>CP045895.1:15103287-15141200 GCA_013387185.1 Caligus rogercresseyi | reverse complement strand
GGATAAAGTCTATTTTTCTTTAAAAAGAAAGAAAAAAATTGAAGGTATAATTTTTGTATCTCTCACTTCAGTCGCCTTCAAAAGATTCTTGGTCGCTTGAGAAAAAAATAGTGCTCATAAGTTATGTCTCCCACTGTCGTTCCTTTGTGTTTTGGTATAACATATTACTATGCATGTGTTTATTTACATGATTGAGTTTATATAAGTATTACAGCTTTCATTTGATATGTTTGGCGTTCTTAAATCGCTATAGTTTAAGAGAAATTAGCAAATACATTTCTTATTCGAAATCCATTTCATTTTTCTGTTCGTAAAGATATTTACAAGTGGCTGCTTGATAGCCCTTGCTTTTTTAAATAATTTCCATGTAGGCATCATATCTTCTCTTGGCTGTCTTCTTCTTTCGGCAATTGTAAATATTACTTATACCTATGTATAATTTTTCACGGATCTATGAATAAACTGTTTTCAAACAAAAACCTACCCTTAAAAATAAATACATAGCAGAGTGCATTAAGACGGCCATGACCTGAATAATACATTATAAAGTTGGTCAAGTACTCAAAAAATACGGAAGCTCAGATCACCCCCCTCTTAATATAAACTTAAAAGCTTTACCAAAACTCTCTATTACCTTACCTGCAAGTCACCTTTCATGACATAGTTGAATTATGTTATCAGACAAGGGTACAAGCAAGCTAAAAGGATCTGTGCCCAATTCTATGTATGGTCACTGTTGCAATTATTCCCTGGATCTGTATTGCAAATTGCACGTGAGTGAGCCTGTGGCTGATGCTCTGAACATTGTGCAGGGGTGTAGTTTGTTATTAGCGAGTATCAAAACACAAGCAACTTTTTCAATCTGCTATTTGTATGATAGAATGGCGACCAACGTCTAGGATTGTGTTTAACCCGGTTGTTTAAAATTGATGTCTTTTTGCCTGATATTGTGTGTTATTTTGATGTATTCATCTCCCCCAGAGCAAAAACGTTTAATACATAGTTTGAATATGTTTTTATAGAGCATTTGCTTGGGTTTTTTGTATTTACTTTATTTCTTTTACATAATAAACGAACAAGGAATTTATGAAAAGGTACTCGTAATATGAAAATATTCGACAGACTCCCTAGAATAACCAACTAGACATTTACCTCGTTTTTTCTTTAGAATCCTACTCGTGAACCATAAACATTTTCACAGAGTTCTTTAATATTCACGTACGTGAGCACTATAATATGATGTTTAAACGCAATATAATAATGCATTTCCTATCCACTTCTGCTTTCTACTTCTAAACTTTAGCCGGGAAATGTAAATCATTAGACATATGCAAGACAATGATGTCGTAACCTATGATAAAGCAACCTTTTTAACCTTTTGAACAGACTGCTGTGGATAGAGGAGGATCAGTTTTAACCAATCGCCATCATTTTACCTAAGAGTCCTCATTTTGACTTCAAATAAATATATTATTTATATATATATATATATGTATATTATCTGATACTATATATATACTGGGTATCAAAATAGGTGTAAAGATTATAAAGCAAATTACCGAGCTTTAGGTTTTGTATGCAGCATTTTCCTTGAGGATAAATCAATAGAAGGCTTCTCCTGAACTCTCACGACCCGGCTCACACAGTTTTATCCGACACTATGAACAATATAAACATATAGATATAAACATATTAAAGTATGGCTTGAATAGTGGGGGGGGGGGGGAACTCTGTGTCTCATAAGTATTATTTACTTTCTTTGATAGGACTAAAAATATTAAGACTTGAGAAACCTCTATTTGTCCGTAGGTCTTCGGTCCCCACTTTCAACTACTATAATAGGTGGTTGCAAAGTTGTTGTCAAAGTCAATATTTTCGTTATTTTCGTGGGAAACCAGGACTGCAGTCTCAATTGGGAATTTTCGATTTAAAAAGTGTTAAAAAAGTAGCAAATAACACTTCATTCAACGGATGAAAAGCCAGCATGGAAGAAGAAGTTGGCTGAAAAAAACAACAACTTTATTCATCAGTGATATCTTCCTACTCTGAAGAGACCACGTTTTCAATTGGAAGGGGGCTGACTTTATTGGAAAATATTTTATCGAGGATTTATATAAAAGTTTTTAATGGCATTTTAATTCAAAGAAGAGTGGAGAGGCTTCATTAACGTTTTTGTTTTAAAAACATTATGCATTCTTATTCCATGATAGTTCGTTTCTCTGGCGAATATTGAGGAGCCCAAAGAATTAAGATCTATACCAAATTATGAAGATTTCATATAACAAAAAAAAATAACCAGAGATTTTTCTTCAACAACAGTCTACTCCAGCAGAACTTGAAAACATAGCAATTGTAATAGATATTATATCTTTAGAAAGAAACCCCGAAAGAAAGCATAAACACAGGGAGATTTGTTTTCACAGGAAAAAAGCGCTCACAATCATCTTCCATTAGTTTCATGAAACTGAATTGCAAAAGATAGGAATATAAAAATCAAATACAGTTGTTTAATATTATAAGCCATCAATCTCCTTTCATCTTGATATCGGATGATTAAGCATTCTCTTGGTGAAGTGGATAACGATCGACAATTTATACACCAATTTTTAATCTTTACGGTTTTTAATTTAATACTTTTTAGTTCATGTAAAGATCAGTTATATAAAACGAGAAAAAGTTGTTCAAAATAGCAAAATAATGTTTTCACACTAGTTTGTTGGTGTGTCATATCCTTGTGCTCTATATCTGTGCCTGTTCGTTATTATAATACGAAGTTATGTACAAATTGACAATCTAGTCCCATCATCTTTTCCACTGAGCATTCCATAAAATACGTGAAGGATATCTACTAGGTAGAATGCAACAAGCAATTCCTTTTTTGCATGCACAGAAAATGGATATTTTGAGGGTAATTGATGTAGTATCAGATGATATTTCTTGCTCAATGCTCTGAGAGGTAAATAATACCCCCTCTCTTTTTGTGTACATAAGCAGTGAAATATACATAAATAGATGAAGGATCAAGTTAGTCAATCCTAACTAACATACTTGAGACACTTTGACCCCTAAAGAAGTGCCGAATATTCCTCTTGTTATTTAATTATTTTCATTAATGTTACATCAACTGCTGCTGCTCCTTGAAATGGAATACGTCAAATACTGGATTTTGTTATGAGTTCATATCATGTTCCTGTCCTGCAAATATTACCATTGTGCTAACAATCTTCTCAAACAAGAATTGAAGTTTTGTTCTTAAGTTATTCAAATTAAGAAGAGGAATAAAAGTTGACCAGGTGATTTTCCTGTGGTATCATTCTAATATAACTATAAAGACTCCACTTCGTAAAGGAATTCGTACGGGAAAATGTGAAAGAAATTCATTGTAAAATAATCACAGCCTTACTTTTTTCGACTGTTCATCCCCAAAGGGATCTGGCAAAGCCTCAAGCTCTGCACTCAATTATTTTAAATTAGCAAATACATGTGACTGAATGACAAAAAATACTACATAAATTTACTATATAACTTTTGAGTTCGTTGAGGAGAAACTAAACGTAATTCGATTTCGTTCAAACTTTCACAAGATGATTTCTATGCACTGAAGTAAAATCGTAGGGGATGCCCGACTTTCAAATATATATATATAGGCCTTGATGGAATTCTCGAGGCCTGCAAGGAAGCAGGTACTGTCGATTTGGGTGCTTTTCATGTAGTGGGTCTTGAGGCAGACCTTCCTTTCAGCCTCCCAGGCACTGAAGTCCCGGCAGACCGTGGTCTTGGGGTAGTTAAGAAGCTTGTAAATAGCAGCGGGCTTTTGTCTCGCGTGAGCCAATTGAGGTTTGCATCCCTCCTTCCTTATTTCATAATGCCTATTGCTTGTTGTCAAAACAGTTGTGGTGGAAGTCACAGTTTTTTGTTCACGCAATATTTTATATTATTATGATTTAACAACCAAATATCCACATTATGGATCTCGATGAAATTTAAAGGTGTCTCAATTTATCAGGGACACCTTTTCCTGTATGACAAAAAATATGATGTCTCTCTTTTTAGTTCTTTGCGTTGCATGCAATTTTCATGCATTGGAGATAATAACAAATACATCGATATTAATCGCTACCATATATTGTTTCGGTACTCTATATTCTCTATAGCACAATCTTTTGGCCAATCCTATAGGTTTAATTTTAATTCAACTGAACATACCCATGACCACAAAAACTTTGATTGTTACATTTCCTATTGCAATCTTAGCATGATCTCCCATAAATGTCTCACTCCAGCATATCCTCCTAAAGGTTTCCATACTACTACAATTAAAATAAACCCATATAGCATACAACTACTCATGATCAAAATACTCACAATGATATTACATGCGATCAAATTACCACCCGATAAGAATAGTAGCTATCAAATTACCTGCGATCAAGTTACATAGAACCATTAAGACTTATTATTTTTTAGGGAAATTGAGAAATTACTCCCACTCAGTAATGTTACTTTTGCACATTAGTTTTTTTATAAATGGGACACGACTGTCAATCTCCATTATTCGACTATTGTTTGTATTATGCACTATATATCAAAGCTTAGGAATGAAATAACTGCTATCTCATACTCATTGAAAGATATTTTTAATTTTTTTTAATACCCTAAGGCGCTTATGAAGATATACCAAACCTTTACTTTAATTGTAATGCGTTCCCAATTTGATAATGATAAACCACGTATTTTTATGCAAGCCTTATTGTATTTTGTATTACAAAAATATTAACAAGGCTTATTTTGCATAGAATTTATAATCAATTATGTAAATATCTGGTATAACTTTTTTTAAATCTTTTTGAAGAATCGTTGTAATATGAAAAAAGGATCTTTCTTGTTAGAGGATTTTCTTTTTGAATTGTTAATAGAAAAAAAGCACACACACAATATGTTAAGCTATTTAACATCATACTAATAGAAAAAGGTCGTTTTATAAGTTCCGATCAATCTCTATAACGATAACGCCTCGGTCAAATATATGTGGTGCAAAATCTTGTTGTTTTGACATTTTTTTATGCTTTAAAATCTTGAGCTTTGGAATCTATTTCTTGACTTTGTTTGTTGAATTATCAATATGTGATACACTAATAACAGCTAAAGCGTTAAAGTAAAGTAGCGCATGCAAGGAAAAAGTAAACCAAAAAAAATGGCCAAAATTTTGGTTATTTTCTTTAACGTTAGATGTCGCTAGTCCATGAAATTACGTCACAATCCTATTTAAAACCGATTTAAAGGGATTAAGTTTGATGATTTGAAATACATCAAATCACTGCAACATTGTGCGAGAAATAATAAAAGGACTTTGTTATTATTTTCAAAGAGCTCTAGCATCAAAGCTCCCCTTACGGACTAAAGAAGAACTAAAATTTTGGACAATTCCTTTTGGGAAAAGGAAGAATTTTATATTATGCATGCCCTACTTTACTTTAACGCTTTAATAACAGCCAGGTTCTTCTACACGGGGGAAAAAGTAAGAATGCCTTTATGAAGGTTCTTGTAAACTCACCAATAAACATCATTTTTCTGTTGGCAACTCATTTTTCTCTTTTTTTAGATTATCATCAGATATGATAAAACTCAACAACCATGAACATAGAAAAATACGTAACAGGACTAGCACCCCCGGACTAGCACCCCCGTGCCATCCCCCCCCCGGACATTTACCCCCCGTTAGTAATATTTCTTATCTCGTAAAGTCCACTTATGAAGTTAACTATGTTTTCAAGCTATTAAACAGGTGACGTCACTGGTTAACCACTTTCTTGATCTCCTTTTCCGCTGCTTGCTAATGGGGACTTGGATATCTTAAAAAAGCCACAGGAACACGTTTTTGGGTGTGAAGAAATGAATATAATTAGTTGATAATAAAATTAATATGTCAACTTATTTGAGTAGATGAGTTTTTTGATTTTCAAATAGTCACTTTCTCCTAGACTTCGATTTAGGACAAGTGGTTCCTTGATGAAATCTTAGAAAATAGATTAGGACCTATATGAGATAAATAAGATATCTTGAGTTGATAGTAACAAACTGTGTGATTGTCTACTTGTACATAGATAGCCCAGATATAAGGTCTAAGACACGAAATTGCAAATTTATGTACGTTTAATTTTTGCAGATTCAAATTCTAAAGAACTGGGACTGCGTGCTAATCAGTGACGTCACCTGTTTTAATAGCTTGAAAACATAGTTAACTTCATAAGTGGACTTTACGAGATAAGAAATATTACTAACGGGGGTAAAAGCCCGGGGGTGATTGGCACGGGGGTGCTAGTCCAGGGGGTGATTGCCCTAGAATCAGAAAAATAATTCACTAAGGAATTAGTAGGGATGGACATACGTGTACAGCTCAATTACTTACAAATCAACCAATATTATCAGGATTGTGGCAAAAATATATTGAACCTTCATTTACAGCCCGTTTTTACACATTTAAAAAAAGTGCAACATTTTATTCCTGTTTTGTAGTAGTTGTTTAGATTTGGGGCATCTTGCCCCATCATCGCCGCTGCACAGTGTCCAGCACAGATCCATTAGAAGAAACTCAAGATGCAGAACAAGAAGGACACAGGTAATGAGTCAGGGGCACATCTTCAGGTTCTCTCGGTGAACAACTCAAAAAGGTGACTACGTAAGCACATGATCTCGCCAAAATGTTACCAAGTCCGAATATTTCTAGGCCTTCATTGAGAAGCACGAGTCAGTGCCAAGTAGGCAGACAGCAAAAATCGAGTAGGTGAAGGTACGTCTGCAAGGTGAGAGGTTGTTTGTTCTCCGACAACTGCCAGATTTGGCAGAACCATGAATACAGTCTTCTCTGAGTATGGAAGATGAACGCTTCACGGATATACCCTTACTGTTCGACCTGCTTGATTCTGCCAAAAACAAGAACATATATTGCAGGCCGTGACGAGTCCTTGAGCCACATTTTGAGTACAACAGTGTACATTTGTTGGATATTGATGAAGCAGTATACTGCCTAGAGGTAGGTCGAGGTTTGAAGGAACTATTGCACAATATGATGCATTTGATTTTCCATGCCCTCAACACAAAGGCCAATTATGTACACTTCGAGTTTCCTCATGTTAATATTGGGGATCAAGAAAGTGTTCGTCGAAACATTTTGAAGGAAAGCAGGCCCTTGTAGCTTCTTGACAAATCTTCTTGGTCCAGAGCCTGGCTCAAAGCGAGATTTTAATACTGCAGAACTGCAGAGACTTCATCAAATTCTTCATGACGACAGCTTGTCAATTGTGAAAACTACGCAACTGCTTAAGGGCTCCAAACTACCAAGTCAACTGGCATTCATCAAGGACCAATTCACTTTCATTTCCAGGCAGCAGGAATGCTTCCCATTGACGGAAAATATAGGTAAATCCTTTCGTTGAATCTTTTGAGTAAAGAACCCGTACTTTGAATAGCGGAAAAACTACTCCAAGATTATGAACGGAATCACAGGGAATATATTTCTCCTGGTCTTCTATCATCTCCAAATTAAAGTACGTATTTTCTGCTATGCTATGTAACTTAATGATGGTTCTTAGTAGAACAAGGACGTCATTTAAATGTTAAGAATGTATTGTAGTCGCTATAACCAATACATTTTTAAATACATATTTTTCCGAATGTTTTTTTGCATATTTTAAGTATTTTTAGGTATTTTCGCATTTTCACTTTTATCTATCATATTTTTTGGCATATTAATAACATCGTTTTTGTTGCAGACTCCGACAGCCATGATCATAACAATTTAATACATAGTATTAATCCAGTGAGGAAGGGTTATTTTATCATCGTTAGCAAGACTCCAATATTCACTCCAATTTTAGACATTTGGCTTTATATTTGAGCACATTTTAAGACTTGGCATTTATGGACCGCTCAGAGATTACAAATATCTCTAATACAAGAACTTGCAAGTATACATATAATAAATTTTTGTAAATCAAATTTCTTCTATGTTTGTTTTTTATTTGTTATTTATGAATCGAGAAAACAAAGAAATAAAAATATGTGCAAGAGAGTCAACGTAGTTTGTAAAATACAAAATAGTTAATTTTGTTCCAACTATTTGTATACAACATGATATAGATTGCCTTAGGAGGGTAAATACATTTTAGACTAGATGAACACAATATGGTTATTATTGAAAGGATTAAATTTCATAGAGCTTCGAGGAGAGTAGTTTATTCACATCCTCAATAAAATCATTCTTCAACTCTGATGCGAGAATGGTATGAAATATTTCACACCTTCTCTCACTGGACATGACTCCAACGAGGATATTTGTATGGTAGACTTTGCCAAGGAATCTATTCCGAGCCCCCGAACGGGGTAGTCCACCAAGAGAGCACCCTTATAAATTTCAATGATGTCACTCCCCCATGATAGCACCGCCGAATGATTTCCCGGGAGACATCAATGCTAAAATCCTCCATCAAGTACTTATCGCTCACATAGGAGCTCAAGGAGAATCTCAACGCTCATCTCACTCTTAAACATTCCACAGCGCCAATCACATCCGTACAAACGATGAATGAGACACTCAAGAGCACGTCGGGACGTGAGAGGAAGCTTGATCTTCTCTTGGCCCCGCTCACTAAAGGCCCCAGCCAACATAGCCTCAAACACCTGACTCCGTGAAGATAAAAAGGATCTATTCGCTATGACCTCGGAGCCATCGTCTAGTACGAAATAGCCTTGGAGGAGTCTTCTTCGGATAGCTTGCATACACTTTTATATTCTTTCCTTTGGTTGTTCCATGGCTAGATTAGGGTTGATGACCCCAAGATGACTAGCGAGGGTGTTGAGACTCATCACTGCGTGAGGAAATAAGTCAGGTGTGCTTTTGGAGACATCCTCCTCCAGGACTCCAAAGATGATTTCCAGGCCCTCGTGATTAATAAGTATGTTTCGTAGGAGTTTTTCGGGGCCTGGAGACGAAGGGTGTGGATATGGCACTGGTCGCTTTTCGGAGAGGTTCCTCGGAGAAGGTTGTGGCACATTTCTCCTCTGCATAGCCCGTTTCTGCTAGGAGGGATACTTGGTCATGAAGGTGCTTAGGAAGTTGGAGATTCTTTGGCAGCGGAGGCAAGGAGAGTCTTTAAGGTGCAGAAGGAGTCGAAGGCAGCCTTGAGATAAGGGATTTGACGTTGGTAGACGAAGGACATAAAAGCATACAATTCCTATAAAAACAAGTAAAAACAATAAGTTTTATACTAAGAAGTAAAAATGAAAAGAACTAGATTAAAAAACATTCAAATCTGTGTTAGTGGCCATCCGTCTATAAACGTCACACAGAGTGTCATATACCGTCTATATATTGATCACCTAGGATTCATTTAAGTGGGCTACTATGAACAGATTTGACTATAACATGTACAGAGCTTCATTTAAAATATATAATGCAAAGTATATTGATTGAATTGTAGGGATGACGAAAAAAAAACCATTTCTCTTTAATTGCCATTTCACATTCCTGAGAAGAAGAAAGAGTAACAATCAAAATATGTTTATATAATTACAAAACAAATATTTATTTATGATAATTTATAGTTATGCAATGCGCATACTTAGACTAAATAAATACCTAGTATAATAGGTAAATATCAGGGGGGGGCTAACTAATGTAACAACAGGGATATTTCCAATAATAAAAATCAAAAATGTGACGTCATCACTTAGACGATTTGCCTGTATATATAATACCTAAAGCGTTAAAGGTAAGTGACGCTACCAGGACAAAACAAAAAAATATGGCAAACCGTTAGTTTATTTTTTAACAATAGGTGCCGCGTATCCATTAACCTTTAGAAGGAAATGTTTAAATGATAAGCTCACCTATTGATTTGAAATAAATAAACTACGGTTGGTCCCTCAATTTTTTTGTTTACATTTTCTTGTTGCGCTACGTTACTTTAACGCTTTAATAATACCTACACCATCTACATAATCACAATAATAAATAATAATCTGGTGGACTAATATCGATGAGTCACACACCTCGTATATAATTTCCATATAAAAATAAGATTTTTATGACTCATGTAACTACATTAACATGATTTTCAGCAAAACAAATGAAATTGGTTTAATAATATGTTATTTGCATTAGATTTTTCAATTTCGGCCGAAACTCTTCCATTTATTAACATCTAAAGGTTTGATTATTTATATTTTGCACTTGTCCATAAAGTAGTAGTCCTTTGTATCAACCAGACAGAAAGATAATGAGAGAAAGAAAGTGATATAGATATTTTTTTGCCATAAATCATACAAATCGATGATGGACGTCATGTGTGGCGTTTTCAGTTTTTCTTTCTCTGATCAGAGGAATCTAAACAGTGCGTTCTGCGCATCTTGTATTATCTTTATCTTTGGGAAATATATATTCATGATAGCTATAAATTATTACAAATAACCATACACACGCAATTCTTTTGATGTACATCAATATTAACCTTTCCCTCACAGGAATCAACCTGCGCCTGCACATTTGACACATTGACTAAGTCGTTCATAGTTTAATTGGTGATAGATGTTGCACTACCATTCTTTTGACTTCTGGGAATAACTTACACCAGTTTTAATTGGTAAATAGCCCTACATAAAAAGAAGATCAAATGAACTACTTGAAATCGCTTGTCTTTACTGCATTATGCCGTAGTAGCTTACTTCTAAAAGGTTAATACCTATGTATTTAGGAGCCTCACAATAGAGATAATGACATGATCTCTTCCGATCCGAATACACTGTTGCTTTAAGAAGGTCTATATCCATAATACTTTCCTCTTAAATCTGTTACAATTTTTCTCCTTTTGAGTGTATTTAGTAGGACCATAAACTATTTTGAGTACACGTTATTAAAGATAATACATTCATTCTTTGGATGATATTACTTTTTAGAGAAATTTAACCATAATATTCATTTTGTTACCAAAAGTAACCATCCACAATTTTTTGTTTTTTGCCAATTGTACCTATAGTTGTATTTTATTTTTATGTTGCTTAATTTCAGATCTTCGGAAAATAATGTGATTTATCCAACAAAAGAAAACACATTCCTATGTACAAACGTTTATAGCATACCTAATAGCCTCAGCAGGATCCTAGCAACACTGGACTCCCCGGGAAAAGGCATCGTGAAGAATTGTCTAAGAAGCGTTAGGGATGTTTCCAAGGAACGATGTTTTCATGAGGCTTTTCCGCTTGACTAAGACGGAGAGGATTTGCAATATAAGCTGTGACTGGAGTCCTCCTTGAAAAGGAGCCTCTGAGTTTTGAGGAGCAGAAGAAGAGAGTCGAGGAGGTGAGGTTGGAACGTCAATATACTTTGAACCATGGGAATGTTCAGGAACCTGGGAGGAGAGATGAACTCTTCTTCTCTTTGAAGGTGGTGGGCTCTCGGAGCTTGAGTCGAAGGAACCGGTTGGCAAGAAGTTGTCTCTGTCGCCCTTCTTTGCCTTCTTTCATTTTCTTCGTCTTCCTCGTTTCCGAGAAGGTTTTCATGGGAGAGTATAATACTGAAGAAGGGCTGTTGACTGGCACTTGGGTTCTGGTGGGTGGGGTTTCCTTGATCGAGTCGTCATCCTCTGAAAAGGATATGGGACCATAGACGAATCCTTGGGGATGGACAGCTCGTTCCGACGAGCTAGGGATAGGCCGGACAGGAGCTGTCTGGAGAATAACCGCCGCCGCAGAGGACGTGAAGACCAAGGAGATCTATAAATATAAAAAATTTTAAATAATATTATTAAAACCATAATCTGATTAATAATATATAATAAAATCAAGTAGAACAATAATATTTTTTAAATACCATTATTCTTTATAATATAACATGTAGCGGATTGACCTGCTTACTAACAGCAGGTCTACCCAAGGTTCTGTATATAGGTCTGGGCAATACAAAAACAACATATAGCGTGTGACTACTCAATGACGTCACTGAGACGATTCTATCTATCCATTTATATATCTATCATCTCTCTATCAATTTATAAATATATATTGGTTTTAGGATATTTATATATATAAAACTTATGCACAAAGAAAATCTTATAAGCATTTTTTTGTTGGGAATTATTGATAGTAGGAATTTTTCCTTAACGACACTTTTGTATAAAATGCATTTTTAAAGGAAACTACTGACTTTTGGGCCCCTGCTCATTCAAAATAGCTGTATTGAGCATTAATGAGCACATTTGGTTAGTGTTTATTTTATAAACTGAGCCCATTTTTGAGTACTTTTTTGTTCATATATAAGGAGTCTATTCGTATATATGGACCATAAGGGTACCTATAAACAATAAGCTACGTAAGGTAGGTTTCGTGACCCAGCCTTCTCCGCATTAACATAACAAAGCTCCGCTTATTATTATTTATATGTTATTGTTATTTTTATTCTTCACGAAGCCTACCTTACCGTAGCTTATTGTTTATAGGTACCCTTATTGGTCCATTATAAATTATAAATCTTGTTCATGAAAAGTTTTCTTCAGCATAAAATAACGTAAAACAATTAAACATATGATAAAAGTTCGTACTATCATTTCAGATCGATGGGGTCCTAACATAACCATGTTATGATGATGTATAGTTTTTAGGAGGGGTTCTTTAAAGACTAATTGTATACCTTTTGTTTAAATAGTATATTTTGTATTGGCACCATCATTTTGTTGTAGTTTTATTAATTATGTGGGTCTTTTTTTCTTCATTATATCATTCCGACATTGTTAAATATGATTGCAATGAAATCATCAAATAATTTTGAAAAACATCGACATTTTTAATGCTAATAATATTCTTTGGAAAGACAAGGTATAGTTACATTTGATAAAGGGACTCTATTTCAAAATAATTACTTAATATGACCATATTGTCTATTTAAAATATCTTACCTATCCGGAGACTGGCACAAACTATTGGGTGCTGAGTCGTCGACGTCTATAACAGAGTCCCGCACTTTTAAAAAACGTTGAAATTCTTTTTGCACTTCTTGGTATGAAGGACTATCCACTCTAAATGTGATCTTGGATCGTTTATGAGGAACCCCAGACTGAGCAGTTGGACTTCATCCGTTGACAAAGGCTCCGGATTAGACGATTTTGGAGCACTCTCTTGTTCTTCAGCAGCCTCCATATCTTGATCTGAATCATTGTCTTCCCCTTCATCAAGGGGCGGAGCAATTGATTCCTCACTTAAAGTCCCTTCAAACTGCTTGGCTCGAATCATCTTCCTCCTCAGGTTGATTTGAGGAACTAATCTCAGACTCACAACTGTGAATGTTTTGGAGAGAACCCTCTTCATCATTAAGGAAGCCGAGGAGTATGGGAATGAGACCCTTATCCTGAAGGACTTGAAGGCTTAGGCTGTCATAGTGGAACTGAAGAAGGGACTGAAGGATTTTATCAATTAGATGATTGGGCCTATCCTTTCTCTTAAGGACATCCACAAAGAATCCAAGGCCTCCACTATCACGCAGTTTCATACGATTCACAGACTCCCGGCAGAAGAGACAGAGGGCAAGATCCCTGTGAGACTTCTGTCTCATTCTTGGACTCTGGAATCCGATCTACAAGGACGGAAATGGTCCCTGCATTCCAAGGTTGGGTCGTACATTCTCGAGATGTGAGAGGTTGATGAGACAGGAGATGGATGACTCGGATATTTTGGGATCCTTGCTCCGGGCAAGCTCCACGAGGCGTCGAAAGCCGTGCCCAGAGTCCCCTTGGACCTGCGTGGCAGTGGATAGTCTCCTCCATGGGTAAAGTGTGCAAGGCACCGCGTCACGGCTCGGAGGAGCTCCTTGTCCTGAGAGTCCAGAAGGCCACTCACGGGAAGGATCCCTTGGCCAAGGACGATTTTCCGCTTACACTTGTTGCTACTATTCCCAGCGGATCCCAGGATACGAATGGCTCTCACAATGACCTGCTTGGTGCGAGGAGATTGCACGTCGGAGAGAGTTTTGAGGAGAAGGGAAGGACTCCTTCGTCGAACATGACGTCCACGTTCTTGGGATGGAGCCCCATGTTGGCGAGAGCTCTGCAGGCTCGTGAGAGTATACTCCCTCTCCGATGCTACCGATGATGCCCAAAATGACCCGGATACCCTTGCAATGTCGGATCTAAAAAGAAAAAGGGGGAATATATAAGGGAATCAAGAAAAACTTAACTCTTGTTTATTTTATGAAAATAAATATTTAGTGTTTCTAGAATATATTTACAAAAAAATCATAGTCAAAACTACAACCACTCATACTTTCAAATATATATCCAAGCCTGTCTACAGTGGCCAACACAAAGGAAACACAAAATTGGATGTTAAATAGAACTTTTATAGAGTTTATTTTTTTCTTTGGGGGAATTTTTCAAGAATAAAATATATAACATATAAAAAGGCAATCAACTCAGCTTACAGAAATAACATCAACATGTGAAATCCATTTTGAAGAGGCACATATTCCAAACAATCGCTCTCATGCAATTCATATGCCTTTTAAAGCCTTTTTAGAAGAGATTTATTAACCATCCACAATGCTTTTCAATATAAAATGACATTGAACATTATTTTTTCAAACCTTTATTTAAAACTATTTTCGACTATATTTTATGCTAAAAATATCTGTGATAGATGTACAAATATTTTAACTTTAAAAACATTAACTCATTTAATTATACGAGGGTCATTGTAGGCGTTGAAAAATGGTTGGCGCAAGAACCTTCGCGTTCATTTTCATATCCCAACAAACGACAAATGATTTATATAATAAAAAAGGTACTTATTTTGAATTACGGACTTGTCTGTTTATCTAAATAACTAATAACAAACAAATACTTCATAACGAAACCTAGCAATATATATTTATCCGCAATTATTTTCTTACCAAATACGCAACTTTTGGTGAGTTTTGATGAACATTGTTAAAAGATCATTATAAAATGTATGTTGAAATGAAAAATACCCATTAAAATATCAATTAGTGGCTGTTAAATTAGAATGACTATTAAATTTGCCAACACAGCTTAAATATTTATTTATGATTTCAATAATAAATGATGCCTTGATTTGGATGATTGTACGTGATCCTACCTGGCTCCGAGGACTTCTTGAAGTAGAAGTGTGGCTAGTATGCTGAGAGAGAGATCCACAACTTTGGAGTTGGGCCTCGAGAGTATGGAGACGAGTTTAGCGACGGCATTGCTTCGTATGAGAGAGTCCAGGGCCTTTTTATAGGTGGGACTGTGTTCACTTGATGACGTATGGAGTTGAGAGCCTCACAGAGCTTGGCAGTGGGACACCCAACGCCAACTCCATGGCGCCGATGGTTGTAAGGAGTCCCTAAAGAGTGGTTGTGAATACACTCAAGGATGATTAGAATATCGCATCAAGCCAGGTTGATCATGGTATAGAAGGCAATCAGTGGAAGGGAGAAGAATTAATGTTTTTGTTCACTCACAGCTGATTGCTGACGTCACACATTGAAGCAACTACCTTGGAAGCATAACTTTTTTGTTCAAAAGAAGAAGGAGTCGAATCAAGGTAAAAATTTAAAAGAAAAAATAATAATTATACTGTTTTTAATTTCTGATTTACCATGTATTATATGTAAAAAATAATTTGTATTAACTATTTTTAATAAATATAATGTATTACATTTTACCCAAGCAACACATAACGTTATTCTAACGTTAGTTTTTGGTTCCCTAAAGGTTAGGTTCGAACCTACCAAAAACGAACGTTCTAATAACGTTTCCTCATGGTTACATAAAAACTAACGAAAAAAACGTTCGGGGAACGTTCCCATAACTAAAGAAACTAACGTTCGGGAACGTTCCCCAAAACTAACGAAACTAACGTTCGCTTTTGGTTACTACTAACGTTCAGGGAACTTTCTCAAAATTTTACGAAAGAAATATAAGATAGCTCTATCCTGGGTTAAAAAAGTCGTTATCAGTGACAAAAGATGCATCTACAAACTTTTCATATGTATAGGTATCTTTTGGGTTAAAAAATAGTTTGCGTTATGTATAATATTTTAAACTTTCATATAATTTTTTAAAAAGAGTTTATTGATATATAAATTTAAATATGAAAGAATATATAATAAACTTATAGTTTTAAATTAAATCTAAAATCTAGCAGCACTATCTAGAAAAATTAATTATAAAAAATTAAGGAAACAAATTGTTATCAAAAATACAGACATAAAAAATAATGTTGCAATAATAAAAATAACAAAGATTGAATATATTATTTTTTGGTCTTTAGGCAAATTTCCTGTACTGCCGTTGTAGAAATTAGAGATTATGTATAGTTTAAACTTTCTTATATTTTTTTTAAAAAGACTTTATTGATATATAAATATTAAATATAAAAGAATATATAAATAAACATTATAGTTTAAAATTAAATCTAAAATCTAGCAGCACTATCTAGAAAATTAATTTATAAAAAATTAGGAAAACAAAATTGTTATCAAAATACAGACATAAAAAAATGTTGCAAATAATAAAAAATAACAAAGATTGAATATAATTATTTTTTGGTCTTTAGGCAAATTTCCTGTACTGCCGTTGTAGAAATTAGAGATTATGTATAATATTTTAAACTTTCTTATATTTTTTAAAAAGACTTTATTGATATATAAATATTAAATATAAAAGAATATATAAATAAACATTATAGTTTAAAAAATCTAAAATCTAGCAGCACTATCTAAAAAATTAATTATAAAAAAATTAAGGAAACAAAATTATTATCAAAAATACAGTCATAAAAATAATGTCGCAAATAAAAAAATAATAAAGATTGAATATAATTATTTTTTGGTCTTTAGGCAAATTTCCGGTACTGCTGTTGTAGAAATTAGAGATGTCCAGCGGAGTAAAACGGATAAAACCGTACCAAATCCCCACATACTTCCACGGAATGGTAATTTTTTTCTACCTGATTTACAATAAATATAACAAATATTATAATGTGAAGGCCTGCATTGCTTCAATAAATATATGATTGAGTCGAGTAAATCTCTTTTTGTTTTAATTTTTGCTATTTCCTATAGTAAATCATGTGCAAATAAATAAAAATTGAACATAAGAGACTATTTTATCTGAAAATTCATTTGAATAATGAAAGGTTTTGTGGATGAATTGTCTTTGTCGTTGATCCCGATTTATTTATTCCTGTTCATCTGTTGTATAAAAAAAATATTCCGTTAGTGATGATAATTTGGGGTTTCTAAACAGCCAGACTTTATGGTTTTCCCACAAATTTAAGTGGTTGAAGATTTTGTTTGTGAGTGAAGAGGAGCTAGTTCAACCAAAAATAAAAGCCACTCTAGCTGGATCATATTCCTGACTTCAAACAGCCTCTTATAAGAACAAACTCATTTACAAACGACCATAACTAATACATGCTACAACTTCGTCCTCATCAAGGTATATAGAATATAAGGTATGTTACATTTATAATTTTTACTTAATAAACTTTTATAAATCCCCGGCGTGCTCTCAGTCGTCATTGGTCCGACTTCATCTGCCGTGCTAGCTGGGGATATTTTCATAAATTTCCTTATAATTAAATATCAAGATGATTTACAAACAAAAATCACTAATATTTTAAAAGGAATATTTCAATTGTCATTTATTTAATCTGAAAGAATCGAAAATTCATCCATTTTTGGAATAATTATCGCTTATTAAAGGATGATTATAATAATGCTATGTAGAAAAGAAAGGAATAAAGCTATAAACTCTCCAGTGATGTAATTGTAATAAATAAAGTGGTAACATGACATTCCACACCGCGACACTTCATACCGCGACATTTCATACCGGTAAATTTCATACCACGACATTTCATACCGCATAGTTTATATTAATAAACTATGCGGTATGAAATGTCCATTTACTACGACACTTCATCGCGTGTAAATATGATTTTATAACCAAAACAATAATATTGGCAGAAACAGTTGACAATCCTAATCATGACGTCATAAGAGGAAAACATTAGAAACAGACGTATATATTTGTTATAATTGGAGATGGAAAGTTGAGGGATATTTGGGCGTGTGAAAGGGAAAGTTCTGTATCCCTGTAGCATATACATAGAACAGAAGCAAAAACAGATCAAATATAAAATAAATACCTTCCGTTCTGGCCGACTTGGCCTGCTTCATAAATGAAATAAATATTCCTCAAGAGAGGAGAGAGAATAGTGATAACAAGGAGCTTGAACTCAATTGCACCCTTCAGACATTCTCCCTTTCACACGCCCAAAATCCCTCAACTTTCCATCTCTAATTATAACTAATATATACGTCTGTTTCTAATGTTTTCCTCTTATGACGTCATGATTAGATTGTCAACTGTTTCTGCTAATATTATTGTTTTGGTTATAAAATCATATTTACACGCGATGAAATGTCGCGGTATGAAATGTCGTGGTATGAAGTGTCGAGGTATGAAGTGTCGCGGTGATAAATGTTACACACCCAATAAAGTAAATAATGTGAACAAGTGATATGACATAGTTGGATATGTGTTTATATCATCTTCTTTTTCTATTCCGCAAATCATGAAATATATGACACAGCAATCTATTTCAACTACAATAAGGACATCTACCTTTTATGGACAAAATAAATTAACTCACATAGAAACTTCTCAAATAACAGTTTAATAATTTGATGTTAAGGATTTAATATAAGACATCTATTTTTTTGTTCTTATTAAATAGTTTAATGGAGTATTATATATTATTATTTAAAATTTATAAACAAGATTAATAAAAAAGTAAAAGTCTGAATAGAAGAAATATTGATGAATTAAATAAAATTGATATTGAGCAATTGAAATCAAACTAATATCCATCAATTTATTTACAAACAATACTTGATTTAACTTAATATTAACAAACCTCTTTTAAATAAAATGCCTTAGAGACATTCAGATTGTATTATTGTAGAACATAATGAGAAACCTTTGTCGCGATTTATGTGGGAGTAGGGTCTTAGAATATTTTTTTAAAACTCTCTTGCATAAGGAATTTCTGATAACGTTTTGTAAAAGGAATAATTGACACTATAAGTTCCAAGCACACCTCGAGTGTAAAATGAGACAATTCAATCACTGTTTTGTCGCAAGGATTGGGTTATTATAATAGGAAAAAAACTTCTGCAGATGTATCCATGAACTCCTATAAATATTTTCTTTTTTTAACTTTTACAAGCTCTAACATTTTACATCGATATATATTCCTACTTTTGAATAGTAAACGTCACTTTTGTATAAAACGCATTTTAAAGGAAACTAATGACTTTTGATTTATATAAAATTGACCCATGTTTCACATGTCCTACGGTAAGGAAAGGTTTCGTTAAGAATAAACAATAACATCAGTCGTTGATTCCTGGACTCATTACTATCGAGGATTTCGACTGGAGTGGCGGTAATGTGTCTAAACTCTTGAACACGCCGCAACGTAGCTTCGGATCAATCATGGAGCAAGGAATGGAACCCACGGAGGAAACGACTCCCCAGAGCCTATCAAAGAGGATGATATGTTGGAGACAGACGGACAGACCCTGAAGGACATTTACCCCCCCCCCCCCCTCCTCCTAAAGGCTTGTTGGCTGGCTTATTCCATCTGCATCAAAGAAGATGACGTGTTGGACACCCCGGAGGGAGGGAGGGAGGAATGGACTTCCGTGAGAGAGAGAGAGAGTCCTGTCGTCCTACTAGCCTATCTGCCGCCGTCTTCTATCCCGAGGAGGGGGATCCACCTGTCCTCCATCCACTTCTCCTGAAACAGAGCACCATTCAACAGTAGCCGCCGTGCATGCTATGAAGGTACCACATAAGTGACCCTGCATGAACCTGGGAGACTCCCATTCCCCACACACTCAAGAAGGCAGACCAAGCACCACAACGCCGACATTTATTAAAATGTGTGAAATAAACTGCATGAACTCTGAGAACAAAATGTGTGTATGTCCTTTTTTTTTTGGGGGGGGGGGGGGCGCAAAAATCTCTTATGTACCAAAGGGGGCCCATCAGAAAAGTTTGGGAACACACTGAGCTAGAGGTATAATAAAGCACCCCCAAGAACAGAAGCTGGGACACCAGAAGATGCATGTCTACGCCGTGATTGTGACAGGATTTTGTAAAGTACTCTACGCAATGTACACCCGCTAGCCAGGACTTAGCCATAGCCGCGGAGATGCAATTTGCTAGTCTAAAGAAATAGCAATCGTACATGAGCTTTTACAGCTCTCTTCAAATCATTGGGACTGCAAATTTAAAAGCTGAGTGTCGCTCAATGAAACTGTTTTGATATGTAATATGCATTAAAATAAATAAAAAATGTAAAACATTTGTTTATATCTTGATAATTGCCTGATTTCAACAACTGATTTTGGGTTTTTTGCACTGCTGAATTTAAAAAAAGACATCTGTTTAACTTCATCAGGTCAGGTTTCCATGATAAATTGGTTTTAAATAACCATTTTCTGACAAAATTTGATAATATTTTTGAGCATTATCAGCTGACTTTTTTCATGTGTATCATCCTATGTTTTTAAAATAAGAAAAAATGCTCGTTCATCAACATATAATACTTATCTGATTGTATATTTCAAACTGAATGATGCACATTAAAAAATATAAATATGTGTAAATTGCATGTTGCCATATTTTAGCACTGGAATAAAATAAGAGTGATTAGAATATCTTCATAGCATGCCCGGCGGCTATTGTTGAAATGATGCTCTGTTTCAGGAGGAATATCCTTCAGGGTCTGTCCGTCTCCAACACATCATCCTCTTTGATAGGCTCTGAGGAGTCATGTCCTCCGTGGGTTTCATTCCATTAATAAAATGAATATATATATATAAGGATTAGTGAAAATTAGTCCGACATATATTTTAAAGTTAATTTTTGTTGACCTGTGTTATTAATGAATAGTAGTCTTATTTTAATTTAACTAAAAAGATAATTTTAATTTTTAATCACTATTAATTCATTATTTAGCATGAATTGACATTATAGTGCATTATTTTTTATCAGTTTGTCCCACATAAATTCATACTGAAAATATAATTTTAAAATTTAGTGGGAGTAAAACATTTAATTTTATTATTATCATAGTCAAATTTTTTATTTACTTTTTGTTCCTCATTCGACAAAATGTATACAATACATTTATATAAGTAAAGTATAGTTTTTGTAGACAAAACTGTATTTCGAAACATTCTATATTCAAATTTGTATAATATTTAAATCAATCAAATGATAACTTATATTTGTAAGGATAACATTGTCAAAAATAAGTTCGTATTCTTACCCCCCAAATAAATAAACTTGCACTACTCGGGTTATATAACGTAATTATTTTTGTATATTATCTTCTAAAGGTTAAGATGTAAAATGACTGAGCTTCTTATGTTTTCTTCTGTTTTCTTTGTTTTTTCGAACGTTAATTGAGTCGTTCAGTTCCTTTAAACGAATGAAGGTTCGAACACGGGCATACTTTTTAATAACTTCTTTTGGAAATTGCGGTGCAGACACATATAGTATGGATGTTAATGGATCCCTGAAATACTCCAGATTTCCACCACTCTGTATCCCCAAAACAATCACAGGATCCCTTCAGTTCTTTGTATGCTAGGGCACTTGCTCCAAGGACTGATCACCACGATAGCCCTATCAGAAGGAAGCTGTTCTCAATCCCAGACGATGGTCAGAGCTCAGGGAAGAGTGCTGCACTTTGAATGAGGACGGAGTTCATTGGACCTCAAATTTATTTTGCATCCTATATTTTCTTACTCGCTCTTATTTATAGTTTTTTTGCTTTTATCTCTATCAGTATACTCTTTCTCAAAGAACTAAATACACTCAGTTAGTTGATCTATATATTGATCCTTGTGTATTTTTGGGATCTGTGGTCAACTAAAATCCATACCCGAGGTTTCTTCATACCACCAAAACCTCATTTTATTTTTAGAAGTAAAGTGTGAAGATGGATACTCGCTTATTGTTATATATGAAGCTGTAACTTAAGGGAGCCTTCCATGGCTCTCTGAGACCTTAATTACACTTATAGTTGAATCCAGGACAAAGCGTCCCATTACAAACTTCATCACTTCATCGAATGTTTACTGAAATCAAAATATAAAAGGATGCATTCCTGATCAGCGTCGTCGTTTGTTTAAAAATGACCATAAATTTATACGTTTTTAATATATTTTTATACGTAATTGTTCATATCCCTTTCGATTTTTTAAAGTTAATGAGCTTTGAAAATCATTCATCCGTAATTCAAATTAATCAGAATAAGCAACAAATAAATTTATTTTCTTGAATTTTGATGAACCTCACTAGGCTCTTGAACTTCATATCACTCTATTGTGCTGGATAATGCAGAGTAAATAATATTCTATCATGCAATTAAATCAATGTACTCATTATAACTAAAATAGTCACATGTTAAGTATACTGTTTATTAAAAAATAATATAATAGGTGAATATTATAAATAACACATTTTAATAAGAATGTAAGTTACGGGCTACATATAATAAATATTATCGGATACGTTGCACCCGCCTATCATTAATATTTTTTTAAATTTCTTTTTGACCGGATGGTACCCACCACTTCGAATGTCAATTAATTTTTAGGGGAAATGGTAACTCATTTTTAAAAATACAAATGAATTTCCATATATTTTAATATTTATATAATTAATTATTTGGAGGGCGTTGTGATATCCCTCGATGTTTTTTGTCCGAATGAGACCTCTTTGTGTCGTGGTATGCACATTCTAAAGCGAGATCGGAAATGTAAGACGTATCCAGATAAGCGACAGTGGAGAGATGTCGTTCGGTAAAGGTGATCAGAGAGGTCCATAATTGAGGCTCCTGCGTTAACATTAAAAAATTCCGTTTGAACCTGATAAGAGGAAGTCGGGTGTAGATGAAATGTGGACGAAGTCGGGTTCCCAGGCGGTATTCCTGCTATTTGCACAGCTCAAGAAAGATCTTATTTTTTGGAGGCTTCTTGAAGTACTCCAGCAACTGCTTCTTGGAATAGACATGGCTGGAAGAAGATGCGTGAGTAGTTATAATACGAATAATACAATAATATGGCCAACGACGCCTCACTTTGTCTTGTTTTGGTGATAACACGCCATGTCCAAGGGATGCATATTCGGTAGGATTAGCTTGGCGATTTGGGACTCGGCCTTTGTGATGCCCCTGTCCACTTGGGTAATTTTATGGAGGAGCGGATGTCATCACGCTCAGCATAGAGCTCAAGCACCATGGGGGAGACAACCTCTAACTGAGGGTGTTAGAAAGTATGTTTAGTTCGAGAATGATGTGAAGAGTGAGGCCAATGAAGGTAAGGGCGTAGTGGTGTTTGGTCTGACTTCTTGAGTGTGTGGGGAATGGGAGTCTCCCAGGTTCATGCAGGGTCGCTTATGTGGTACCTTCATAGCATGCACGGCGGCTACTGTTAATGGTGCTCTGTTTCAGGAGGAGTGGATGGAGGACAGGTGGATCCCCCTCCTCGGGATAGAAGACGCGGCAGATAGGCTAGTAGGACGACAGGACAGGACTCTCTCTCTCTCTCACGGAAGTCCATTCCTCCCTCCCTCCCTCCGGGGTGTCCAACACGTCATCTTCTTTGATGCAGACGGAATAAGCCAGCCAACCAGCCTTTAGGAGGAGGGGGGGGGGGGGTAAATGTCCTTCAGGGTCTGTCCGTCTGTCTCCAACACATCATCCTCTTTGATAGACTCTGGGGAGTCATTTCCTCCGTGGGTTCCATTCCTTGCTCCATGATTGATCCGAAGCTACGTTGCGGCGTGTTCAAGAGTTTAGACACATTACCGCCACTCCAGTCGAAATCCTCGATAGTAATGAGTCCAGGAATCAACGACTGATGTTATTGTTTATTCTTAACGAAACCTTTCCTTACCGTAGGACATGTGAAACATGGGTCAATTTTATATAAATCAAAAGTCATTAGTTTCCTTTAAAATGCGTTTTATACAAAAGTGACGTTTACTATTCAAAAGTAGGAATATATATCGATGTAAAATGTTATAACTTGTAAAAGTTAAAAAAAGAAAATATTTATAGGAGTTCATGGATATTTCCGCAGAAGTTTTTTTTTTCTTTAAAGCCCAAATTGAAGTTGCAGATTTTTGGAAAAATTGAGGGCATCACGCGGCCTCTGAGATTAACAATGGTTGATAATCTCAAGGATTTTTCTGCATTGAAAGCATTAAACAGCCACGGAGTCATAAAGATCAATGTTATTTTGTAAGAATACCATTTTTTCATGTCCCTTTTTTAATATTGATGGAGGTTTCGTGACTGAAAGTAATAAAAAAAATATGATCATAAAAGAGACTATGACATCATCGGTACATTCTTTTTATTAAGTGTCCGCGCCACTTTTTAAATATCACATACCTGGTATTCTATATACCTTGGTCCTCATCAAATCAAACTGACTTGAATGTAGACGACTCACAAAAATACTACACCTTTGTATTTGCTTTTAAGAACCTATCAGTTTTCATCTGATTTTCCTACAGTAACAACATTAAATAGTTTCCATCTACACTGATCCTCAAGGTTACTTATTCAATATTATATAAACATCCGTTTGGATTAAAAGCCCATTGATACCTCGACTTGCCTCCAATTATCAGGACACTGGCGGTAAGCTTTTTCTACTATTTAATTATCCTATGTCATTGTTATATTTGTATTTAACTACCGAACCTCTATGTTTCAGAACAATGCGTGATCATTCCTTCAACATGGAGTAAACGAGGGATTACCCTTGAAAATTCCCTTGCTGGAAGAAAGAGGAACGTGGACAACTGTCGGAAGGATCATAAAATATTCTCCAAGACTTTCCCTCCATCACCTAACACAAACATCTTACATTCATCAGAAATAATGTAATACATGAAAGTCTTTTATTTGATATTTTTATGATATTGTACTAATATGTTTTACCCAAGAGCAAAAAAAAAAATACATTACAATGTTTATTAATGTTTTTTTACGCATGTGCTTTGAGCCTTATATTTTATTTTTATGTTTGTATAATTTTATGAGTTATAAATAACATGTTACAATATTTTATATAATTCGTGTCCAGTTTTAATGTTAATAAACGCTTAATAGAATTTTAATACTGTCAAGGAGTTCAATTATATCTACAAGGGAACTATACTAAAACTAAAGGGAACGTAAATATAACGTTGAGGGAACGTAAATAGAACGTTAGAAAAACGTAAATAGAACGTTAGGAGAACGTAAATATAACAACAGGGAACGTTCGGAGAACGTTAAGAAAACCATCCATGCTAACGTAAAAATAACCTTCAGAGAACGAAACTAACGTTCAGGGAACGTTCTGCGAACCAAAAACTGACGTTCGGAGAACGTTCTCCGAACGTTATTTGGTTGCTTGGGTTGCTATTCTAGTCCTGGCTAAAAAATTCTCGTCGGAGAAGAACCTTAGGAGACCGGCCGTCTCGTGCTTGAGGTTGGCGCTTTGACCCTCCTGGACTCCCTGGTCCCCTCCGTCAAGATCATCCTGTGCCTCTTCTGTACGAACTTTTGCCAGGTCCTTGATGATGGCGTTGGCGATGGTCTGCTTGGAGCAACCCATCTCAGCGGCCAACTTGGCGTAGGACTTGCTACCGTCCTCGTTGACTTTCCTCTCTCACCTCGGCGACAAGCTCGTCCGTCCTGGTGGCCCCCAGGGACCGAGAACGCTTTTTGCGATGAGCATTATTCTTTTTGAAAGAGTTCCAAGCCTTCCACTGTCTTAGACGGTCGACTTGGGGTAGTTGAAGAACTCTGTCACCTCCTTTGGACTCCTCCCGGCACGGAAGGAAGCGAACATCGCATGCCTTTTCTCCTCTTCCATGGCTAAATGTTGACTGATTTTCAATCTTGTTTTTTTGGCACATAGATCAGATGCAAGCGCAGTATGTGCGTTGCAATATCTAAAAAACAACAAGACGACATAACCGATCAAAGTTAGTCAGGATTATACGTGTATTCCCTGTATATATATATACGATATATATCAGGAAACGACCGGGATAATTTTTCGCCGGGAGCCGGGCCGGGACTTTAATATATCGTTCATTCGTTATTCTAAAAGCGACGACTTTTTTTAGAAAATACTTTAATATTTTGTCTATTGTATTTACACACTATTCATTGCATTATTTATTTGAGAAGACACTAGAAAATCATATTTTTCCTTTTTTTTTGTCTCCCATCGATATTGTAGTATCGATGTCCACTTTATACAAAACGCCTTTCGATGCAAAAGATGTCCTAGTGCATGGAACCTTCCTTGGCTCATGGTGGACCTTAGGTAGGTCTTGACTCTTCTCAAACAAGAAAGGATATCTCTGCTAAACATGATGTTACTGGCATTGTAGCTAAGTTCTTTGAAATATCATTGAAATGTGGCAAAATTTCAAAGAGGGAGTTAGAGTATTTGTTGCTTTGAAATTGGCATCTTCCAAATTATGGAGAATTGCAGCTTTAGCAATCTGGAGGCCTTCATCTACAGAATAAAAGCTTGACACCAGCTCGAAGCTCTCCTCGCCTCCTTCTCACAGCACAATCTCAGTAAGTGATATCAAGGTGTTATTGTCTTCTCGTGCAAATCTCTCTTTTAATACAGAGAGTAACCTGTCTATGGCATCATAGAATGCTTTAATTCCGTCTGTCTTTACATCGGTATAAGAAAAAAATATGGTCTATTCTTTAAAAAATACCCTTTTACATCCTTTTTGAGGGATTTTTCTTCATCTTGATGACTTATCGCCATCAATTTTTACAGCCATTTCCCTGATGATTTTTTACCGATTTTTTTAGCTTTTCCCACCCACCAGAAAAAATTCTTTATTTCAACAACCAAGGTGACATCGCATGTAGCTTTGACGGTCATCATGTCCACTTCATGAACCTGCAAGTACTGAGCCAAGGAATCGGTGTTTGAAAAATTCACCTTAAGTGTGTGGAGTTCTAGGAGGAACTGGACCTCCAGCATTGTCTTCCCCATTTCCCGGACATCCACTGAGGTTTTGGCATCTTTATCATTCGACATCCTTCAACAGGGCAATTATAAATAATTCAGATTGCTGATCAATGGCTTTGACAGCCTTCCATCTACAATGCCAGCGAGTCTCACTGAGAGATTTCAGCTTGATGTATGGTATAGCTTCAGGTTTAGCTGGCATTTGCACAGAACACTTTGGCGAATTGAAGAAACTGTGAATAGACTGAATGACCCTGAAGTTGAAAGTAGCTCTTTCTTTACCCGTATTGAGCGTTATTTTATTCAAAAGGGGAAGAGATGCAATTTTAAATGTGCATTGAAGTCACATAAAGGTTGAAAGCTCGTCCCCTCTTGGTTATAAATCAAAATCTGGTTGCTTTCATAATTTCATATTTTTTTTCTTCTACTTAAATGCCCGAAAACCTCACCAATTTGCCCGAAATAAGAAAACTCCCCCAATTTTTTTTTTTTTTTTTTTTTTGGGGGGGGGGGGGTAGTTGCTCTTGCGCCTATATATATATATATATATATTATATATATATAATATATAATATATATATATACCGGGTGCGCAATATCTTCTTGGACACTTTTTATTTTTAACTTCATGAAGATCTCAAACATGAACCTGAGGTACTACAATAATGAAACTTGGACAGTTTATAGAGATATATATTACCAATTTATTTCTCAAATATAGAACCTTCAGCTTTAATACAGGCTTCGATACGGGACCTGAAGGCCTTGCAGGCATTGACGATGTCATTCGTGTTCATCGCGGCCCACACCTTGTTGACAGAAGCCTTCAGAGCGTCGACATTGGGGTGGCTGGTAGCGCAGGCTCTCTGCTCCACATGCGTCCAGACAAAGTAGTCAAGGATTCAGGTTTGGCGATGATGGCGGCCACATCTCCTTTGACCAGAATCCCTTGGACGACAGTTTGCTGATGATGTACTTCTGGACGGCGTCTGACGTGTGGCTTGGGCGCCATCTTGGGTCCAACCCAATTTCCTTGGCCATAAGTAGCATCTAGAGCTGGAAAGACTTGGTGAGCAAGTATATGTTTATACATGCTCGCGTTCAGGTTCCCCTTGATCCAGATCGGTGGGATTGTCTTTTCGTCTGATCCAACGACGCCAAGCATCATGGCCTTGGCCGGGTGTTTGGACCTTGGGACATACTTGACACTAGCATCAGTGTCTGCAGCAGACTTGGCAATGTATCTGTCATTGCGGCGGTTGTTGTACTTGTCGACAACGAAGTTCTTCTCATCTGAGAAGACTACGACCTTCCCGGATTACTTTTCAGCCAATTAAGAATTTTTTTACTGCGTTCCAGGCGCTTTTCTCGCTGAATTACTGTCAGCATTTGCACTGGGACGACAGCCCGGACCGCTCCCAAGGTCAAACCTCACCAGGTTCCTCATGGTGCTCTCGGTGATATCGTTCTTCTTGGCGAGGCCGCGGACGGAGTTGTTTGGTTGGTCCTTGACCTGCTTTTTTATTTTTCCCCACCAAGTCGGCCGTACGGACGCTCTTAGGCCTGCCACAATCCCTGTTCGTCTGACATAGCCCCCAGACTCGTCATAGAGCTTCTTGATGCTATATATTGTGCTCCTGGCAATCCCAAATTTGCGAGAGATGTCCATGGGCTTGTCGCCAGCATGGATCCGCGCGATCACTTTTTCCCTTAGCTTTTCCATAACGCAGTATCTTTTGTTTACATCGTCCAATTGTCTTCAAAGAGGTCGCAATTAAAGCTAAGAAATCGTGCAACCTTTCGTACTTCAATCACTAAGCGATTGGTTGCTTCATTCTGTCGCTATAACTTATTTAAAAAGTGTCAAGAAGATATTGCGCACCCGGTATATATATATATATATAGCTATTATATATATATATATATATATATTATAATATATATATATATATATATATATATATATACAGGGTGGTAAGATCAAATCCGGCGGTTTTCAGGACATCCTTTAACAAGGATGACGTCATCCGAACCGCGCAGCCAACATATGAAGAGATCATTTCAGTTGAATTTTATCATCATCATGGCTGTACATGGAATCTACAGCCTGTTATCTGGAACGAGCAAGAACGCAGGTGTGCCGTTATCCAGATTCTTTGTATAAAGGGCAACACCCCATCAGCAACACCCAGGTCTCTGAGCTGCTCGGGATCGACAGAAGAAGGGTTTGTTGAGCTCAGGCAGCAGCTGAAGGATACCAGGGAACATCGTGCTGTCGTCGACAGGGCATTCAGCCCTCCAGCAGCGCTCGCAAGGCCAGACACTCGACTTCTTCTGGAGGGTGTCAGACATCTTTGAGCACGATCCCAGTAGGTCCATCAGGGATGTCGCCAAGGAGCTGGACGTTTCAAACAAGACTCCGCCCCCTGCCATGTGTCCAAGAAGTCTCTGGACTGGTTGGCAGCAAACACATACGACTTTCGTCCCCAAGACCCACTGGCCCCCTAGCTCCTCCGATTTGAATCCTATGGACTATTTTTCTGGGGCTACCTTGAGCGACACACCAACCGACTGGCTCACAACACCAAGGCCGCCCTCATCAACTCCATAATGAAGCAGGCCAGGAAGTTGGACAGGGCCCTGGTGGCCAAGGCCTGCTCCTCGTTCCGCGCCAGGTTACAGCACGTCATCGACGCAGAAGGCGGATTGATTAAATAAGCAGAATCTACACATCTATACAAACATTTTAATGTCTAAATAAATAATTGAGCAGATTTAACTAAATAGCTAAGTAGTTAATACATTTGTGAAGCCGTATATTTTCAACCAGTACATATAATATTGAATCCGTGTCTCTCAATTCAAATTACAATATTTAGCTATGATTCTTATAATTAAAGTCTCATTATATAAATAAACATTATGTCTTATATTGATGACCGTCATCAAAAATTAGAAAATGAGGACAATTGGTCTTTTTGGATACCTTGTCTCTTTGAGTCTATTGGCTTTTTATGTAGAAACATACTTGTTTCGAGTCTTTAAGCCTAAGGAATCATATGGTTTTCGGGAGTAAGGTTATTTGGTAGGGCTGCTAGTTTAAAAAAGTATTTCTAGAGTTCCAAATTTGTGTCTCGAAGATTTTCAAAATGAAATATAAAAATAATCGATTATAATGGCTCAGAGGAGACATGTAATATTCTCAATCTCGAAGTCGAGGGTTCGACTCCTGATATCTATCAACCTCATAGATAAGATATTAGGTGTAATAAACTATTTAAAATGCTACAATGCTTATTCAAATCCACACATCACAGTAATTTCGCCGTATCAATAGGCCAAAAATGGTCACTTCACATATACAAGGCCACGAACCAAATATTTTGTACAAGAAAAAAAAAATACTTTTATTGTCCCATAGCAATACTTAGTTTGAGACCTGGGAACGGAGTTATTATTCTATCGATGTCTCACTATACATCGAGTAATAAGTGTGATTTTTGGTGTTCAGAAGAAATGGACCATTAAAAAAATACAACTTAGAAAAAAGGGACCAGGATTAAATAACCCAAGATAATAAAGGAAAATGATGATGCACGAATGAATGGCCAAATATATGGACATATATTTGAATGGAATACAATTAAGTATACTTATATTTTTTTAAATTGACGAAAAAATATTGGTTGACGCGTCGTCAATTTGGTAGAGAAATAATAATATTTGTACAAAACTTAGATGTACTTGCCTACCATTGAATTTGGCCTATTTTTCTGTGTGTCAGCATTTTTTTTTCCTCATCAACAAGGTCTTTATTAAAACAAATTATATATACAAATAGAACAAAAAAGTACACTATATGTAATATATAAAAGGAAAAATTGTTGTTTTATAAAAACATAAATAAACATTATAGTTTAAAATTAATTTCCTTTTTAAGACCTAAAACTTCAAAATCATATAATTCATCTAAAAAAAGACAATCATAAAAACAACTAAAATCAATCCTACAGAAATAAATAAACATATATAAACTTAAAACACATATCAGATAAATCTAAATTGTCTTTGAAGTCTTGAATTTCTTATATTTTTTTACAATAAACTGTAGAGATTTGGCGTAGATGGGCGAGAGGTGTGGAACATATTTAATTACTGCAGCTGCTGGGGTCCATTCTTGGCTGTTGACATTGGGGATCCTCAAAGATAATGCCAAATATCTGGCAGCCGCTCCAATAAAGATAGCTCTCAGCTTATGTTCTTGAGTTAACGCGTTATCTGAAAGGTTTTGAGCTGTATAGGCCTTGCAGTTCCTCAATGCGGCGTTTATTGCACGTTCTTCAACTTGACAATTATTTTCATGCGTTGTAATGCCAAAGAGAATGTATCCTCTTAGGTATTCGGCTTTAAAATTAGTGATATATGTACAATTCATCTCTAAAAAATTCTTTATAATAATCAAAGCTGGGCAGTCACTAAATGCATGGCTAATGTTGTTGTACATACGTCCGCAATCCTTGCAATGTGATGAGAATGTAATTAAGCTTGCCGATATTTGTAATTGGGCTGTAAAATTTTTTCCGTCGTTGATGCCCATCATGGACAGCAGAATTCTTGTTTTCCATTCTTGCGGTAACTTCAAGCTCTTGAGATGTTCATCCGCTATCAAATTTGCAGAGTGTGAATTAAAATCTTGATCACGGAATTTTAAAAACCATGGTAAAAGAGGCATATGTCTTTTAGCATCTCTTTGGAGAGGGAATAAAAAGCGGCCAGTTTTAAAAACAGAGTCATCGCCCAAATCATGCAAAGTATAAATATTATCTCGAAGAGCCATACTCTCCAATTCTTCAGGCGGACAAAGGTTAAAAAAAAGGTTCCTTGCCCCTGTTTTGGTGAATAATATCCAAAGTGCTGTTATTATTGTATATTGGAGACTGTTTCCATAATATTCTTTGTGCAGCGGCCCAATCTCTCGAAAATTGGGAAACTACATTATTCGAGATGTCCGTTCCGAATAAAAGCGTCATATACACCCCCGAAGATGCCACGTGTTCTCTCCATTCACCTTTATAAACTGATACTAACTCTGCAAATATTTTTTTATAAATTTTGGGTATTATATTATTTATAAGCACCAGTCCACCTCCCAGTTGAGATCGTCGTCGTTTCAAGGCAGGAATGTACCGGCGGGAGAATAAAGCCTCCAACCAATTTTCCTCTTCCTTCATGAGTAGTTCCCCAATTGTAGGAGAAGCCGTTGCCATATAAACCATATGAGAAATAAGGTTTGTGTTGTAAAAGTCTATTCTTTTTTGTAGGTTTAGACCTCTCCATCCTTGGCACCATCTAATTGCTTGTTTATTTAAATTTTGAAAATTGGTCAGCGCGGGTCCGTTGTTATTCCATTCCACCCCTAGTATCTTCACTGTTTTTACAGTTCTGCATCTTCCGATGTTTATTTGTTCTGCAGGAGTCCAGCAGCCTATGGGGAGTATAGCAGTTTTTTCGTAATTAATTTCCATTCCAGACATCTTATGAAATTTTTTAAAAAAAGCTAAAAGAATTTCCACTCGTTTTATAATTTGTTTTTCGGAATTTCCTTCGACCATTAAGGTTATATCATCCGCGTATAGATCTACGAGATGTTTTTTTGAACCTAATTGCACTCCAAAGCCCCGAAACTTGCGGTTTAATATGGTGTTCAATTGCTCCATTGCAGCAACAAAAGTAAAGGAGACGCAGGGCAACCCTGCCGACAACTTTTTCCTAAGTTGATAGATTCACTTTGGTAGCCGTTGATAATAATCTTGGATGAACCATTAAATAAAAGAGCACGAATGGGGTTAAAAAAGCGCCTAGGGAGATATTTTTTCACCGCTTGTAAAATAAAACCATGTAAAATAGAGTCAAATGCTTTGCTAAAATCCACACCAACTATTGCTCCAAATTTTCTTCTATTCTTAGTAGAGTTGATCGCTGCACAATATTTCTTGATATGTCTGAAATGTTGCGATTTTTCAAGAAGCCTTTATGCTCAGGTCCCAACTTTTTATTTAGTATAGGTTCCATATTTTTAGCTAGTACTCCTGCAATGATTCTATAAGACTCATTAAGAATGGTCAGTGGTCTCCAATGATTTATAGCACTTCCGTTCCCTCTTTTCGGAATGAGAGAAATTCGGCCTTGTGTTAGAGCTGCTGGCATCGATCCTCTTTTTTCCATTTCTGCTCCAATTCTTAATAAATAAGGGGAAATCTCCTCAGGGCAAAGTGTAAAAATTTTTCCTTTGATATTGTCAGGGCCACTGGCTTTTTCATCTTTAAAATTTTCTTTTATATATTCTAAAATATTATCATTGTTAAAAATAGTAAATGTGGAAGATTTCTTAGGACGAGGAAAGTGCGTCCTTGATGTCTGAAGTACTTTTTTAAAGGAGTTATAAAATATCTTTAAAATTGAACGCGGATCTGATATTGTTTGTCCATTAATAACAAGAGTTTCTATTTTTTTACTCAGAGGCTGTTTTTCGTTTTTCATGCTTTGAAGTCTCCTATGAGGTTACTTTCCAATTGCACCCTCTTATTCATTTCTTCTTCTGCAATTTCCGAAATTCCAAAGGCGTTGAGAGTTTCTGATGTAATTTCCTGAACAAACAACGAACCATCATTCATTATCTTTCTTCCACATCCTCTCGAAGTCTTCCAATTGTCTTCCACTTTTGACTTATATGCGCTATTGATGTGTCCTTTATAATCTTGTTAAAAATTTGTAAAAGCTTTTTACAATTAATATTGGGATTAAAATTCAGTAAAAGCTTCTTTTTTAAATCTTTTTTGAATTCCTCATTTTCGATAAGCCATTTTGGAGTCTTGAGTTTTGAGTCTTTTTATATTAAGTTATTTCTTCCTAGACCGCTTGTTACTCTGCCACTTTTTCCTAATATCGTGATTTTAATAACGCATTCTTATAAAAATTGGACATGGAATATAAAAAGTTATATGAAATGTATTTTTGTTTTGGGTCATTTATGTAAAATTTCAATATTTAATATCTAAATTCAGGGCATATGTTATTGGAGATAGCACATGAGCAAACATGCTTTGATGCAGTTGCTGCAGTTTATTTTGTTCATGCATCAAAACAACGATATATAAACCAATAAACTTGCAATCCTTTCACATAATATAACTAGAGAACTCAGAGAGTGCAAACCTCCACCGATCCCAACCAAATGAATCACTTGGTCTTTTTGTCATTTGCCAATAGATGTGGCTGTGCTCTCCTCTTTGAGAGCACAGCACAGCGACATCTATGGGCAGAGTAGGCTATCTTGAAATATTTATTAGTATTTAGCTCATTTTGCATCTTAAAGAAGCACTTAGAGATGCCAAAATTTAATCACTTGTTCCTTTTGGCATTTCCAACAACTCCACAAAGTTTCATCCGAATCTGTTCCGCACTTTTTGAGTTATCCAGCTGACAAACAAACCAACCAACAAACCAACGCCAGTGAAAACAATACCTCCTTCGGCGGAGGTAATTATAATAAGATTACTGACACTTCACTATTTGTGCAAACATCAAATAAGCATACCTTGTATTCAACATGACTTGATGCAAGCATAGTTTCTTTCGTAAATACCTAACGGCCAATCACATGCGTAGCCCAATCCTACCCTTCCTCACCTCACGCTCATCAAATCGACCATTAGAACATGGCAGTTTCATTTCAAATGAACAATATTTGTTTGTAAAATGCAGGCTTGTGAGCGTTCAGCTTTTTTTGCGTTCAGCGTTCAAAAAAAATTAGCGTTCCGTTCAGCGTTCTGTTCAATGTTTTTGCGTTCAGCGTTCCGTTAGTGTTCAGCGTTCAAATATTTAAAAAGAATTTCCCAAAAAAGTACTGCGTAGTGATGACGTTTTTTTTTTTTGAAAAGAATTTCCCAAAAAAGTACTGCGTAGTGATGACGTGTTTTTCTTTAGAAAAGAATTTCCGAAAAAAGTAATGGGTAGTGATGACGTTTTTTTAAAAAAGAATTTCCGAAAAAGTACTGCGTAGTGATGACATTTTCTGAAAAAGTCCAAGAAATGTTTGGAAAAATGAACGCTGAACGCAAAACTCTTTTTTTTTTGCGTTCAACGTTCAGCGTTCAAAAAAAGTAGCGTTCCGTCCTTGAACTGCGTTCAGCTGAACGCCGTTCAATTTTGCGTTCCGTTCACAAGCCTGGTAAAATGTAATATTGTTTTTTTTAGATAGCATTTTTTGAATATTAATGTCCATTTGTGTTTTTACGTTACAGTCTTAAGATTTTTATTCCTTTCGTTTCTGTATTTTCATTTGTACGCATTGTCTTTTAGTTTGATATATAATATTTTGATCCAAGTATCATATTAACAACATTAAATATTAAAAAAATTATCTATACGTTTCATTCTGTAAAAACGTGCGCAACTGGTTTAAAATGCTTCTGAATATTGGCCGTCATTTTTATGAATTAAAAAACTTTTAAATGTTTTACCTCTGTTTACTATTTTCATTTATAATTGCTTTCTTGCGTAACTACCTAAAATATAAAACCATGTTTTGCAGGGAAATTGAATGGAATTGTGTCAAAAATGTTTTGTGCTTTTATTTTCTTGAAAAGTTGGTAAATAGTGTACAAACACGTACTGTAAAGTACGCCGTTGAGGTTATGGGGCCTCATAGTAACCTAGTAAATCACATTGAATTGCAGGTGTTATCCCCAGACACGCATTCAACATTTAACCCATGTCGCAAACATGTTGTTGAATATCTATGAATAACAATAGACATGGGGACTTGGTGATCCAGAGTCGTCTAGCCCCCTCTTCATTGAAAGGAGAGAGAGAGAGGGAAAAAACCTCTCTCATTGTTGATCACTGCTACATTGAAGGAAATTACATCTACGGAAGTGATTAATCTAATTACAATATTGTTCGTTACATAACACATTTAGCTAAAGATGAGTGAAGGACAAAACAAAATAAAAATAGAGCTCTGCGCTTCATTTAAACTCTTAATACATATATGACAGTCCCGAGGATCATCATCATTGACTGAATTGCTTTTCTGTTTATTTTGTAAGTGCAGAACCTCGGAAAGGATGAGTTGTTGTGCCATATTGGTTGGTGTCTAAATACAATTTAAGCATATATACATAGGAGAGACAATTTTTTTACTGAAAAGCCCCTCAAAAAAGGAAAGGTTTTGTGATTTACGGTTCATATTAATAGGAATGGAAATTTGGAGCTTAGCCTTGGCGCTTACAGATTCTATGACTGTTTTTGGCCGTAAAAAGAGAGAGGGGTAAAGAGAGGGATAGAAGGAAAGAGAGAGAGAAATTTTTCTCTCACCTTTTCTTTCTCTCTCTCTTTCCTCCTCTTTCTCTCTCTCTCCCTCTCTCTTTCCTTCTATCCCTCTCTTTACCCCCTCTTTCTTTTTCACGGCCAAAAAGTCATAGAATCTGTAAGCACCAAGGTTAAGCTCCAGATGTCCATTCCTACGTATTAACTTATCCTAAGACATAGAGCATACAGATTGCCGAAATAATGATTGGTAGTGCTAAATATTAGGACATTTTGTTACCTCTTCATTGTTGGGGGGAAGACAACGACAGGACAAAACTAAAGAAAGAGTGAGACTTCGTAGAAATGATATTATATATTTTTTCTGTCAAATATTGTGAGTGATGTGACATTACTCTCCATTAGTCTGTCATGATAGTCTCACTTTCTCTTAGTTATTTATGTTGTTCGCGAATTTCGCGAAAGATCGTGGCCTACACCCCTATAAGATCAGTTGACACAAGAACTGAAGCCGCTTTAACGTCGGGAATTTGACAATGGGATTAAGGAAATTTTAAATTGATCCTGATTTTCACCGTAAATACATCTTCAACGATGAGATCCATTTTTTGCTATGTTAGTGACAAAATATGCACTATTAAGTCGGTAAAAAACCACAATGATTCATTAGGCGTCAGTACATCACGAAAAAAAATAGTTTGATGTGGTTGTATGCTGGCGGTGTCATACTTTTTCGATGATAATATTTTGACCTGAATTAGAAGATATGGACGTGGACGATATGTGTATTCAATAAAGTCTAATGAGTAAAACACAAATAATTCCTGGAGCTATTGAACTCGACTTTATTATCGTCTCCAGCATATTTATCCCTCTTTTATGTATATCCTAATAAACTCTACTTATTTGTTGATGTAACTTGGATTTGGATCTCCATGTCATTTAAAATTAGAAACCTTAAAAATAGTATAGATTCTGAACCAATGTGAGACCAACCGTCAATGTAAGTGACGAAAAACATGTAATTTCTTAGGTTGGTAGAATGGGCAACTAAATGGTCTCACCTAGTTTCATACATGCTTCAAGGACTATATAAGACCAAAGGAGTTTAGTAACCAAAGAAGTTTAATATTAGCCTCGCTTTTTTTTACCTCCGCCGAAGAGGTATTGTTTTCACTGGCGTTGGTTGGTTTGTTTGTTTGTCAGCAGAATAACTCAAAAAGGCGGAACAGATTCAGATGAAACTTTGTGAAGTTGTTGGAAATGCCAAAAGGAACAAGTGAAAATTTTTGGCATCTCTGAGTGCTTCTTTAAGATGCAAAATGAGCTAATACTAATAAATATTTCAAGTTAGCCTACTCTGCCAATAGATGTCGCTGTGCTGTACTCTCCTCTTGATGCACGTCAGTTCTTTTTCTTCCATGTACCTCTAGAGTGTAAATAAAGG
>CP045895.1:15065716-15103187 GCA_013387185.1 Caligus rogercresseyi | reverse complement strand
TTACTTCCGCCGAAGGAGGTATTGTTTTCACCGGCGTTGGTAGTTGGTTGGCTGGTTGGTTTGTTGTCAGCAGGATAACTCAAAAAGTGCGGAACGGATTCGGATGAAACTTTGTGGAGTTGTTGGAAATGCCAAAAGGAAAAAGTGATTAATTTTGGCATCTCTGAGTGCTTCTTTAAGATGCAAAATGAGCTAAATACTATTAAATATTTCAAGTTAGCCTACTCTGCCAATATATGTTGCTGTGCTGTGCTCTTCCTCTTTGATGAACTGGAACGCCCCTATAATTCAAGTGTGTAGAGTTAAAGGAGCAGTATGTAGAGTTAAAAGGACAGTGCGTACAGGCTTGGAAATGACAAAAAGACCAAGTGGTTCATTTGGTGGGGATCGGCGGAGGTTTGCACTCTCTGAGTCCTCTAGTTATTTATTGAAAAAAATGGATAACCACGCTTATATCGTAGCCGAAACAAATGGCTGTTTATTTGTTGTTTTTTTTTTTTGTCTCATTTTCCTTCCTTAATGCAATAATAACAATATTTTAAGGCTAAAGAATCACTTAATCAAATTATCAACATATGCCGAGAGAGGCTTGAGCTCGAGAAACAGGCTCCGTTGTTGGGTATATGCTCGACTGAGTGAGGGAGTGAATGTGAGTGCTCAGGAAGTATTTTAAAATCAGTTTTTTTGGCACTCCTTACATGAGAATTTTATTTGAACACTTAAAATATCCTGATGTATATTGATGATGAGTGAGTGGAAGCTTGAAGAAGGACGTTGAAGAATTTTTTAAATGTTCAAGTGTCTTAAATATATGGGTTACATAACATTAATTCGTATAGATTGTCTAATGCCAAGCATGGTAATTGGGTATTATACAGCTTCGATTATTATTGTCTACAGCAATATGCTTAGAGGAGAAATTAATAAATGTTGAAGTACCTTTAAGAACTTCATTTGTAGTAAAATAATGTGTTGGATTCATAGAGATATAAATACAGAGAGAGCTTATTGGATTCTTCAGAGATATAAGTCATATTGCCCAATATAAACAAATCTTTCTATCTCTATGATCAGCTTACGATGACGTAGTACCAATTACTTTGTTTATATTGGGCAATGGTGACAGCTGAACGACAATGTTTCTCTGCCATTGAAGGGAGTAAGCTCTCTCTATATATTTATGTCTCTATGGTTGGATTAAGGCAGTGGTTCCCAAAGTGGGGGGTGCAGAGCAATTGCAGGGGGGGCGCGGGAAAAACGAATGTATGAAAATATAAATACCGTAGACTAAATAGCACTGCTAGAAAATGGACAAAAAACAAAAAAAGAGGTTGAGGTTTGTATAAATTAAAATGTGTGAAATAAACTGCAATGGACTCTGAGAACAAAATGTGTGTATGTTATGTTTTTTTTTTTTTTGGGGGGGCGCAAAAATTTCTTATGTACCAAAAGGGGGCCCAGCAGAAAAAGTATGGGAACCACTGGATTAAGGAACATAATATCAGGCTTGTGAGCGATCAAGAAAAAATAGCGATCCGAAAAAATAGCGATCAGAAATTCTTTGCGATATAGCGATATAACGATCAGGGATTTTTCCGATCAGCGATCCGATCAATTTAATTGCGATCAACAAAAAAATTACCTATGTAATACTAATTCTAAGTAAAAATTTAAATGTATATACAAACCTTTATAAGTATTCATCTTTATATGGCAATGGAATGATTGTTTCCCATAACCTATGAGCTCCAAAATAACGACTTCTCCATAGGCGCCTGTCTGTATATTTTAGGACAAAAATATCAGAATGATTGTTTCTCATAGCCTATGAGCTCCAACACTCTGGCTCCACAATTGGCATATGTCTGCCTATTTTAAGACAGGAGATGCCAGAATAAATGTTTTCCATAGCCTATGAGCTCCAATACAATGACTTCTACAAAGTAGTATATTTTAGGACAAAAATATATCAGGATAGCACACACTGGCTCTTTCTATTAGTATTAGTCTGTATTTTGTGTTTTCTAAACAATATTAGTTGTTGGAATGGATTTTGGTCAATGTGACAGCTAGTTAAGTCTTAAGAAATGTAGGGTTTGTCTCAAAAATCCTTATTACAAACATTTTTTCTTTTTAGTTATTTTATACAAATTAATCGGATGCTATTTTTAGTGATTTTCTTACGATCAAAAGATATAAGATCAGGACCTTTTGCAATACTCCGATCAGCGATCAATATCGCTATATTGCTATTGATCGCCGATCAGAAAAAACTCCGATCAACAAGCCTGAATATTAATACTAGAAATGAGCTTGACGATTACTGGCTCAATTGGAGGGGATCCTATCGCTGCTATTCCTGCATATATATTTGTTTGACTAAGGCGGCTCTAAGAATAATAACATTTATGTTAGTTTTTTTAAACTTTCTGGAATGAATTGAACCGCTCTTGATAATGGAAGCAGTTCATTCTATAATCATATAAGCCTCAAAAGACATTTCACATCCATATTGTAATGAAGCAAAACTCTTACTAATTTTCACGACTGTGGCTGCGCAATACAGGAAAATTGCCGAATTCGAGTGGTGGCTCAAGAAAGAAAGCAGGAGGACCAACTTATAAAGATATATGAGTCGATATAAGATCCTTACTCGTAAGTAGATTTGTACCGGCTGATATCAGATTAAGTTTGGAATTATCTATATAGATAAAAAGATATAGAGAGCTTATTCCCATCATCTGTATTTTTGTGTCCAATATAAACTAAAGCGTTAATAAACAAAGTAATTGGATCTACGTCATCGTGAGCTGATCATAGAGATTGAATCTATCTCTATGATCAGCTTACGATGACGTAGATCCAATTACTTGTTTACATTGGGCACAGGCGACAGCTGAACGATGTTTCTCGGCTATTGAAGGGAACAAGCTCTCTATATCTATATACTTCTATGGAATTATCTAGGAGTAAAACAAAAGAAAACAAATGATATATCATGAGTTTGTGATTTGAGCCCGACGTACTTTATATATTATTGATATTCTCTTATATGATGACTTGTTACACGGGAAAATACATTTAGATATAAATTGATAATCCTTTTTAAATAAAAAAGTAACAAATTTATCGAAACAATATATAAATTTCTCTCACGACAGAATGATATCTTCCAAGACCTTCTTCTTTGATTGTATGCAGAACTTTTCATTTTATCGTAAATCAAGTGCAAAATATCAATCACAACCATCCGAATAAGTTTTTAATCGTTTTTGTAATTTGTGAAAAGCACCTCACTTCTATATTAGGTTTTTTTAAATATTTTTGCGGTTCTGATAAAAGTCCTTGGATCGGTCCTTGAGATCGGTCTTTGTCTTTTGTCCTTTAATTTTCCATAAAATGTTGAAAGAGTATTTATTTAATACGTTATAACTTCTAATATATTATATTATGACTTGGCATTCATTCAATATCAACAATAGGGTTTAATAATATTTATATTAGACAACTTGGAAATATTTTTTCTCATAAAATAGGTTTTTCAGTATACAATCGTCGTTCATTATTCATTAAATGGTTCTGTACAAATAATTCATTCACAACCCTTTCGTTTTAACCACTCTAGGCTTAATTTTAATCATTTCATAAGCATCGACGATTTATTGTTTAATAATAATAATCCATATTTAATACTTATTAATAAGATGAGTAAAAAATGTTATATTTGTCATCAGCTCATTAAAAATGTTACTTTCCTCATACAAAGGATTTTTCCTATTCATTGTATTAAGAGATGTGGACAACATGACGTGGCTATGACGTCATAAAGAGGCACTCTTTACTTTTTTAAGAACCGACAAAAATAACTGGACTGAACCGGACCGGACTGCAGTCCTCGATCCTAGATAAGTACCGACACAACACTAGATATTATCCTTCTAATAATAATAATAGTCAAAAACTTTGTTATTGAGTTATCTTTCTACCTCTATTTTAATATGCGTATTATTTTGTATTAAATTGAAGGTCGGCATTAAGAGCAAGAAATATTTTGGTCCTCCTAAATGACGCATCACTTTTTGTAAGGAAAATCATAGCACACAAGTAATTGTATCCCTAGGATTGTACGTAGCTAAACCTAGCCTTAGCTTTTTACGGCATTATAATTCGTTCAAGGTAGTTATGATTATTGAAATTATAGTTCGTCGTTTTTATGAGGGAAGTTTGATTCTTTTCACCATGCTTCTCATCAAGCAAAGAAAAGGGAACTTTAGAAGAAGAAGAAGGGGAAGAGAAAGAAGGGATCCTTCTATACTTAGAAACGGGATAACCCCGTTACACATACCTTATGCAAGTATTTGTGTATATTAGAGGGTGTCGGCGAAAAATCAGGCCATACAATCAAAGGTGGATTAAATAAATATATATAAGAAAAAGAGTGAACGCATGTTTATTATATATAAGGCTGACGATGATGTGTTGACAATTCTCAAAAACCAATCAATGAACATCACTTTTTATTCGGCAACTGTTATTTATTTACCCTTCGTACATATTTTCGCCCGAAAGCGACAATGGAACTCATAACAAATGCGTCAATATTCAACACTACTTTATGTTGCTTCGGCACCACCGACCTATAGACTGAATAAGAGATGGGAAGAGCAAAGTCAAAGTTTGTAGCTGATAAAACAAAGAAGAGAAGGAATTATTCTTATTATTATTCAACAGTCAAAGTCTAAATATCAAACCCTTTGAAGCAGATAAGGGGGAAAAATGCAAAAAAAATCCAGTAATTAAAGTTTTTTCTAACGAACATGGCCTGACGTCATTGGTATTTATTGCAGGATTCCCCTTCTTCTTTTCCTAGTACTTTCTATCTCAATGTTGCGTGGCAGCCATATTAACTGCATATCTGACGTCCTCAAGTTGGTTGAACGTTTCTTCTCAGTAAAGTATTCAGTTATTTTATATATCAGTGGATCTTGATAAACTGTTAAGAGATCTCTGAATCTAACCGAAGAATAAAAAGACTTGAGCAGAGCTGTTGATTAAGCTAGCAGAACGAATATAAAGCGTAAATATTGATTTCATGAGTCAGACGGATTGCCCTGGTATTATTTATCGAATGTATATGTTCAAGATAACGTTTTCGTCATTAAAGTAATAAAGTTACGAAAATTATACGTGACAAGTGGCAGCCATTTTAACTATATGTATGACGTCTTAAAGTTGGTGAATCTTTCTACGTTGTTGAGTATCCAGTTAATATATAGGTCGGTGTTCGGCACTCTATATCCATTATGATCAAAGCAAAAGTTGACGCCCTCTACATTGTACACATTAAGCTTTAACAGTAGCTCCGTGAGGAGTGCAGGGACATTCAAATTCAAATTGTCCTAATATAACATTTGATGGCTTTCAAGGCCTTACTGCATTTTTCCCCCAAATTATTATTATTATTTGGTTTTTACAGAAAGGAAAATGCATTTATATATTTTTCTTCTACAAGACGTTTCCTATCATTCATTCAAACAATACAATGACTTGGGTTAATTTGCTGTGTTGCATTCATTGGTGGAGTGAGGAACAGAGAAAAGGCAGACCTTGAGAGAGGGGGCAGTTTTGCTGTTCCATGAATGCAGTTAGAAAAAGAAATTCTATTGAGCTCTGATAAATATTGCCAAAACCGGAAAATAATGTGATTAAGATTTTGTCAAGAAATGAATTCAGGTTATAAAATAAAATATGTGATCGAATGGTGGGTTAGAGGGCACAATGATAGCACCGGGAATTAATATGCTGACCCGTTAGCAAAGGACGGTGCTCTAACAGACATCCCTGTCTATATAACAAGCAAAGAATGCGTTCAAAAAGGAATTCTTTTTGAGAATGACTGCATGGCAAAATATGAAGGGCTGTTGGAAAACAAAACTTTCTATCCCGGAGCCAATTGCTAGCAAAAACTTCAAGCTCCATCAAATTTCAATATTTGTCGAATTGATGATCGGCCACATAGTTATAAATCGATATATTTTCATATGGTGGAGGTTGAGAGCCTGTCGATTTTTGCAACATCAACAAGGAAATATCATTCCAGCTCATCTACGATTGTCCACATACAAGAAGGAAGATAAGGTAATTCGATGGAAATGTTAGGAGACCAAGATTGTCGTTAGATAATTAAATTTTTATAACCTTTTAAACTTTATGCAATTTAAGTAAGAGATAATAGCTCCTAAATAGGTCACTACTGGTTGATACCGGATAACGTTCTGGAGAGCTAGGTATACTCTAGGGGCTTATCAAATAAACATAAATCGAATGAACCAATGGACAATTCAAGAGGCTACCATGTTTTGAAATTCATGTAATGAATCTACTTTTCAAAGTTACAGATAAACATTTAACAAAAAAAATATTTTTGAAATTCATTTGAATTTTATCGGTGATAAAAATGTATGCTAAATGAATAACCTTAGTTTAAGAGAAAATATTAGCAAGGTTTTAATAAACAATTTTAGAAGACCTTGGCGGTTACGAAGCAAAAGCCTTGAAACTTGTTAGGAAGTACTGCACGTTTTTAAAAACATAATTTCTAAGTTGATTTGGACCCAAATGATATTCAATCTGTGTTACAAAGAGTTATTTTTGAAGTACATCGATATATATATACCTATATGTGTATCGATATATATATATATATGTGTGTATCGATATATATATATATGTGTATCGATTTTCGACGTACAGGAAGTACAAATACCCGTTGCATATTTTTCATAGAAAAATTGATGTCAAAAATGAAATGCATTCCGTCAATGGGTCAAGGGATCAACTTCATATATAAAAAAAAGTTTGGAGGAACGGAGTAAAAAAACCATATGAGCCCTATCTTATTCAAAATCTACCAGCTATAATGTTGTTGTATCAAGCTAAGATAATTTTTTGAACTGCTGATGTGTTTAAAGAGACTTTATCTCCTTGAGTGAATAATGCATTGGATTAAATTACACAATAAATTTGGAACTCTATAGATCCTATGGTTTGGAAGTTTAGAGCAAGGGGGGGGGGGGGGTATGAAGGAGACATATATATATATATATATATATATATATATATGTACGGGCAATATGAAAAATCGGGCATTTTGTAAAATGCCCGGGCAATTTACAAAGTGACCGTTAAAGCGGGCATTTTGTAAAATGACCGGAAATTTTCAAAATGCCCGCTTGATCGGGCAATATAGAAATATTATTTATAATAATAATGTTAGAATGAAACAGTCACATTTATCTTATATATATAAAACGTAATGACACCTCCTTATTTCTTTGGAACATCTTCAAAACTGAGGAATGCCTGCTTACAAGGATTAAATTGGTTTCTTGCATAAAGCTGCTTTAAAACTCCGTTCTTTGTCCCTAATTTATAGAGCCCAGATTCAGTATCTCTAGGACAATAGCCAATACGTTCTAGGGTTTGTCTTTCCGCGGTCTATCCCGGTATTGGAACTTGGACACATTGTCCGACAACTGTGGCTTGAAAATGTCAGGACGAGACGTCATCATTTTGGCTGCTTTATTTTGCTGCATAATTGTAGCCCCACTTCTCTCGTTTGGGCAATTTTCTTGTAGTGCAATGCTACAAGGTTGTTTAGCACGGCAGTCAAGTTGACAGAACGAACAACTTTGTGGAGGCGGTACAATTTCTTGGCAAGATACACAATTTTCTTTACCTTGCGTATTCTCCTCATAATTATGTTCAGACTCTTTTGGATCCTTCTCCAATAAATATTTAAGAGCTGTTTCTCTGTGCTGATATAACTCTCCAAATACATTCCTTCAAGTCGGACAGTCGCGGAGCGTCCATACATGGCTTCATAAGGAGAACGCCTATGCCGGAGTGGAATCGACGATTTAAAGCAAATTGAACAAACCATAGACCATACGACCACTTTGTAGTTTTGTTGTCACGTTACCACATCATAAGGATATCTTGGACATCTCGGTTTGCTCACTCCACTGAGCCCTGCGACTGCGAGTGTCGGGGTTTGCTATGTACAAGTTTGCATTCCGGCCACATAGAAAGAAGCTCCAAAATTATTTTATTGGCAAACTACCTGTCACTATCGCTTTGGAGGATCGTTGGTGCACCTTTATCACTGAAGATATGCAAAAGATGGTGAGCTACCTCCTCAACTGCTTTTGATTTTAAGGGGCACAAACTCAAAAATTTTGTGGGATGATTCTGATAGACCATTATAAATCGGTATTTTCTGTCAGTCTGACTTTGCATGTCGATCAAATAGACCTGACAGCATGAATTCATCAGATGGGATAACAAGGGGGGCACATCTACACCTTTCTTCACTTTGTTTTGTTTCAGTTGACAGCTCTCAAAAGTTGACGACGTTTTTTTATAAAGAAATTTCTGAAAAAAGTGATAACTTTTTTGAAAGAAAATTCTGAAAAAAAGTGATGATGTTTTTTTAGAAAGAAAATTTGTCCCATGAAAATTAAAAATCTTTGTCTTTTATTTGGCGCCAAATACGAACACCGAACGATAAGGAATTTTCCTTGTTTTCGTCAAAAACTTTGTCGTTCATCGTTCGCGAACGACAACAAATGAACGATAAATCAACAAGTCTGATATGTATATATATATATATATATGTATTTATATATATATATATATATAGATAGATAGATGAAAATGTAAGGGACTCACCATAGAGCAAGTATTGCGCTCAAGCAACGTATGGTAGCACATAATATCAAGGTATTTGCTAGCTTTCCATTGATGGGGAGAGACAGCGACAGAATTAACTTTAAAAAAATACCCTATATTCAGCGCTACTACGCGTTGCTTTGGCACTCTATATTCTCTATGGGACTAACCTCAACAACAACAATACAACGAAAAATGTAAAACATTGCAATTTATTTGATAAACATAAATGAATGAGAGTAAAATTTTGTAAATCCTGGGTGGTTGTGCAACAAACTCTTACAGCATTCTTCAGAAGGTATTCTTATCCGATGTATGAACTGTGCACGAGCACCTTTGCAACTTTCAACTGGCCGGACTTTGAGCATTAGATTGTCTCAAAAAAGGCTTGCATTTTTAAAAGTTATGTGGAAAGAAAAACAATTAACGTATATTTGAGAGACTTTGATTGCAAAAGGGGGGGGGGGGGGTCTCTCTTTAAACTTCATTCCTTTTGCGTTCATTCCCTTCGTCAAAAAGCAAGTTTTGCAGGACATTTGATAGATCAAGCCTTGCCCTAAGCAATGCCCTCAGAGACAACTATTTTCTTAAAAAATATCTTTTTATAGCTTCTAAGGTACTATTCTTGAATATAATACTAAAAGTAATTAGAATATATGAATTCTACTCCATCTTATTTTAACAAGATGGTTGTCTTCCTTTTCATCGTAAGCTGATCATAGAGATAGAAAGATTTGTTTATATTGGGCACAAAAACTGAAGACAAAAACTGAAGATATCCATGAAGATATGTCTATTATATCTCTATGAGTTTATATACATAAAGATATAAAGGCATAGATGGCTTATTGGAATCTTCAGAGGAATATTTTTGATGGCTTATTGGAATCTTCAGAGGAATACGTTTTTGTGCCAAATAAACAAATCTTTATATCTCTATGATCAGCTTACGATGACGTAGATCAAATTACTTTGTTAACATTGGGCATAGGCGACAGCTGAACTACGATGTTTCTCTGCTATTGAAGGGAATAAGCTCCCTATATCTTTATATCCCTATTGAATGAAGTGATGTTTTACTTAATAATGCCAACTGTTTAACTCTATTATTCTTTCCTTTTAACCAATCATGTTAAAAAAATAAGAACGCCCTACTTTGTTATCCTTAATCCTTAGCCAATGTTTAGTTTTCTAATGCTCTGACCCCTTTACTAGGGGCACAAATTCCCTTATGATGACGTTAAATGCGCTATAAGCATCCACCAATAAATATTATCTCCATGCTATGTATCAATCATGAAAATATGCCATCCATCTTCCACAAAGGGAAAATATGGAGGAAGGAAAAATAATAAAAATATTAATAAATTACTTTTCTTGCACTATTCTTCTTATTATATTTTGTTGTTGTTGAAAAAGCCGTTGATGGTTTAAAATAGAGCAGCGTCTTCTCTGTCGTCCTTCTTGTCCTATTACAGGCTGCTATAATAATAATAATATGTTTCCGTGGGAAACATGGTTTATTGTTCTTGTTTTTTCGTGCTTTTTTTTCATTTGAAGCACACACTTCTCCCGAGTCAATTATTATTTTCTTCTTGTTATTATTATTTCCTATGAAAGTCCATTTGAGAGAAGGAGTAGCACCTGTGATGGAAAGAGATCCCTCCCTCTTAATAATTCCTCCCTCAGTCAACATTAAGAGCAGCTATGAGCTCACCAGTTTTCAAAGCCACAGAGAAACATCTTCCATATTACAAATAATTCAAATAGTGATGACGTTATTATGTCAAAGTAACATTATCATTAACATAATAAACTTTCATGCCCTTTACTTTTATCAACTATATATATATATATATATATATATATATATATATATATATATATATATATATATATATTACGACCATGTCTATGACGTCATCACGCCTTACTTTAACAAAAAGGTCATTATTAATAAATTACAAACAAAAAAGGCGCTTCAGAAATAAATAAAAATCCCAGAATCCCGGCAAAATTAAATAGTGATGTCATAAGGTAATCATTTATGTCTAAAGGTCAAATTTCTGTCAAAACAATCGCTAATCGGCCTTTTAGGATATGTTTTCATGCATTTGTATGTCTGTAACAGTAATTTTTATCAAATAAAATATATATCACACAACAATTAAATACATTGACGTCTACAAATATTACCCCCATTGACGTCACTCCTATGTATGAAACCCCTTTCTTCATATCCACATATGCACATATTTATCATAATAAAAACAGCGAAATATTGAATATAATTTGAATAGAAGAAACAAAATTATTTGTAGGAGAGGGGGGGGGGAACTTTTTGCATATTTTTTCTTCTCCTTCCGTCCGTTTTTTTGCAGATATGACGCGTTGTTGGAAGGACAGTAGGCTTTTGAAGTGGGAGAGTAGAATTCTAATAAGGCCTGTGAATCAACAGAGGAAGAAGACTCCTCAAAGAGAAGGAAGAATAGGTTGCGCGGCCTAACCTGCCGGCTTTAAAAGAGGCTTTGGCCGACTCACAGGAGTAAGAAGAAGAGAGAGAGAGAGAGAAAATAGCGGGCTGGTGTGTGTGTTAGAGAGAGAGAGAGGGAAGAGAGAGAGAGAGAGTGAATTAAAGGAAGAAAAACGTTGATTCTTCAGTCTTGTGAATCCGCGAGTTCCTAACTGTGTGCGTTGAATCCTGTGAGGATCCCTGACACCTCGTTTTTTCGTTTTCCGCATCTCCGGTCCTTTACGTTCTCTTTTTGTTTTTAGAGATCCGGCCCCGATTATTATTCCAGGATGCCGAAAGCAGTGAATGTCCGCGTGACGACGATTGACGCCGAGCTTGAGTTTGCCATTCAGCCGAATACGACGGGGAAGCAGTTGTTTGATCAGGTGGTGAAGACCATTGGTCTACGGGAGATTTGGTTCTTTGGTCTCCAGTACACGGACACCAAGAGCTTCTCAACATGGCTCAAGCTCAACAAGAAGGTCATGGTCCAGGACGTCAAAAAGGAGTCCCCGCTTCAGTTCAAGTTTAGGGCCAAATTCTACCCCGAGGACGTGGCCGAGGAACTCATTCAGGATATCACGCTCAGGCTATTCTATCTTCAGGTACGTAAGATAAGACGAAACTCAACAACCTAAAACATTTCATTTTTGAGGAGCACTTTGGGGAATCTGAAAGAAAGCCTCCTCTCTCGAGAGTCTCTGTCGATACACATGATGGATGGACAATCGGAAAATACCTTAACTTTAATTGTCAGCAACAATGAAATCATTTTGATTCATCTCATGAAATCATTTTTTTTCCTACTATTCTTTTCTATTCTACATCATGTGAAAAGAAACGTTTCATCTCTTTGGTGAAATGGTGGTATCCTCAATCAATGGAAGGGACCCACCCGTTTTGCATTTGATCCCTATTTATGTATATATATATATATCCACGGATATTGAAACATGGCCATTGAAGGGGGAAATGGAGTTAAGAGAACGGAATCTATATTAAGTCCGTGAGCAAGGAAGGAAGGAGGAAAGAAGGACTTGAAAGACGCCTTCTTTTATTTACTGCTTGTGCTTCCTGTAGAAGCAAGAGCTCCTTCTGACTCACTCATCACCTTAAGGAAGAACAAAAAAAAATATAGACTCAGTATAAGAAGAAGCAGAGAACGAGTAGAGGAGGAGCAGCGTTCCTCCACTTCTTCTCCCCCTTGAAACATCATCTACCTTCCTTACTTACTTACTTTCCTTCCTTCCCTCTCCTCTTGTACTCTTTCATCACGCAATGCAGCCTGATTTTGCACATAAGCTGTTACTACTGCTGCTGCTCCAGACCTCCTTCATAGAGGAGGTCCTTGTTTCAATGTGTTGATAGAAGAGAGAGACATTGATCTCCCATGATGGTTGTTGTTGCTCTATCATGAAAAGTAAATCCATTGATTACCCATTTAGAGTCCGTAGCTCCTGACAAACGTCATGTTATTTTTATAGTTATGAGTAGAGAAAAGGCATTTTTTTTAAATACGTGATGGTTTGAAAGAAAAGGAAAGGGAATAAACAAATAAACAAAACAAGTAGTTGGCATTATGTTACAAAGATGTCCTTCACTCCCGACTCTTGAGGAGTGAACAAATTAGCAATTCAGAGAAAGGAATACTCGTCCTTACAAATTGTATACTAATTGTATTTCCTTCATGGGTCTATGACATTGTCGAATCCTTTGAATTGAACTTCTCCTCCCTTTCCACCTATTAATGTTTATTAATTAAAGCAGGTGCTCTTATTTAGGATAATAAGAATGTTTATTTTGTTCAGTTATATCTGTTGATACATTGATCATCAGACTAACAGACGTAGAAAAAAAAACAGGACGTCGAGGGCACACATCATGGGAAAAGGGACGAAGGAAGTGGGTTTAGAATGTTGTTAAAAATGCATGTCACTTGATGGTCTCCAGGGGTTAAAGTGAGCTGGAATGTGTTACAAGGATCCAAAGCCAGTCCGGTATCTCATACCTTTTATGATGAAAAATGAACAGCTTGAGAGCATTTAATTACGAAAAGTTTTTTACCATTTTTCGCTCTTGCTATAATCTTCATACTAGTCCCTTAAACCCCAAAGGTGTTGAATTATAGCATTATTGTTGTTTTCATATATTGAAAAGAACTGAAGAGCCTATGTTAAAATGAAATACCCCAACACACTATTTATTCAATTTTGCTGAAGAAAAAGTAAAATAAAACATTTTTTAGATATGAAACAAAAATGACTAACTTTGGGTCTTATGGAGTTAAGAGGCCAGACTATTACCAAGGTTACTTATTTCAATGAACCTTATACAACACACTTTATCATGCCATGATTCGTGGCGTCTATTAATATTAACAGGACTTCAGCCAAGGAGGTTATTTGACAACGATTTTCATCCTCCTTAAGAGCTCCTTAACTGTACTGTATCATAGGCCATTCATTTTTGTGGGCATTCTATGTATTTATTTGTCTCAGTATGGCTACATCATATAATATACTGTGTACATTAAAATGATAATCTTAAACATCAAGACAATCTGTAGAGATCTTCCCTTAACTTACATATCTTAAAACTTGATAAACTAATATGTCAATTGGTCGTTGACTTTCATAATGAAATTATGATAATATGACGAACAACGTTTACATTTATAAGAGTACACTATGACACAAGCTCTTTTTTTATACAAATATGATTAAATCGTCGGCATTTTTATATGTTTAAATAAGATAAATTATCGCTCTTTTTATCTGCAAAATAAAAATGGAAAACATGTCACGAAGTTTAAATAACAAGGTTTTTGAAGTTGAAGCAAGAGGAACGTTCATTCATATATAGTGATGTCTACTAATATGACAAACGAAAATTGAATTGCAACGGCAATAAAACATAAGTATTGTTAGTTAAACCTAGGAATATTGAAATGTAAGGGATATTGCCAAGAGAGAAGACTTTTCGCTTGTCAGTTATTTTTAATGACATCACGGGAAGAATAATATTATGATGCTTTTCTTCTCGCCTACGTCATCACACATCTATTATTACCAATAATTTTTTGATGAAAAATAATAGAATTTATAACGTTTCGCTTTCCATGAAATACTTGATCTATCTATAAACCTTGAGTTAAACTAGCAGAACGTTTTGTAATAGTACTGATATTATCGACTTTTTGTGTTCCCATTATTATAATTCTACGATTCAACGAGAAGTGTATTATTGTATCTGAAACATTTAAGTGTGAAGCAAAGCAATAATGTCTCCAAACGATTCTTGACGTCTCTTCTTTCCCTTACTCTTAGCATGTTGAATCTGTTATAGTATGTCATAACAATATACTTAAAAACATACAACTAATATCATTTATATATTATTTGAATAAAAAAAATAGCATTTTGGTGCTATTTCACGAAAAATATTAATATTTTTAATTATTTGCATTAGCTGCCTTTCTTCCTGGCCAACGTTAAACTATTCAACTTCCCTGATGCCTTTTTGAAGGGTATGATATCATTCAGTGAGGATATTTATGTGTGAAGGACGTCTTTTAAATCAAAATAATATTAATTCTTTCACACTTGATACTTGATGTTCTACAAATCCTCCTACTAAAAAAATATTGAGTGCTCGTCCCAATATGAAGTTTTGTTAGAGATCATCATAATAATAATAAAAGCCTGCTTACAACCTGCTTCCAGGCCTAATTTGATAAGGACGTGCTCCATGGAGCATTTGAATACAGTAACCTGACTGAATACATATTTGAGCACAATATTCTCAATAATGAAAAAGGGATTTAAATCAATTATGTCCAGTTTTATTATATGTCATAAAATCTTAGATTTGATGAGATAAAAGTAGAATCTCCTCGGGGTCTTTAGAAATCGATGGATAATGGTAATATTTTATACAGTTTAAAAAAATATATTTACTAGCATGCAAGACGCTTCTTTGAACAACAAAAATGTATACGGTATTATTACTCATACAATTCTTACATTGCAACTTTAGTACTTAAATGATGAAAACTTTTACTTTAACACATTCGATAAATAGTATCAGACCAATCCATCTGATTCTTGAAATCATTATCCAGTTTTTATACTTCGATTAGATTCAGAGATCCCGTTACAGTTTAATAAAATCCGGATCTTCCCACATATATAATAACTGGATACTCTACTGAGAATAAACATTCGACCAACTTGAAAGGTCAGTAATATACTTAAAATGGCTGCCACGGAACATTGACATAGAAAAATACTAGGGAAGGGGAATCTTGCAATAAATACCAGTGACGTCATGCTATGTAATTAGTTACATTATTGTTTATTTCATTACTATTTCGTCATTGTTTTTACTTTATTCCCCCCCCCCCCCTTAATCTACTCTTAGGCTTGGTTTTTAGGCTTTGACTGTCCAAGGGACATCATACTTCCTTCATTCTCTTCTTTATTCCATCTCTTACTTACTTAAACATCCCCTTTACCGCTTACTATGTCTATTGTGTATCCAGTTATATATATATAGGGCGGTGATTGAATCAACTTTAAAAATTTGTGAAAGTAGTACGGGAAAAAAAATATTGATTTTCATTATTTAATATATTATATACAACCAAAATAGAATTATTATATTCATACGTTATTCCATTTACGTCGTATTTGCTTCAATTTATTTACTTATAATTTCTTCCAAAAAAATTATAAATTGATATAAATATAATGTCAGAACTATGGGCTTAAATGGACTCCTTGATCGATCATGAATAATGTGTATATACATTTTTTTATAACGAGGCTCAAACTATCGTGTCTCAACTTCAAATTAGTCCCAATCAAGAATAAAAAGAATAATGAGTAACAGCATATACTTTGTTTTATTGCTTTTGAATGACAGAGTGAACTGTTAATAGTCTTACAACACTTGTGTGAGTGTTCGTATTGCTATCATGTTTTGGGGTGGGAGGGGGCTTCCATGGGTCGACTTAATTATTTCCTTGAAAGATTGTGTTGAAAAATTTCATCGATTTTGTTTCATAGTAAAAAAGTAAAATAAAAATCTTTCAAAACTACATTTATAAATCAATCGACGTCCTTATTTTTCAGGTTATCAACAACTTAGAAACATTAGAAATTCATGTTTTGTGAGTCATCCGGTCACTTTAAATCCTTTGATATTATATTTAAAAAGTGTACAACAGTTTGTAGCACGATTATTTTAATTATTAACATCACTTTTTTATTTACCCAATCAATTTACATGTTCTATCACTTATTATCACTATACTTTAGCTTGTTTCTTATAGATATACTCAAACTAACATTCTGTGATTCATACTAAATCCCCACTTTTTTAAATAAATGTAACTCGTAAATGTAAGATATTAAGCAATTTGTCTCAACTTAAAAAACATATGAGGGAAGACTTTTAATTGAAACTGAAATATAATATAAGTCGATGCAAGTTCTTTTGATTATCCACCTTTCGAAGTTTTATCGATTTGTTTCTTATTTATATTCTAAATGATATTAATGAAATACAATCTTGGCGATGTTACCTATGAAAGTGTTAAATTTAGTCGTGTATTTTATAATAGTAACTGTTGGTATATGTGGAATGATATAATTAAAATTTGTTTAGAATATTAGTGTCAAGAGTGAGGGTGGCTCTGACATAGATCTTAACTATTTGCAAGACAAAAAGCAATATATATATTTACTATTAGTTCTTATTAATTACGTAATTCATATTTTTTTTTACATATACAAAGCAACTACTACTATTATGCTAAACGCTTTGATGGCTTAGCTGTCAGAAAAATATTCTTAGTATCCTTGTAGCGTCTGTACTAAGGCCAAGTAACGTATTCATTTTCAACTAAAATATACAAAATCCTTAATCCATCTTAATAATTTAAAAATATCTTGAGGTCTAAGTCAACCCCCAACGTCCGTCGCCTTTGACTGTGTCCTCAAGGCCGTCTCACTTGAAATCCACACGTGGGTTGACCCCTACGAACCTCCTCCTTTACTCATAATGATGGCTTCATCATAGAATCATTCATAATGAATCATAGCTCTTTGAAATTTTGAACATATGATGAGTCAAGAAGAAGGAGGTATACACGAGTTCGCTGTCTTTTAAAAGAGTATTTATTCAAACGCACGTTGTAATATAGGCACATGATGAACATCATGATTTTTCATAAAAGGCGATAATAAATGTATATATTTAGGTTGATATACTTTTGATGTTTCATTGAATGATAGTTTGATAAGCTATCAAATAAGATTTTAGTGATTCAATCGACGGATTTTAATGCCTTCAATTCCACACAGCTTGCCATTTCGTCGAGCTAAATAGGCTAAAAAGTTGTTAAACCTTTGTTTGGTTTTATAATAGCGCAGGGACTCGGGATCTGGGCTACCACATTTGTGGGGTTTAAGATTACACTATCAGAATTATCGCTTCTTGAAACATTCCCACAGAATCAAGGCCACAAGATGTTTTTGTGAGTTGAAAAGCGTGTACAAATATCTAGTGAAGAACTACTGACATGATAAATACTTTGATGACACCCCTTGAATATTCTTGTCTTGTTATTATATTATTTAGACTTATCTTAGGACTGCTGAAATATTATTACTACATACTGAGTTGTTTATTTTTAAAAAATGTTAAGAAATATCAAGGAGTTCTAACATTTTTTTATCCTTTTCTTGTTTTTTCTAATGTCATACGAATCTCTTCAACAGTTAAAAGAAATTCTTTATTAACCCTTCAGCCAAGAAAGTAGTTATCCCTCCTTTTTCTGATTGGTGCAGTCACACTTCTAACCCAACCAATGTGAAGAGCCTTATTATAGCACCATGAATCATTATACGGGTGAAAGTGCAGGATATTTAGTGCTGCAGTCGTTTTTCATTTTCTTGGAACAGTAATAAATAATTGCCTCCTCAGTATTTTTGAACAATGAATAATACTCTTACGAAGTAATACAATCCCACATGTCAAAATAATATCTATATAAACAGGAGCAGATGATGTTCATATCCATCTTCATTTGTGTGTAAAAAGGGAAGCAGTTGGCTGGGGCATTTTTTATCTCCTTATTGTTATATACACATTTTCCCACATTTATTTATTATTTCCCTCCTCGAACTATGTCTAGGTAAAAAAACACAATTCTAAGCGATGAGATCTACTGTCCCCCCGAAACCTCCGTCCTTCTCGCAAGCTATGCCGTCCAAGTCAAGTATGGAGACTATCAAAAGGATATTCACGTCTCAGGATTCCTTACAACGGATCGACTCCTCCCCGAGAGGGTTACACAGCAGCATCGCATTAATCGTGAGGAGTGGGAAAAACGGATCACGGAATGGTATGTGATAACATTTCTATATACAAGTAATTGCTCAAATAAATATTCATTGTCAAAAGAAAACATATATATATATATTCAATATAAGTTCCGTTTGCTAGTTCTCTGTATCTCCTTCAATGATTAATTTAGATCTAGTTACAAAATTTTGAGTTTCAAATGTTCCTAATCCATTTTTAGTAATGTATTAAATCATCCCCATTACTTAAGTCTTCAAGATCGTAAAAATGAGTATAATCAACAAGATATGCCGAAATACAAGGTATGCCCATATTACATAGAGGGCTCACTACTCGCTTGTCGGTGGTTTTTAATGACGTCACACCGGCAAGCGGGAAGAAACACATATTGTAATATTATTCTTCCCTGCTCAGTTCATCAAGAATCTATTGTTACATTATTTTTTTGATGGCATCAAAAATAATAAGTTATCTGACGTTATGCATGGAAACATGAAATAAACCTACCTGGTATTCTATAAGGGCTTCTAGAATAAATGGACCAAGAAAATGCGGTCTAGGAGGAAATGAGCCCAGAAAAAATGAACCAAGATAGAAAAGGAAAATGATGACTCATGGAAAAAACGGCCCAAATTCATGAACAGACAAGTATTTGAGTGGAATACAACTAAATATTGTATAAAAACTATTTCTCATAGCAATTATTGAGTAAATAATGGCAAAAATAACGTTTTTTTGCAATTGAAAATAAAAGATTTCTAATTTATTAGACGGGGCAAATCTTTATTTGGTCCACTTTTCCCATGCGTTATCATTTTCCTTTTCTATCTTGTTTCTTCCTGGGCCATTTTTTCCTAGATTGTATTATCTTCGACCATTACTTCCTAGTATGCAATAATATGATATAATCATAAGATCCCCTCAGCCATCAATAATATATGCTATTCTCCTTAAAGCCTCAATAGCTCTTTGACCATTTCCCCCGGACACCCTTTTGAATGAAAAATAAAACACTCACAGCAGGAGTTCTTCATTTCCTGTGTGAAAAAGTCTCATGTTTTCATTGCTTATGTATGTGTTCTTCATTTTCTCTCTTTAAGTGATTTCTGACTGGGAATGTCTTTTTATTATTGAATGAAGAATGATGAGATGATGCAAGAGAGTAATGCGAAAGAAATTGGCTGTTTCATCAGAAACAACAGCTCTGATTATAATATTAGAAAAAGGAAGGAGGAGTTTAATGTTTATATTTTTAAGCTCTCCTATTGGTTAAGTTATGGTGTATGCACCAATCAGAGGGTAAAAGGGGGAGAACTTAACGACAAAAGCGGGAATTCCCACAACTCTTTAGAAGGTCCATAGAGACATTGAGGGCTTGTTGGATTCTTCTGAGGAATACGTTTTTGTGCAACGTTTAAACAAATCTTTATATATCTTTGATGAACTTGCAATGACGTAGATTAATTACTTTGTTTATATTGGGCACAGGCGACAGCTGAAGGACAATGCTTCTCTGCTATTGAAGGGAATTAACTCTCTATATCCTTTATATCTCTATGGGAAGGACATGCAGCGTGATTGAAAAAACGGAAATGAGCAACCTTCTATGTAACTAAAATTGCTCAAAGAATGTATGCCTGAAAAGTATAATAAAGGAATGGTTAAATTATTTTTGGGACGTTTTGTTATTATTTATGTTAATGACATCTAATGGCTCAATCGTGAGAAGCTCGGTTCACCCTTATTTCTCAGCTGTTTTTAAAATCCTTAATTTCGTGGGAAATATTTATATATATAATACTTCATATTTGTTATTTCTAAAGAAAACGCTTGAATGGATTAATAAGAAATATGCTTCAGATTTCACTGTAAATCAATTAACTTTTTAGTTTTTTGCTATTGGTTAGAATGCCCAATAATATTTATGTATTGATTGGTATGGAGGTAACTTCATACTCTAAACCACACATTTCATAGTGAAAAAAAAATGGAAATCATAATGTTCAAGTGACGTATAGAAATATAAATTTTAATATAAAAACAAAGAAATTGTCCCTCAGGGATGGAATATATATATTAGGTGATTCTTATTTCACGTTTTTGGGATTTGAGAGTCTCTAGGATTTTACTTTAGTGCATAGAGATCATCTTGTGAAAGTTTGAACGAAATCGAATAATAGGAAGTATCCGCTCAACGGGCCCAAAAGTTATGTAGTATTTTTTTTCCGCCATTCGATCGCCTTTAATGTCCTTAATTCAATGCTACTTTCAAACAATTTGCCGCAAAATGTAGGTATGCTCGCAAAGATTCCAAATCAGTTTTTATTTTTAATGTACATCCAAAATCAATCGAGAAATTTAAGTTTTGAAATAGTCATTTTTATAGAAAGTACCCCAAAAATGAACATTTTGAAACTTTATTATCTCGATTGATTGCCACGACGTCATTGCAGTCGGAGGGGATTATGTGTACTGATTGAGAAGTTTTTTTTGTTTATCTGATGAAAATTTTGAGTTTTAATTGGTCGACCTCATTATTTATGGAACAACCTAATATTGTTTTAAAAGCTCTAAATCGATTTAAGTCCATTGACATCAACCCGCGCTTCTTCTAAGTAGGTCAAAACTCCTGCGTTTCTCGTGTTAACACATACTAAAGTATGTGCCTCGTTTGTTAAGAGACAATAAATCGAAATCCACATTTGTGTGGGCTCACGAGAATGAGGCAAAACTTTAAAATATGTACTAAATTAAAGTTGTTTTTTACCTTTTATAGTATCAAAATTGATCGTCCTTAAATTATAATGAGTGATTTCATAATATTTCTTTCACTTCTTTTTCTCATATTGATTTATTACATGCAATGAATTTGCCTTAGTATTTTTTTTTCATAGGATCCTTCAACTAAATTATTTCTTATTTCATAATTCTTTACAATTTATAAATCGTTTTGTTATTTCTATATATATATATTATTGTTCTTATTTTTCAAATGTTTGAAATGTTAGCAACATTGTGGATTTTCTGTTTTTCATTAAAAAAGACGACATACAAAGTTTGAACAAAATCGGAACATTACGACGAACGAGGTCAAAGTTTTAAAAATTTAGTAATAAGTAATCGCTAATCAAATTTCTCTGCACTCTCGTAATAGTTATTGATCAAATAACTCCATATTAAAACATATTAAATTAGGATGTTTTGCACAGTAGATGATTTTTTTTAATAAAACAAAGTTTTGTGAAAAAGATGATGTATTGTTAGCATATTAATAGCTTTTTGTATCAATTAACTTCATTGCCTGTAGAAGAATATTGCACGATAACGGTAAGTTATCAAAAAAAGTATATTAAAGTGGCAAGATTATTTCTCAAAATTGTTATTCTACAAAGAACACGTAATTGGCCAAGAGAAAAAAAGTAATATCATTTGTAGTGGGATAGTTTCAAAATTTATTTAGAGACAATTACATTAATAAATGTGAAGCCATGGCCAATAAAATAATAATAATATATCAACTAATCGTTAATCGCTGTTTCTAGTTGTTGAATATAACTAGAACATTTGAAGTCCATTAGGTTACCACCCTCAGTTATGTGATGTCGCTTAAAGCTAATGACTTAAATAGTGTGACTATTGAGAGCTAATTAACAAACATCTTTGAAGATAAAGGTAATTTGATTAGAAATGATTTTAAAGTAATATTGATCAAATATATTGACATTCCAGAATTTATAACTTTGATTGCCATTTTAAGGATTTAAATAAATTTATGTGTCTTAAATCAAGGTCGTCCAATACTTTAGTACAAATATGTACATTAAGGTTTTAAACAAAGTTCTATTCTAAGCACATGATTAATAATTATAGACTTTCTAAACATTACTAGGTTCTTCAATTCCTTGACTTGTGATTCAGAGCTCATGACATTCACTTCAGCAATAAAAATGACGAATGCATACACAATAATAAAAAATTCATAATATCAAGTCACAAGTGCAGCACCTTCTTTCATCTACATTCTGTTATTTATTGATTGTAAATACGGAGCAGCATAGAACGGAATAAATAAAATGAAAAGTGCAGCCATCCTCCCTTAAATGCCATTTTCTCTTGGAATGGATGTCTCTTTGACTGAATCGTTTCATATCATGAAAAAATACTTTGTTGTGTGATCCCTCACTTATACTTCCTTAGACAATGACATGAAGCAACGTAATAGATTATAGAGTAACCTGTAGATTTGTCCTTCATGGTAGAGCTTTGGGCATGCCATTGTTAAGCATTTTTGTAAATATATATATATATATATGAAGATTTTTCATTTTATATTATGTATAGTTAATCCCTCTATAATTCAATCATCTTTGCTACAACCCAGTTTTAGATAAATTGGAAGGTTACGAGTGTTATAAACCAATTCACTATAATTAATTATTACTATGTATATAATTATGGCCGTAAAAGAACTACAAAATACAGTCAATCTGTCCTTAGTCACTCAAGGGAACCCAAGTGCCCGTTATGAGACAGTTGGCACCCATACACAGAAGGTCTATATACCTAATTTTCATTCGATGGCTGCAATGCCCAAGTGATCTTTATAGAGAGGCGGCGCTAACACAGGACCAATTTTTATTTGTGTATGAGTATATATTGTTTAAGCATCCTGAGCATTTTCTATCTACTTTGAAACGACTTTTATATGTGTCCTATATATTTCACGTTTATATATGTTAGAATGACATACTCTTTCTGTACTCTTAAGCATATAATATGTATGAGGTTGGTAAACTTTAAAAAAGCCCTCGAAATCAAGTATTTTGTATGTTTTTGCCTCTACAACGCGCTTTTTGATTCACAACATATACTCCGGTCCTTCCATTGGGCGTTAAACGTGAAGGATGATTGTGTATATGATGAGTCACATATTGTATGGGGTTTTTATCCCAAGAAACCATCCATATGATAAAAGTTTCCTTATACGGTTTTACTAAGCGTTGGACTCGTTGAGATAAAAAATAATAACTACTTGGCAGTTCATCCAGTTGTTTATGTCAACTTTGCTCAAAATTGATGTTCAATTCCCTAAGCTATAGTAATTTATTAATATTTTAACAATTTATACTGATGCCAAAGGTATTTACGAAATAAGTACTAATATCTCTAAAGTTATCTTTGTGTCGTCGATACTCTTCCGAGAATCAAATTACTTGTTTTTATAGCTGTCCAATTGCAAGAATGTTAGGGTTTTCATTTTATATTCTCGTAGTTCAGACCGACTGATATGTGTGGTTTTGTATACGCTGATCAATTATTGAGACTACCTTTAAAATAATATCCCATCCATTATCCATATCCAATGTATATATACGAGCCATTATCAGATATCGACCAATACATCTGTGTACTCATTAGGGAAGGGACATTTATTGTTCAACAAAAATTAAAAAAAAAAGGATAAACATCATTTGAATATTGTAAAAAATCCTCCAAAAAGGATGCGTTAAATTATTAACATTTTCATAATGCTTAAGAGCAAACCAAAGCAATTATCTTAGGGGTTTTTTCCACGCGGGAATATCATTCATTACCATCATTTATAGTCTATATAATGCGCTACAATTTGCCCGATTAGTCTCTGGAGAGTACATTTAACATATTTTTTGTTTTTTCTCTGATGATAGGTACTCTGAGCACAAGGGCATGATGCGCGAAGACGCCATGATGGAATATTTAAAGATCGCTCAGGACCTTGAAATGTACGGTGTGAATTACTTTGAAATCAAGAACAAGAAGGGAAACAGAGCTCTGGCTCGGCGTGGATGCCCTGGGCCTCAACATTTACGAGAAGAACGACCGCCTTACGCCCAAAATCGGATTTCCTGGTCAGAAATCCGAAACATTTCATTCAACGACCGGAAATTCGTCATTAAGCCCATCGACACCAAGGCACCCAACTTCGTATTCTTCGCACCAAGACTCCGCATCAACAAAAGGATCCTCACGTATGCATGGGGAACCATGAGCTATACATGAGACGGAGAAAGCCGGATACCATTGAGGTATGATGGGTTATACTAAAAAACAGGCTGATAATCCGAAGGTTTTTATTTGTTTGATGGACAATCAATAGCGGTATGTATTACTATATCGCTGATCACAAAATCACATCCAGATTGTTGTATCAAAATATTACAAAAAAAGTCGCAAGTAAATTGCAATAAAATCGTTTTCATTATAACTCGTATGAACAAATTAAATGAAGTGGCCTACATTATTTATTTCCATCCAAAAGAATGACTGAAAAATATGATATAGGGCCGTATCATTTGGCTTTTCTCATGACTATGGTTGAAAATGCGACCTAAACATATTTTTGATATCATTATGATATTGCAATCACATTTTCTATTATTTTTCAATTTCTCTTGATTGGATCGCTGAGGAATCTGATCATTGTATCTTTATAACAAACTAAATGACTCATGACAATGTTTTGATCACTCACAATCCTAGTTATAACGTAGTCTCAAATTTCTCATAAGAGTGTTCATATATAATAGTTCCTAGAAAGCAGCCAGGAAAACAAAATATTCAGAAAAGAGCCATTTATACTGTTGTAGACATACTTATTGGCATGCAGTTCAGAAGTCATGGAGCTGCTTTTAGTATTACTGGCTCATTTATTTATTTAGAAGGTGCATCTAAAATATTTACTTATTTGATACTCTTGGCATTAAAAACCTTGCTTTAAATTCCTTCCCTCTATTTTTTTGTGTTGTTAAGCACTTTTTTGCATTCTATGGTTATTGTACATATTAATTACGTTTTTAAATCCTTGTTCTAAGTAGTAGAAGGGTGTTGGACTGAGAATGCCCAGGTATTTAAAAAAAATACGAAATTGCACTTCAATTTACGTTCATTAATATTTTTAGAGCAATATTACCCTTCAATACCTTTAATTTTTGCAAAAGAACACATTATGAATATTATAAGTCCTCTTGAGGCACTAATGAATTTAAAAATCCTTTTCTCTGGACCGAAGTTGCAGGTAAAACGAAAAAAAATATTTCGAAACCATTAACGATTCTTCTTCTCCATTTAAATGAGACTTGCAGCTCAAGATGTGGTCTTGAAACCATAGAAATATAAGATATAGAGAGTGGTTCCCTTCAAAAGCAGAGAAACATCGTTCAGCTGTCGCCTGTGCCCAAAGTAATTGGTACTACGTCATCGTAAGCTGATCATAGAGATAGATTATATCTATGATCAGCTTACGATGACGTAGTACAAATACTTTGTTTATATTGGACACACAGATTCATCTGAAAGGAATAAGCTCTATATCTTTTTATCTCCATGCTTGAAACCCTTGTGGCTAGTTGATACTTGAAGCATGTAAACCTACCTTGGGGTTGGATCACCGACCTATATAAACAAAGTAATTTGATCTACGTCATCGTAAGTTGATCATAGAGATGATTTGTTTATATTGGGCACAAATACGTATGCCTCTGAAGAATCCAATAAGCCCTCTCTATGTCTTTACATATCTATGATCCGATCCCTATGTAGTAGAATAAGGGAGACGATCGTAAATAAATTCCAGTGACGCAATGGTAATGTTTTTCTAAATAATCAACATAGTCTGACGGTACTGGTATTTATTGTAGGATTTCTCTTATTCCCTAGCATTAATTGTCAAAGTAACTTGGCAGCAATTTTAACTACATACATAAATGACGTCTTCAAGTTGATCAAATATTTATTCTCAGTTGAGTTATGATTTAAGTTGGTTGGTTAGGACACACACATTATTATTTATCCTCCTCATAAACTTGTTTTTAATTAACAAATAGTTGTCAAAAAGGTGTAATTCCTTCTCAAAACATCAAGCATAGTAATTAAAGAACTCCATACAAATCCATCGCGGGCTGTTGTTTGTATAAATGAAATATAAAGGTGTGAACACATATTTTCATATCAAATATATTGTTTTTTTAGTCAAAAGAAGGAAAACACACGATTAAACACAATACGATTAATTAAGAAAATAGTTTTGTCTAAGATATAATAAAAATATGCATTTAAACAGAGGAACATAATGGAGGGTTCCAAACAGTGATGAGTCGTATCTTATAGCCATGATCATATGTCATCTTTGGAATACACCGAAAATGTAGTTAGCTATACGATGTTATGTAAAAACTTCCTCTAGGAGAAGTATAAACCTGAATCAAACTTCATGTGTCATTTTTCTAATTTTGAAAAGAATCAGATAAATTGAGCTTCTTTTATTGTAATGTTAGGCTAATAAAAGGACCCCCCTCTCATATCTCAAGTTGTACCCAAATTTATTATAAGAAGTTTAAATAAAAGGAAAATTAATTCATTTATATTCCAGAATACTACTTAGAACATATTTAAGAACGATTCTATTGAAATATGATATATTAATCGAAATTATGGTTCGTTTTTCGTGAATTCTATCACACCTCAAGAGCCAAAACTAAGGAGAAAATACCTTCTTTCAGCTTGCTTCCTTTATAATTGTGTCACCCCTTTTCTTTCCATCTTGGAATAAAATGTCCCGTTTTGATATCCTTTATTATGAACCTCTCAATAATAACCACCATCATTCTTCTCCTCCTCTCTCCAGGTCCAACAAATGAAGGCTCAAAACAAGGAAGAGAAGCTCGCCAAGCAGCAGGAGCGTGAGAAGCTTCAGAAGGAGATCGCGGCTCGCGAGAAGGCCGAGCGCATTCAGGCCGAGTATGAGGACCGCTTCCGTGCCATGCAGGAAGACATGGAGACCCGTCAAAAGGCACTCGTTGAGGCCCAACAGCAAATTAAGAAACTGGAGTCACTCCTCGTTGAGACACAAGTAAGAGGAGGAGAGGAGGGAGAGAGAAGGATACTTTGCGGTTCTTCTTATTATTATTCCCATATGTTGTATGTTTTCTCTCTTGATGATGATGATATTAATTAAGTCTCTTTTTTTCTTTTAAGGATGCCAAGAAGGAGTTGGAGGAGAGTCAGAATCAGTTGAAGGAGATGATGCAGCGCCTTGAGGAGGATAAGAACCTGGAGTCTGTGGAGAAGATTCGTCTCCAGGAGGAGATTGAGAAGAAGCAGAGTGAGTGACCGCCATTCACAACCAGGTTCAGGCCAAGGAGGTGGAGAACCTGGAGCTTCAGAAGGAGATGGACGAGGCCCCGGAAGCACAAGGAGGCCACCTCCGCCCTCATTGCCGCCACGACGACCCCCAAGCACCATCATCTCATGGAGGATGAGAACGAGGACGATGAAACCAAGGAGTTCTCCGAGCGGGACCTTCAAGTCTCCTCGGACCCCATCGAGGACCCCGTTTCGGATCGACTTCTCCTCGTGGAACGGAACGTACGCCTGCAAACCCAACTCAAGTCTCTCAAGGAGGACTTGGCTCACACGCGGGATGAAGGGGAGGAGACCACCATGGATCGCATTCACAAGGAAAACGTCAAACAGGGACGGGATAAATACAAGACCCTCAGGGAGGTACGAAAGGGAAACACCAAGCGACGGGTGGATCAATTCGAAAACATGTAAAGAAAGGAGAAAGAAAATTGTAGGGACACCCCCCCCCCCCCCCTACTGCATAAGAGAATTCCATTTATATTCGTATACACGAAATACGTGCCATCATGACTGTGCTTATAAAAAACCCTCATGAATCGTTTTTCTGTATATTTATAATGTGAATGAGTTAAGTTATAAACAAAAAGAATAATGCCCCCATGCAACAACACATCTGAAAGAAGAAGGATAAAAAAATCCTATGATTAGAAAACTGCCATTTATTATTATTACACTGTATATAGCCTTTTTGGGGTGTAATAATATATATATATATATATTATTTTTTTTGTCGTGGCTTTTTTATGAAACTAAAAACAAAAGAATTAAAATATATCTTCAACTATTACTCTAGTGCCTTATGGAAATATAATAACTTCTTCTCTTTGTTACTACAACTATTTACCTTAACTGATGACTCTATATAGGATTATTTATTTATAAATGATATAAGTATCTTAAAATGTGGACGGAAAGGCATTTCAGTCCCTTTGTCCCCGCTGCGCATATATCATGATTTTTTATATATTATAATATGAGAATTGGCTTTCAACAACTATGGTGAGGAAAAAATAATAATATTTGATGATAATAATAAGTATATTAATGATTTTTTTGCTAATGTATAAAAAAGAGCGTGTTATTATTCTGTATAGAAATACACGAATTATCCCCCTTCAAGGTGCTCAAACAGTCCTTATGTTTCATGTGTGTTTTATTTAGGGATCCTTCCAAATATATACCCCCTCTCCAAATGGTTGTTGTACAAAAGTATAATGACAAATAAGGTATGTCCATATTATTGCCAAGGGAGTTTACTTTTTACTTGCCGGCGATTTTTAATGACGTCATACCGGCAAGCGAAATGAGAAACAATTTGTTACTTCTTCCCACACTTTCATCCTCATAAATCTATTTCTACCATTGACTTTCCTATTAAAGACATTTTTGACTTACAATACACATGAAATAAACTGTGTCCAGGAAAGGAAAAAAAAAAATGGTCCAAATGCATGTGGAGGCGGCAAGTATTAGAGTGGAATTGCACTTAGTATTGGTGAAGTACTATTTCTCACCTAAATTGAGTAAATAATGACAAAAACTATTATTATTATATACAAATATTCTTTTGTTCTTATTAGACGAAGCAAATATTTATTTGGGCCATTTTTAATGCGTTCTCATTTTCCTTTTCCATATTGCGTCATTTTTTCCTAGACCATATTTTCCTCATAATATTGAAATAAGCATACTTCGTGGCAAATAACTGATAATAATCCCGTGTAGAGCAATGCTACCTTATTGTTTCCTGTCTCCAAATTTTTAATGTTAAAAAAAAAGGCTGAACAAAAAGTGATTGTTAAACAGTTGCATAATAAATGATACTTTTTTATCACTTGTATGTAATACTTTAAGGTTACATTCCACTATAAGAAGGATAGACAATAGTATTATTCCTTTACCTTCTGATTGGCTTATAATTTGACAACTGATGATGGCTCCTAAAGATATAATTACGTCATATATATATCAAGAAACGACCGGGTACATGGCAGTTATTTGAACGTCCGGCCCCATGTCTAAAAATCACCAGGCCGGGACTTCAAGAATTTTAAAAATAAATATATCTAAAAAATATATTTTTATAAAAAGTCCTTTTTTTGGAATTTCTTTTCTAAGAAAACCCGTCGTCACTTTTTGATATTTTTTTTTTAAGTCACTTTTTTGGGAATTTCTTTTCTGAAAACCGTCGTCATTTTTAGAATGATGAAGGAACGAAAATATACTGAGTCCCGGCGAAAAAAATGTGCCGGTCGTTTCCTGATATATACATATATTAGCTTAATGTAATTGACAATATATATTATATTATTAAAACTTTTCTTACGAATAAGAAAAGTCATTGCTGGGTGCATAGTCGAAACTATTTTTAGTCTCATTTTCGAGCAATAAATTTGAAGTCCTTAAAAGGATATATCATGTTGGCAGTAAGTTAAAAAGTTTTATAAAGTGAAAAATGAGAAAAAAAATCATCAATGATGCCAGATAAAGGGAGGATGGATACTCATTGATGACAAAATCCCTTGATAAGTAATTAAAGATTTTCCGTGTATCCATTTGTTATTCAATCTATTACTCTCGCGGGTTTGGATCAATTTTGGTCATTGTCTTCTTATTTATAATTACCATCCTCTATTAAATGCCCACTTTTCCCTTTAAGACCTTTAGAAACGTCTTCCATATATAATTTTCCTTTTGACTTAGAATTTGATAGGTGCGAAATAATTTAATGGGAAAAAGGGGACAACGTAAATATATCTTACAAAATGAAAAATACAAAAAGGAGGGTACTAATAGATTTTGTGCAAATTGTCTGACTTTGAAGGGTTAAACACCTTAACACTAAGTTTTGGACTATTTATTTATTACTGCATAATGATCCGTCATATGTTTATTTTATGCAGGGAAAACGTTTTTTACGATTTCATCATAATGACGGGCTAGATTTGAAGAAAACTTCAGGAGTGGAGGATTGGGGTTGCCAAAAATATTTTTGAGAGGATGGATATTCGCTGAAAAAAATATGTATATATATTTGTTCGGCCTCTGCATTCCTTAAATATTGATTTACTTCTCTACGGATAAGTTTGAAGTGCCAAGGAAATACTAGATCAAAGTGGTCATTGACAGAAAATCTCGGGAAACGCCGGGTAGCAACAAATAAATACTATAGCAAAGCTAACTATTATATTTTTGTCATTTTTAATCCATTTTTAGTGTTTCATTCATGATGTTTTTATATTTCACTCAGCATTTTCTGCCTTCAAGATGCTGTCTTCATTTTTTTTTCGTATTATTTAGGCAAATGTAAGACGTTATTAATTATGAGTAATCCAATGGACAATCGATTTGTATGAGACAAAATGAACAACAAATAAAATCATATCTCAAATACATCAGCAATAATTTATATGTACATATTATTAAATATATGTAATGGCACTGATGGGAGTTACTATTTTGAAAGAAGGAAATATTTCATTCACTTTATTTGTTATATGATAAAGCTCTATGCATTAAATGTCGAAATAAAGTAATTGAATATTTTTGACATTTTCGATATCCCACTATATTTATAGATGAAGGGCATAGCTTAATTGATATATTAAGTATAATAGATTTAATTATTTTTAAATATACACCAAAAAAAAGAACAGTAATATTAAATATCTACTATTAAATAAAGTTTAATAAACAATTAAAGAATACTTTTCTTTTCAAACTGGGTTTCACCCTTTTTAAATTGCCAAGGATGTATGTTTCGTCAGAGATCCGATAAGTGTATAAAATTCGCTGAGTTCTTATTGATTATATCCTCTTCTATACAAATTTTAATAAGCTAAAAACATGCTGTCTTATGGCTCGTAAACGTGATGGCGAAGCATTTTTATCAATGATTACACTATGTAACAAAATTAAGGTCTTTGTTTGCCCTGGGCTGAAGTTTCTAATTTGAGTCCAATTTTTTACGTAGATTCCAAAAATACCACTTAAAATTTCGTCCGAAAAAAGGTTTGGCCTTTATGACCTTTTTTGAAAATCATGATTTTCATAATTTCTAATGGTTCAGACCCAGTTATCTTCGTGCAAAGTAAGAATAACCACAAATGTCAGTAGTATTTATTTTCTATTATATATTTGCATTTCAAATCCGTTTTTATAATTTATATATCTTCGTACTAATCGAAAAAATAGGCTTAATATTTCAAAAAGTTGACCATATTTTAGGGTTCTATTTAAGCGGCGATATTTTTGTTTCGAGTCTATTGACTATAATAAATATGTAATACATTTTGTATATGTCAATGCATTTCAGGACAGTTTTTATAATTCCGATATCTGCCATGAAAGTAAAGAAAATATCAATTTAATAGGACGAAGCATTGATTTTTGACGAATGAGTAACTACTTTTAGGTGATTCATTGAGGTTGCAATAAATATTATTGTGATTTGTTACGAACAAAAAAAAAAAAGCTTGCCTTTTTATATGCAAGTTCCTTAAATAATTTGATAACAACATCGGAATGCAATTTTCCAATCACAGTAACTCTCTAAAAAATAAAATTATTTTTGACAGGCCGCGTAAAGAACCCTCTAGCTATAGACCTGTCTCATCCTTTGTGCCATCTCAAAATTGACCGAGCGGGTACTTTATAATCAACTCGTGACCTACATCGAAGCTTCTTGTAAACTCCCACAGGAACAACACGGCTTCAGAACTGGACGCAGTGTCGACAATGCCCTTGCAACTCTACTGTCCAACGCTGCTAAGGCTTGTGATCGTAAATTAAAGGTATGCATTGCTGCCTTCGATTTTTCTGCGGCCTTTGACCTTTTGGAAGCAGATATACTTCAGGCCAAGCTCCAATAGATGGCGGGGCCCACCAAAAAGCTGATGCTCAGCTACTTAACAGGAGGGCGACAGCAGGTGAATTGGAACGGCCAACGGTCCAATTTCCTGAACATGAAGTACGGCGTCAGACAGGGTTCTGTGCTTGGCCCCCTACTTTTCATTCTTCTCACGGCTGACCTAGCTGATTACCTTGAGAGTAGCTGTCAATCCAGAAACTCAGCTTGAGGTACTGCTATATGCCGACGATACTTATATTGTCATCTCGGCTCCATCCTGGGAACAGGTCGACTTCGCTATGGGCTCGGCATCAAAGGCCTTGGAGGCTTACTCTAATATCAATGACTCACCTAAACGTTGGGAAAACCCAAACTTTACGTCTGGGTGCTCCAGACACTCCTTCGACCGCTACACTCGACCTTCTGGGGGTAACTGTTAGCAGGAACCTGACATTTGACCCCACCACGAAAAAAATTATTCAGAATGTCAGGAAACGAATTAGAGTCATCCGCCGGCTCTGCACTACGGTATCGCGAGGACCACTGCTGACCGAGATAGCTATAGGCATAGTTATCGGGAAACTTCAGACGTCTGCTTGGGTGACTAGAAGTGCAAACTTCTCGTCTGCTGCTGAACCCCCTCACACCCCTACAATGGCAAAGACTAGCTCAGATGTGCACCTTGCCATCAACGATCTCGCACGTATCTTGCTGGGAGTTCAAAGAGCAGATCGGTTGCGTGTGGTTGACCTTCTCGACAGGTCACATCTTCCATCTGTAAATGAGATCTTAGTGAAGCAGGCTGCCATATCCGCTTGGAAGGCTATTAATGTGGACAGTTGTCCCTTGGAGAGGATTCTTGAGGGCTTCGATGAGCGCACCCGTAGTGCTACAATATGCCTCAAGAAAACCCGTTTCTACCAACTGTGTCGCTGCTGTTAACCTTTCAAAGGCCTGGAGCTTGTCACAGCCATTAAGAGAGGCATGCACCTTATCAAGTGCTCGGAGGGTAGCAAAGACAATGGTAGAGTTGTCTAGATCCTTATAGCTCCTTAAGTTAATCTATTTATGAAAATTGAAAAAAAAAATTACTTTTGTATGTTATTTTTTTTGTTTTTTGTTTAATTAATATTCTATTATTATTGTATAATTATTTGTTTGTATATAAAGATACATTTTTTATATTAGTAGCCATGAAGGCTAGGGCTATAGTAGCTCTGTAATAAATCATACAACAACAACAACAACTTGTAAATAATTATATGTAAATAAAAAGCCAAACCTGGTTTTTAATTCGTAACAAATCACAATAATATTTATTGCAACTCAATGAATCACCTAAAAGTAGTTACTTAATATGATCAATACTTCGTCCTACTAAATTGATCTTTTCTTTACTTTCATGGCAGATATCGGAATTATAAATATGATGATTATGTATTAAAAAGTATTCTTAAGCCCAGCTTATATTTTGAAAAATAATAAAAGAAATGATAAAAAACTTATACATTAAATATAATCATAAGTAGTTCCTTACATTTTGTTTTATTATCAGAACAAAAAGAAACATAAAACACTAAAAAATAAAACAGCTTTCATTATCATGTCAACTTTTTTAGTTTCTGTTTGGCAACTATTTCGCAGATTATTAGAACATTTATTTAATTGTGATAAAAATATTTTTCTATGAGAATATAATAAAAATGAAACAATGATCACAGATCTACTGAGGCTACTAGATTGTGGTGCAAGCATCTGGTTATCATGACGTCATAGTCAACTGGATAAAATTGTCGTCTCTCCTGTCAGGTCAGTTATTAACTAAATATTCAATAAAAGACTGAATGATTCCTTCATCACAAGTCGAATGACTTGGCTGAAACCAGTATTTACTTCATCTCAGACTTCAAAAGAGATTCATATATACAATGATATTAAAAAACAAATTAAATATAGATATTTCAACTGTCCCATGCATTATCCAAGGATTCCTTCTTTTTTTCTTTTTATCACTTTTAGCAAACAGCAATCCAAGATGTATTATCCAACCAATTCCAAGAATATTTTTTTAATTGATGACACCTAGCTCTAAAACTTTATAAATTTTCATTCCAAAGTGTTATATCCCTGACGTCACGTTGAAATATACCTGTAGTAGTAGCTCTTTGCTCTGCTCCAACCAAACTCCAATTAGATTATCAGTGTTTCCTCCCTGCTCCTCAAACTCTAATCCTCTTCTTCCCTTATGTACATCTCTTTACTCTTGGTCAAGCAAGACTCTTTTGTGTACATCTCTGTTGAGTATTTAAGCCTTGCTCCCTCCATTCTGTATGTCAGTCACAAGAAGAAAATCCCAATCTACTGTCAAACTATCTCGTCGTCATTTGGTGAATAAATGCATCTCTTTACTGAATAACTCGCTGTCTGCTATACGTTATTCAGCTCCCCATCGGACATATACTCGTACAATACCCTGACGTCATGTCTACTGTGTCCTCACTCTTTCCTCTCCGTATATTTATAATGTTTCCTTCTTTTCTACTGTGACTATAAAGTAGCTTCAGGTCATGACCCTGTCAGAGTGTCGTTCTTTAATATTCGTTCCTGTCGTGCAACCTAATAGGCGACGACATTGGGATTTTGATATACTAATACTATATTCTTATTAAAGGTATCCCAACACAACACAATTGACACTCCTTGAATTGGGTTAAAATACAGATCATCATAATACTTTAATTATAAAGTAATACAATTAGTAAAATCAAATCTTACAGACTTTGCTACTTTGTCGAAATAATTTTGAAACTTAAAGCACTTTTAGTTGATTAGTGAACGCATATATTGAGATATGAGAAGAAGTAAGAATGTTTAATTCATGTTAATATGATATAAGTCATGGTTTTTTTACTAGGGCACATAAATGAATAATTGAACGATACATAATTTCAACTGGCCAAGCCATAATTCCAAGGATTCCTTCTTTACTTCTTCTCTATTTTTGATATGCCCTACCTTTCATATGAAAATGTTTTTCATTGTGAATATTCTGAGCGTTTAGAAAGAACAAAGGTGCTAAGAAGAGTTGTAGCTCACGTATCTAAAACAGAAGTGTATTTTTCGAGCTATATGGCAAGCCTGCTTATAACTAAAGACAAAATATTACATCAAATAAAAGTACGTTTTTTAAGATGCATGGTTCTAAGTTAAATTGTTTTTGCTGCTTATTTCCTGAAAATGCGGATGTTTAACGCAAACTGCTATAATTCGCAAACTATTAATTCGGCGGCAATCAAGTTAACCCGCACATCTTGTGGGTCATGGTTACCTAAAGAGATATATCGATTTAATTCAAAAAATGCCTCGATACATCCGAACTATTCAATTGATCTTTTACGATCATTTCCTAGGATTACAACACGTTTGATATCTCATTTATTAAATGCCACTAAGGGATTTATAGAATAAATTCCATATAAAATCAAAACTGTTTATTATCATACATGAAATAAATAATATAATTATAAATCGTATATATTTAAACATTAAGAATCACGACGGACCCAAGTCTTAGCCTGCAGTCAAATAAACACACAAAAATTATATTGAATTATTTAATTATACTGATAATAGTGGAATGGGTAGGGATACCTTTTTATAAAAATATAAGCTAAATATATAGGAGAGGAACCTTTGAGCAGTTGGCTTGGGTTGGAAGGTGGAAGGACTAAGGATTCAAAGAGAAAGAGTGAACATTTGATGCTATTATTATAATAATAATAAAATAAGAATGACAAAATGGGCCCCAAATAACAAAAAACTCTGGAGAAATTAAGTATCAAATGAATTAAAAAAGAAATTGATGTCGAGTTATCACGATATAAATGCTGCATTTTACAATCAACATTAAGTATCTCCATTGTCTAGGATCATTGATATAACTTTTGACTCTCATTCAGTTTGAGTGTATCCAATGGAATATTTAAATTTGCATTTCTATATAAAGCGTTCTGGGTATGCATTCAGTAAGAATATATACCTATCATTCAAAAACTTGTTCTACGCGAACACATAGCAACTTATAACGTATCGACCTTTGATTTATGATGTAATGAATTCTTAGCATGGGACCCAATGAGATAAAAATAGTATGCTTAAAGACAAGGAAGCATTAAAGCTTTGACGGTCGATAAAAATGGCGCCAAAACATAGAAAATCATTTCAAAAAATGAAATATAAACCTATAGTTTATAATCTAAGCAGTGGTTTTTAAACATATGTTTCATAGGGACAAAAGTATGCGATAGTTGAATATATTTCGATGATTATAATGCAAAATATCAAAGGTTTTGTTCGTTTTAGCATCGTCATTTCTTACTCCTGCCCTCGATTTGTGGTCGATAAGCACAATATATCAGAGCTGCGAGCTACCGAATGTAAATCGTATTTAGAACTGGAAGCGTTGTACCTGGCATGAAGAAGTTGAACGTTACAAAATAAATCAAAATAAACTCCGGAGCTGAAAGCGCATTTAATATCGACAACGACTAAACAAAAGACAGTTAAGGAAATAATTTGTTTGCTATTTCCTTCAAAATCCGAGTGCATTTATGATTTTATAAAAATAACATGTATTAATTTCAAATCATCTCTTTAAAGAATTATAACAAATATGAACTTAATTGTCTCTTGTTATAAATAGTCCGATGCTAAATGCATATGAAGAAGTCAAAGAGCAGATACATAAATTAATTTTTCTTTTCTTTCTTATTACCGCACCGATCGATATTCGGTAGATATACAATAAAATCTACCAAATACCGAATCGGTAG
>CP045895.1:14992409-15065616 GCA_013387185.1 Caligus rogercresseyi | reverse complement strand
GTCGCCCGCAAAGGCATTCTCAAAATAGTAATACTTAAGTAAAGTTTCATGTTTATTAGTTTTGTATAGTTGTGTGAGATGTATGTATATTTTCCGTTAGGTCTTTGTTATTGTCAATTGTGCGTCAATAAAAGTTTGTTACTAAATACAAATACCTATAATTTATGATATGAAATCTGTTTGTTATGGAAGTTAGTCAGCTGTTGTTATGACTCATCAGTAGGTCGTCCATTTGTATTAACTGATTTATGTATATTTTTTCCGTTATGTCTTTTATTGTCAATTTGTGACGTCAATACAAATTGTTACTAAATACGCAATACCTACTAATTATTATTGAAATTGTTTTGTTTGGAAGTTTAGTAAGCTGTTGTTATGACTATCAGTAGGTCGTCCATTTGTATTGACTGATGTATGTATATTTTTCCGTTATGTCTTTGTTATTGTCAATTTGTGACGTCAATACAAATTTGTTACTAAATACAAATACCTACTAATTTATGATATGAAATCTGTTTTGTTAGGAAGTTAGTCAGCTGTTTGTTATGACTCATCAGTAGGTCGTCCAGACTCTCCTACTCTAAGGCACTGGTTCAGAAGAAGAGGAACAGATTGATCAAAAACATGACAGAAAAAAGAAAGAGAACATACAATTTTAACAGTGACTGGGAAAATGAGTTCTTTTTTACGACTGTAAAAGATTCATGTGTGTGTCTCATTTGCCGGTTGACTGTGGCGATACCAAAGCGCCACAACGTTGAGAGACACTTCAAGACCAGGCATCTAAGCTACGATGCTAACTACCCACCGGGCAGCGCTCTACGGGTTGAAAAAGTAGGTGAGCTAAAATCAGGCTTGTGTAAACAACAATCTTTTTTCACAAGGCCTGCGAAAAAATCTCAAAAAGCTACTGAGGCCTCGTTCAGAGCAACAGAACATCTAATTAAGAGGAAGAAGCATTTACAGATGGAGACCTTTTCAAAGAAACAATGATGATAGTTGCCAACACCTTGTTTCAAGATGAGAAATATGGGAAGGAAGTGTTCTCGTCTCTGTCTGATATTCAAATGGGGGCAAGGACAATGGCCAGAAGAGTGACAACTATGTCTGACAATTTGACTGATCAGCTGGATCGGGATCTCGCGGAGTGCAAGTGGTTCAGCATTCAATGCGACGAGTCCATCGACAGCAGCAGTACGGCGCAGCTTATGGTGTTCGTTCGCATGGTCTTTAAAGATTTTTCTACAAAGGAGGAACTTCTCACATACTCCCTCTAAAAACCACAACGAGGGGTGTTGACATTTACAATGCAGTGAAGGAGTTCTTCAACATCAAAAATATCCCACTGCAAAAGTTGGTGTCAATCACGACAGACGGGGCTCCTGCGATGACCGGACGGCATGTAGGGTTCATTGCGCACTGTAAAAGTGATCCAGCATTCCCGAAATTCGTACAGTACCACTGTATCATTCATCAACAGGCGTTGTGCGCAAAGGTGCGTTTTTTTAAATTTTGTATTTCATATATTTCATCCTTGTTGCTGTCCTGTTCAAGGCCCAATTATAATACCTATAAATGCGCATATTTCAGTTTTCAGGTGATCGGCTTTGAGCACGTTATGACTCCTGTTGTGAGGATCATAAATAGCATCCGCTTCAAAGCCAAACAGCACCGAAGTTTCAAAGTGCTGTTGGAGGAGCTGTCGGCTGAATACAGGGACCTGCTACTCCACACGGACATCCGATGGCTCAGCAGAGGGCGGATTTTACTTCGGTTTTTGTCGCTGTTGAGCGAGATCAAGCAATTCATGAAATCTAGAGACGAAGACACCTCTATGCTGGAAGACACTGCGTGGCTACTTGACCTGGCATTTCTGACAGACATTACTGGAAAACTGAACAATCTGAACCGTGCGCTGCAGGGGAAAGGAAAGACTGTTGCAGACATGATCAGTGCTTTAAATGCGTTTAAAGCCCAGATGAACATTTTCTCTGCGCATTTACAGAGGAAAAAGGTCCTGCATTTCCCCTCTTTGCAGATGGTGCTGAAAAACAATGTTTCTGCGTCTGAGAGTTTTGGCAAAGTTGCTGAGAAGTACTCTCAAGTCATAAACAGGCTAGGGCAAGAGTTTGAAAGTCGGTTTTGTGACATTGATAAGCTGGAGCCATGTGTGTCGTTCATTTCAAATCCTTTTATGAACGTGGACACAACGTGCATTGCTGAGCAACTAAGTGAAATGCTTAGCTTGGATGCTGGGCAGGTGGAAATGGAAATAGTGACATTACAAAATGACATCCACCTCAAGGCCCATAAGGCTACAGAAAATTTGGGGCCTTGTTGATATAGAAAGTTTAGTGGTCTATGCACAGCAGCTATGAAGGTGGCTAGCCTGTTTGGTTCAACTTACCTTTGTGAATCAGCCTTTTCTGACATGAATTACATCAAAAATAGACACAGAACAAGGCTCACAGATACACATTTGCAAGATTCACTCAGAATTGCAGTTTCAAGTTACAGCCCAGATTACAATGCACTGGTGGCCAGCATGCAATGTCAGGCCTCCCATTAAATGTATTTCTGAAGATTGTAAGATATTTCAAAAATATAAATAGTTTAGTTTTGTTGTATAACTGTGATGGTTAATTCATTTCTGTAAAAGATCAGTAAAATGTCATTGTTTGTGTGCATAAGTAATAGGCCTATGTCACACATGTTAGGATACTAACCTATAATTTTGTTTTAATGTAAATGGTGCATTGTTATCCATGATTTCAGTTCCTTTTGCAAATCTAAGGAGTTGTTTGAAATGTTTAGAAATAAAGCAACAATTTATTTCTTTTAAAGTCATTATTGATGATTATTGTGAATTTTTTATTATGAAAATAATCTAAAGCAGGCGAATATCACTAATTAGTATTAATAACATACAGGTAAACCGAGTAAATTTGTTATATCAGAAGGGCATATCAAATTGGTAGCCCTTCACATGAATCCACACCCAAGAAGTAGCCCTCAGTTAAAAAAAGGTTGCCGACCCTGGTATTAATGAAGTTGAACTTAGGCGGAATCGAACAAAAGATAGTTTCGTGGTGCGTCATTATCATATGGATGCGCAACAGTGAAAATAAACATATAAATAACAATACTATAAAGTATAGTATAATATAACAGTCATCAGCAAACTCGTTGGACTCAATTGAGAGCAGCTACCACCGGAATGAAGAGGCCCTTGTAGTATTCTTGGATATCGAGGGTGCTTTTGATCGGATTAGCTTTTGATCATATCATAGATGGAATGGGAAGTATGGAGTGGACAATCTGACAATCCGATGGTATGCACAACCTACTGAAGAATAGAACTGTTTTGCAGAATTGGGTGGCGAACGTGTTTCAGTTTCACCAACAAAGGATGCCCACAAGGAGGAATCCTATCGGCCCTTGCATGGAACCTTGCTTTCCAGAAGCTATAGACTTCTCAAACAACCTGTTTATACAGTCGCTTACGCTGATGATCTGGCTTTGTTGTGTTCGTGGTACGGATCGTCAAACCATTAACAACTTGATCCAAGGTGCCATTAATAGGCTTAAAAGTTGGGCAAACACTAGAGACAACTACCTTCAGTTCAACCAAAACAAAATACAGTATTCACCGCATAATCGGGACAGGCTGGGAGTAGCAATAACGGCCCCTTTAAGCAGGGTGCCGATTTCGCGATGAGCTATCGCCACACACTCACGGCATCATCAGTTCTATTAAAAAAGAATTATGAATAAAATATTGTAACAACTGTGAGACAAAGATTGAACATCCAATGCACCCTATTAACATGACTGCATCCAACATCATGATCATGGCAATTTTTTCATTTTGTGTTTGCATCCCTCACATTAAATGTATTAGGCCAGTTATTATCAGAATAAAATGTCGATTCACTTTGGGGTAAAGAACGATTCTAGAGTACGTTGTTTTTTAGCATTTGCCACTTGCGTATACACGACTGATTCAATTTGGAGACCATCGGTAGAAGTTCATGAAGACCATTTTCCTTGAGTGAAATGACGGAGAAGAGCCAAAAAGTGTCCCGTTTATCAGAGGCTTGCGCCCGATTATCCAGTAAAAATGACGTGCACTGGAAGTGTTTCTGGGCGAGCGTATGTCATTTAAGCGAGGTACCCGATTATAAGGTGCCCGATTAGCGGTGAATACTGTATATCCTTTTTTCAAAAAGAAGAAAATGCAAGGATACTTCCCTCTACCTGAATGGAGCCAAGATTGAGGGAGTTCGAACATTTAAATATCTTGGCGTAATAATTGACGATAGTCTAAACTGGAGAAAGCACATAGAATATGCAATCTCTAAGGCTAAGAGGAGTCTCTTTGCCCTGAGAACTTTTGTTGGATCCGACTGGGGGCTTAGCCCACGAAAGTCTAAATGGATCTACGAGACCTATGTTCGATCTATAGTGAGCTATGGCGCTATTGTTTTTGCACCTAAACTTCTAGGCACTAGGCTCATCAAAAATGAACTTAGTAAACTACAGAGACTTGGTCTGATGAGCATAACAGGAGCTATGAGGTCTACACTACTGCAACTATGGAAGTACTATGTGGGCTCCTTCCACTTCATCTATTTGTAATGGAGCGTGCGAGTTTAATTAGGCTTCGGACTAAAAAGGAAACTCCACTGAATGGTTCGACCACCTACAAAGAGGACACTTGCAATATTAGATAAATATTTGCAAGTAAAAAATATCCCAACTCCTCCACTTCGGATCCCTTTCTGGTCCAATAATCTGGGTTCGACATCAAAAAATATTGTGTATCATAATTTTGATCTCATCGGTTACACTGAGGGTCAAGAATCAAGGATCAAACAGGTGCTGGATGGGCTATAACGTGTGGGGACAAAGTACTTGATCAAAAGTTCTTAAAACTTGAAGACACAAACACAGTGTACCAAGCTGAAGTGGAAGCCATCAGAAACATATGTAGTAATCTCATGGGGAAAAATTGAACGAAAGAGAATAATAATCCTTTCTGACAGCATGTCGGCTATCAATAGTCTGGACATTAAACCAGGTGACCTTTTGAGTGCAGAAATTCTCGCGTGTAAAGACGCCATCAATAATTCAAATTGTAAAATCACGTTAAGATGGATCAGAGGACACAATGATAGCACCGGAATGAATACGCCGATATGTTGGCAAAGAATGGCGCCATGAGAGGTACACCAATCTCAGTACCAGTATCTATGTGCCAATCAAAGAATTCCCTAAGACAAGAATCTTTGAAAGAATGGCGAATTGCTTGGCAAAGTATGAAGTGCTGTCGTCAAACAAAACAGTTCATCACTGAGCCCTATGTTGGGAAGAAGATATTCAGTTTCAAGAGAAACCAAATTTCTGTCATTGTTGGAATGGTGAGCGGTCACATTCATCTAAATCGGCATCTCTTTAAGATGGGGAAGGTTGAGAGCCCAACTTGCCGGCTCTGTAACGACGACGAGGAAACTCCATATCACCTCATCTACAATTGTCCTTTTACACGACAGAAGATAATACAACTCGAGGGAAATATCGGGTGAAAGAAGTTTGTCTCTGGAGGAATATATTTTTGAACATTTAATGTTTATGCAATTTTAATGATATTTTTATTAATAAAGACAATAATAATAATGATAGATAAGTTTAACTTGAGGCGGCATCGAACCACAGAATAGTTCCGGTGGTGGGTCTATTCTAGGAGCTAAACAAACATAACATCATTATTTTGTATGAGGCCACCTTAGTCATTTAGGAAATAGGCTAACATACCTAATATTTAGAATTAATTTTTTGGCCTTTATTATAAGGCTTATTTAAAGCATTAATTTTTTTGCGGCTCCAGACACATTTTTTTTTGTTTTTTTGTCCATATGGCTCTTTAAACATTTTGGGTTACCGACCCCTGCCCTAGGCAATGCCCTCAGTGACAACTATTTTTTAAATATCTTTTTATAGCTTCTAAGGTACTATTCTTGAATATAATAATAAAAGCATTTAGAATCTATGAATTCTACTCCTTTTATTTTAACAAGATGGCTGTCTTCCTTTTCATCGTAAGTTCATCATAGAGATAGAAATATTTGTTTATTTTGGGCACAAAGCATAGAGATATAAAGATATAGAGAGCTGATTCCCTTCAACAGCAGATATTGGACACACAGATACATATGAAAGGAATAAGCTCTCTATATCTTGTTATCTCTATGGCACAAATACTTATTTCTCAGAAGAATCCAATAAGCTCTCTATGTCTTTATATCTCTATGAATGTATATCATAGAGATATAAAGACTTAGAGGGCTTATTGGAATCTTCAGAGGAATACGTTTTTGTGCCCAATATAAACAAATCTTTCTATCTATATGATGAACCTACGATGACATAGATCAAATTACTTTGTTAATATTGGGCAAAGGTGACAGCTGAACAATGTTTCTCTGCTAATGAAGGGAATAAGCACTCTATATCTTTATATCTCTATGGAGTCATCAGATTCCCTTTCTATCTTAGGTATTTTCTTTCTGGCTCCAATTTGAGGCCTTTTTTCTCGGCAGTTAATTTTCCAAAAAATGAATTGTAATGAATCTGAAGTTGAACTAACTTTTGTCGCCAGATACGTGGTTTAGGAGCTTTTAAAAACGAGTTGAAAGAACAATAAAGTGAAAACCCAGAAACAAATCTTTGAATATTAGTAATGGTTGTCACATGTGATAAAATTACAGATAAATAATAATTAGTCAAGGCCAAGGTCAAACATTTTGTTACTTATCCCTGTTTTAAATAGTCATTGGTTATCTAAAAACAAAAGAAGGAACAATAAATTTATTAAATGAATCAAATTTCCCATATGGAATTGATTTTTTTAGACTGGAAGCTTTTCCTCTGGGAGGAACTGTGGCGGATTGACCTGCTTATTAAAGCAAATCAAGCTATCACTCTTTCTCACACCTCAGCAGGTTCTTATCTCTTAAGTACTCTTGTCTGCAACTATAAAAGGAGCAGGGAGAACTTAATAACTACCTTGATAAATACACTCTTTTACTTCATAAATGAGTCGTCATTTCTCCTCCTCCTTCGCGCTACAAACTTAATAACAATGGAGGCCTGAAGTAGAAGTGAACACCTAATTTAGCCCAAGACATCACTAAAAGTTGTACTTTAAAAATATAGTTATTAGTAGCAGAGCTGGGATTCGGTACCGCCGATTCGGTATTCGGTAGAATTTATTTTATATCAACCGAATTTTTCTTTGGAGAAAAAATAATTTATATTTATTTATCCAAACATTTTATCATCTTTTCCTTTTGTTAGTTGTATGATCAATTAAATGTTTTAAATAAAATAAAATGCTTAGCCATGTAACATTTTCAACGTTTGCCTTAGTTTTAATGCATATCTTTTTTCTTGTATGTATTTTAGAGCTTTTGAAAAAAAAAAATCAATTATCCGTCCCTGGAATTATCTCAATGCTTAAGACACGAAAAGTCTAAGTTTATGATATAGATAATTAGTCAGTCACAAGAATATTATCAACAAGAGCCTCCATTCATCAAAATATGATATAGAGACGGTCACATTTTCATCAACTAACATCTCTGTGACAACCAATGAAAAAGACATAAAATTTATAGAACTCTATTATTATTTATAACTCATTCCTTGTAAAAGTGATTTCCCCTTCTCTTCATAGTTTTATTTGAGTCATAGGAATATAATAATCAATAAATCCCTTTTAATTTGCCTCTGCACACCCTAATAATTTCTCCTTTCTGTTTGAAGAAGGAGTGACAAGAACGCTCACTGTCAATTATAATTGTTATATCATTTCGAGAAGGGTGTGGAACAAGTTGAGCTCAAATTATTTATTTCTCAATTTTGATAAGCCCCAAATACGTGCAAATGGGTATTTCTCAGCCTCTCCTCAAGGCTACTAGCAATATATTTAGCAAGAAAGTAACACACAGTCCATGGGGGTGTTTTTATTTTCTTAGAGAGTCAAAAAACTAGGAAAACATTCACATTGCAGTGAGAAGGTGACGAATTAAATTTAGATGCCTGATTCAGTGTTATCATCACTGTCATTATTGTTATTTGTCCCCCCCCCCCCCTGACCTCATGGCCCATGAGGGTCTATATTAAAAAAACAAGCTACTCTAAGGACTAGAGGATCCGAAATTCGTTGTGTGACGTCAATGGCTTAGGACTCTTCTCTTCGTCCTAAAAAGAATACTTTAACATCATATTTAGAGGTTGAATCCATAGAGATATAAAGATATAGAGAGCTGATTCCCTCAATAGGAGAGAAACAGCGTTCGATTGTTTCTGTGTGTCCACTATAAACAAAGTAATTGACACTACGTCATCGTAAGCTGATCATAGAGATAGAATCATAGATATATAAACATAACATAATGACGTATTTCTCTTCCCTCCAATAGCAAAGAAACATCGTTCAGCTTTATTCTTGACACAATGACGTATTTCTCTGACGAGTCCAATAAGCTCTCTATATCTTTATATCACACCAATAACATGCATATATATTTATGTATAAGATGCAATTACAAAACATTACAAACACAATAGCTACTACTCATACTACTTTTTGTTTTCAATAGAGTGTATCAAGTAAATCAAATAAGCAAATGTATCACTTCAATATGAATGCAATTATAAGCAATCTTCGTTTTTGTTTACCCCCTCCCAATCCAATACTGAGTCATGGCCCTTTAACCCATGACGTCAATCCTTCCCTTGAATAACACGTAGCTCCTCCCAGGGCCTTGAATTCCATCTCTCAAGGCGCATGCGCCTTCTAAAGAAACCGCCCTGTAAGTAAGGCAGCTGTTGCAACAGTTACCTCCATTGAGAAGCTGACGAGTCATTTCTTTCCTCCGAACATTATTAAGATCTCTCCTTTTTTGTGTTCTTGATCTACAACTCACTGACTATTCAAAGTAAGAAGGGTCCTCCATTCCTCCATTCCTCCACTCCTCCAAGCCCAAAACCCCTCGATGATTGATATTATTCAGCTCACCATCATGAAATTCTAAGCATCACGACAAATCGACATACATATTTAGGGCATTTCTGAGTGATCGATTGATTCTTTATTCCAAGTGTGGTAAGTGTATTGCAGTGCCTCCAAGTCCAGCCGTGAGGATGTTCAAGAAGTTTGAGGAGAAGGAGAGCATATCAGGGATGACTCAGCTCAAGTCCTCCGTGCAGAAAGGAATCCGAGCTCGGCTCCTGGAGACCTACCCCGTCTTGCAAGACTTCCTCGAGGACTTCCTCCCCAAGAAAGACGCCTTTCGCATCGTCAAGTGCCACGAACACATCGAGCTCCTCGTCAACTCCTCGGGGGCCCTTCTCTTCTTCCGTCAGCGTGACAGCCCCTGGATCCCCACCCTGCGACTCCTCCACCAGTACCCATTTCTTCTTCCCCCTCAAATGGTGGACAAGGGCGCCATTAAGTTTGTGCTCTCGGGGGCGAATATCATGTGCCCTGGGCTCACACATCCCAACGCTCAAATGACGCCTGCGCCCAAAGGGACCCTTGTGGCCGTCACGGCGGAGGGCAAGGAGCATCCTCTCGCCATTGGGATCACATCCATGTCCACGGAGGAAATCTCCTCCAAGAACAAGGGGATTGGAGTGGAAAACTATCACTACCTCAACGACGGACTATGGAATATGAAGGCTGTTAAACTATGATGATGAATCAATAAAATTAGACTTGTTCCAATACAACGCGCATCCATTCTTACTATGATATAAACGTCTCTTTTTTTCTATTCCAGATACAACACATCCCTCAACATACACAAATACGATGAACAATTAGCTTCCTTATATCGACGTAAGTTATAGTACCGACACTCTCTAGATACATGATCTATATTGATTGGTGTGGACGATGTGCTGCCTCTAAGTGAATCTTCATCTTTTTAGTTCCACAGCATGGCCAAGAAGAGCTACGATCTCTTGTTTAAGCTTCTCCTTATCGGAGACTCCGGCGTGGGTAAGACCTGTATACTCTTTCGCTTCTCGGAGGACACCTTTAACACGACCTTCATCTCCACGATTGGGATCGACTTTAAGATCAAGACCTTTGAGCTTCGAGGTAAGAAGATCAAGCTTCAAATATGGGACACTGCGGGTCAGGAGAGGTTTCACACCATTACGACGTCCTACTATCGGAACGCTATGGGGATCATGCTGGTCTATGACGTGACCAATCCCAAGTCCTTTGATAATATCGCCAAATGGCTGCGGAATATACAGGAACATGCTGCGGAGGAGGTGGATAAAATGATTCTGGGGAATAAGTGTGACATGGAGGACAAGCGCGTCATTTCCAAGGAGAAAGGCGAGGCCATATCCCGCGAGTACGGGATTCGCTTCCTAGAGACCTCTGCTAAAACAAATGTCAACATCGAGCGGGCCTTTATGGACCTTGCGGAAAGCATTCTGGAGCGAACCCCTGGCGTGGAAGAGCCACGGCCCTCCCTACCCCCACCAAACTCATCTGGACAGCCGAAATGCGGCTGTAACTAATGACAATTTAAAAAAGCAAAAATTAAATCAATCGCTCATTCCCTTAGTTTCACAGAAATATATATAAATTTATTAAGTTACAAAATCCCTTCCCCCACTTTTTTGTTTTAATTACTACACTACAGCTCTCCTTCCACATGGGCCGTCGATACCGCGCCAAGCAACGAAAAAATATATCCCCTAACGGAGTCAACGTTAGTCACGAGTCCATTGAATTGACGCAATGGTTACACTCTTCTGCTAAATGGAATCCCACCCATAACCTTCGACTATCCCACTTTTCTTCCACGGGAAGAGGCCTCATGGCCCTCCGAGTCTTCGAAAAGGACTCTCTCCTTATCGTTGTGCCGCCTAGTATGGTCATATCTCGATCAAAAGTCCCCTGTGAGCCCTCATGGTCAACGCATGAGGCTCTATCACGGTTCCTCGTGCAAGAAGTCTCTAAGGGAAAATACTCCTCCTGGTATCCATATCTACAATCCCTTCCAACATCCTACGACGTCCCTTTCTTCATCTCAAATGAGGAGGCCATAAGCGCACTTCCCTCCTTTTGGAGAGAACCCCTTCAGCTCCAACGAAAGGCTCTCCTCCTCAAAGAGAGTCCTCTCATGGCCTGGGCACACTTCACCGTCAACACACGAGCCGTCTATCATTCAGATGGGGAATGGCCCTACTACCCTACATGGACATGTTCAATCACTCTCCAGACGTCTCCATTAGAACCAAGGAAGCCCCTGATGGAGCATACGAGATATACTCCGGCTCACAAAGGATCCATAAACACGAACAGGTCTTTATCAACTACGGGCCGCATGGGAATATTAAGTTGTTCCTTGAGTACGGCTTTTGGGTCCCAGGGAACCCCCATGATTCCATCCCTCTGGACTTGGTAGAAGACATATTGAGGATCTTCCCCGCGGGAAGAAGACGGGCACACGTCGTGAGACAGCATGGATTTGATAAAAACATGTCTCTTGGCATTCTTTGGAGCGGGGGGGATGTTGACGGCGTGGTTGCTTCGTGGAACGTCTACGCTGTCTTGGACCTTCTTCGGGGCTCGGAAGTGAACGCTATCTACCGTGACAATCTGGAGGGGTTACACAGGGACCTTCTGATTGGTCTCTTTGAACACAAACTTCAAGAGCTAAAGGCCTCTGCATACGCTTTGAAGGCTTCATTTTTTCATCTTAGAACCTGCCGCATGGCTTACGAATTGCTGGCCTTCTACGTAAAGGCCATCGAGGCTTCACTTGCGGCCCCTGCATAGCCGGCTATGTTTTTTTCTTCGAATAGATATGAAAAACATATATATATGTCCATTTCTTAATAATTATGATAACGATGATCAACACAAAAAATAGTTAACAAATATAAGAATAATAATTATATATATAATAACTATAATAATTTGGATGTTCTTTTACCGCTATATATTTCTTTAAATGCCTCTTTTTCTAATTAAGGTCACTATTCCAAATAAAGTATGCCTCTTATAACGGTTTTTATACACTGCTGAACCACAGATGTCTTGTTTTATTTTGAAATCCACGAACCGGTTTGCGTAAATCTATTTTAATAAATATTTTAGACCAAGCAAGTGCGTAGGGCAACTGCAAAATAAATGAGTTTGAAGCATTTCTTACACGGAGATTAAAATGTAAGATTTAGTGATGAATACAATATTCAATAAAAGTCATTCGAACTTCCATTTGATTTGAGCCTTGGCTTATAACTCAATTCATACTCAAAGCTTAGTTCCAACCATTGTCTTTATGAGTAGGTCAGCTCTCAAAGCTTCCGCTTTACCCCTATAATCAAGGTTCTTCACATTTTACTGATAGGTGATTATTTTTTTTAATCCCTCTCAGGACTTGACAATCGTAATATTTATTTCTGGTAACCCCAAATTTGACCTTATCCTTTTAAACAGTACCAACTAACTTTTTATCATTATTTCGTTCTACGTTATTAGCTCTACTGAGAAAAAAGGGACGGAGCTGAGGTACAAATATATGTATATATATCAACTTGTTACACACCATCACCGATTTTGATTTTTTGAAATTTTAAATCCTTCTGCAAAATATCAGTTGGCTGACATTAATTCTTCTAGAAAACGCCGAAATCTCCTTGCCCATTTTATAGATTAAAAGAAGATAACTCCGTTCATAATGATTGGATATTGTTTATATCAAAATACTTCCATTTTAATTTAATCATTATACCCTGGCAAAGAGGCTATTTTGAATGTCGCGCTGAAATGCCATTTTTATCTAATTGTATAATGATTAAATTCAAATAAATTTATGGCCGTGAAATTTATGGTTTCCATATATTAAAATATTTAGAGTGGGATCATCGCCAAACAAGCCTTCAACTAGATTAATGTAGAGCATTTTAGTACTTAATAATTAGAACATACAAGTGAAAGCCGTTGCATAGTAAGAATGGCCAATGCTTTTTTTGAATCAGAGGAACAAATACAATTTATTTTCATTTGGGTTTACAAAAGAGTTTTACAGGACAAGCTTTATAGGAACATGAAAAAACACACAACACATCCGAAATACTGAAATACCTGAACATTTAAAAGAAAACAAACCTCAGCACACTCAGAAATTTCATTAAAATATATGTCTTGCAAAATATGGAGAGGCTCAACAATTAATTTGGTTGTGAAATCATCTAAAACATTTTTGGTTTACTGTTACATTTGTATAAAACGAATTGAACCTTTATTTTTTTTATTGCCTTTGTGTGGACAAACATATATAAATAAAAGTTTTTCTTCCTTTGAATTACACCACATTCTGAGTAAACTTTATTCAAAATTGCCAATATTCTGCTGTTCTTCCGTGAAGGCTGTCTACAGCAAAATAGAGGTCATTATTTCATATTTAAAACACTCCATGGATTTTCCCCCTTGGCCAAATGGCTTCAATTTATTTTTCGAATTATATATATACAATAAATATATTATTTAAAGGACACCCGTAAGAAATATTCGGGCCAAACCTTATTTGGTGCGTTATGTTTTCTTTGAAAGCATAAAGTTGAGTTTAACTATGGTATGATGCCCGAAATAATCCTTGCATGATGCACTTCTTCTAGCATAAATTACTTGCTGTGTTTGTGATAATAATGTTAATAAAATTTCCATTGGGTCCAACATAAAGGCTATAAAATCACTTCTCTTATCTGATACAAAGAGAAGTGATTTGACACTACATTGAATAATCAAATTCGCCAGGCACATCAATAGTTGTTGTTTGTATGATTTATTACAGAGCTACTATAGCCCTAGCCTTCATGGCTACTAATATAAAAACATGTTCTTTATATACAAACACAAATAATTATACAAAATAATAATAATAAAATATTATCAAGAAAAATAACAAAAAAAAATATATATATATATATAAGTAAATTTTTATTTTTTTAATTTTTGACGGAACCTTTTTATATTTCTTTCACCCTAATATTTGTGATATATATTCGGATTTAATTTCTTATTTGGCATATTATTTAAGTAGCGGTAATGTTAAACAACAATTCGGAGCGTAGATTTCTTGTTTTTGAAGATTTCTACTTTTCAAAAATGTTTTTGTCATAAAAGTTCCTTAGTGGATATATTTTTATTTCCGTTAAAAATTATATCATAAAAATAATTTCTTCCCTTAAGAACGTGCCGTCTGGACAGTAACACCTTTTTTTTTTTTTTTGCTCAACGGCTCCACCAATTCATGGAGGGTAAAACTTTGTATTTTTTAAACTTTCAATTGCTGTACTTTTCCAAAAATATATATTAAAAATAAAAGTTTCTAATATTTTGTGTGAATCTTTTCCTTTTATCCTTGAATCGATATACATTCAATGCGTTTCCTTTTATAATATATAAACTAAAAATTGTTAAATTCTATTTTTTGAATGCATAAATGAAGCAAAATATGTAAAACTCGACAAAGACCATTTTTGTCGTTCTTTTTTTATTTTTAAAACCACGTCATTTTTTATTTACTGGCCATAAGTTTCTTAACATACTTTTAGGCAAATCAAAGTCTTTATAAAAAATGATATTGTAAGTAAAAGAAAATTATGTTGAAGTTTTATGTTGTAAATCATGTTCCACCATTAATTTTTAAAAGAATAAATATTTCTTTTATTACTTCCCATTATGCTAATCAACATTTGCTATTGTTTCTCATTTCTCAACCCCCTGGCAAACTTATAAATATAACTTTGAGGCAAATTCATTATTAAACCAAAGTGACTTTACAAAAGAAGTAATCATAGAAATGTTAATCAAGGAATATCACAATATGTTCACAGAAACCGGCTAGGAAATAAATGATTCCATATTATGTAAGTATTATATAGTAAACCCATAGAATGTAGAGAGCTTATTCCCTTCAATAGCAGAGAAACATCGTTCAGCTGTCGCCTGTGCCCAATAATAAAATATTTGTACTACGTCATCGTAACTTGATCATAGAGATAGAAAGATTTGTTTTGTTTGGGCACAAGGACATATTTCTTTGAAGAATCCAATAAGATCTCAATTCTTTATATCTCTATGGGTAAAACATCTAATCCATTTTGTGAACAGTATTAAGATTTGGTGGTCTAATTTTGATGCTGCAATGCTTTTTGTATCCTGTAATATGCAATTACATCGACTAATACACAAAACTGATCTTTTGATATGAGAATATACGATTACCATTTGGTAACGGCAGTTAGTGTACCTGGATAGAAGAGAAAGAGAAGGGAGGAGTATTTTGTCCTCACTCCTCTCCCTTCTTTTTTTCTTCCTATCCAGGTTACACTAACTGCCGTTACCAATGGTAATCGTATATTCTCATATCAAAAGATCAATTTTTGGGGGAGAGTACGTATTTGCTTATATCTCTTAAAGTATAGCGATTTTTAGACACAAAACATATCAAATGAAAGCTTGGTTAACCAGCTTTAATATTTTGGTATACTAAATCATGTCAATTTAATAAGTAGAGAGTTATATGCACATTAAAAAAGCCTATCTCGCGTACAAAATGACGCATATAATGGATTATGTATGCGTCAAGATAAAGTAAAATTTTGAGAGGATACCTTGACGCAAATCTAAGAAACAAATTATTATTTATTTTTTTAATAATCGATTTCTTATAGGTCAATACAGGCTCTGAATCATATGATGTAAACTCAGATTGTACTGAATTGATATAGATGCAACCAAGGTCATTTTTGGATTTATCATCTAAGTTTTACTAAACTAAAAGTACTATTTTACTCTGAAGCGAACAAGTCATCTTCTACAGGCGAGTGAAGTTAATTGATACAAAAAAGCTATGAATAACTAACAATACTCACTCCCTTTCTTGCTTTGTTTTTACTGAAAACTTGTTTTATTAAAAACATAAAACATACGTCTGGTAGTAAATTAGATTTCCTTTAAATTAATAATATGATTGAAGTCTGTAACGTCCCCATTTTGAAGAAATTTGCGGAAAACTATATTTTTACTAAATTTTTAAAACTTTGACCTCGTTGCGCGACCTCGTAATGTTGACCGATTTTGTTCAAACTTTGTATGTCGTCTTCTTTTATCACCAAGAAACAGAAAATGCTCAAAGCCGCTAACATTTCAAACATTTGAAAAATAAGAACACCCTAATATATCTATATATATTATATATATATATATTATATATAATATATATATATATATATATATATATTAATATACAGAGCGGCGACTACCCAAATGTAATCGGTATTCGATACTACCGACGGCTAGATTCAAATGTCGAACTGATTGTACGATATTCAGTAGAAACTACCGAATACCGTACCGATTGTCATTGGTTACGTATATATTGAAAGTACAACTTTTGTAGCATTCACATAGAGACATAAAGATATAGAGAGCTTATTCCCTCCATAGCAGAGAAACACGTTAAACTGTCGCTTTGCCCAAGCTTGTGTGAAGAAATTGAACTTCGAAAATATAAACAACTTAACTTATAGTATTATAGAGCATACATAAATAGACATTCAATATAGCTATACTGTGCATTGAATACTATAGTACCTGAAAGTGCATATAATATGGGACAATAAGGACAGTAAATAAAAAAAATCTATACCCTTCCATTTCCTAAAAAATCCAAGTATATAATTTTATAAAATTAGTATATATTGAAGTTCAAATAATATCCTATAAATTATTACAAATGATGTATTTAATTGTCCTTTGTTATAACGGTCCGATATTAAATGTATATGAATAAGTAAAGCAGATACATAAATAATTTCTCTCTTCTAATATCCGTACCGATATCGATCGATACTGTAGATATATAATAAATATACCGAATACCAATATCGATCGGTATTCGGTATATACCGAATATCGAACCGGCGGTAGACTTTTCTACCGAATCCCAGCTCTGATATATATATAAATATGAAGTTTCATCCTTGTATATAATTGCTAACGATGACATCTCTGAATATTTGTCAAATTCTTACACCAATTTGTTATATATTTACCATACTTTGGATACCGCAATAGAATAACAAATGGGGTTCTCCTCCTAATATATGCTTTACAAAAGGGACAACGAAGAATAAAGATATAAATATTTGGTGCTTATAGGGAGGAAAATAATAGACATTAACTAAATTTAAGTATAAATATTTTATTAATAGTGTAGCTATACATTTGCTCACATAGTTGACATTTGTAACTTTGTAATGAGAACTTTTTAGTTTTTTGATATATTTTGGTTATACTTATATGCTTTATGTATTTATGCTTGTATATATTATTTATAAATATTATTAAGCTTTTACTACCGATTGGATAAGCGGTGGGTGATATACCTTCGGTATATTTTTATACCGATCACTTATATATTTTTTAAAGCCGATATTGGTACCGATTATATGATTTTTTTCAATCGTAACGGTAAATTTTTCCCTCCAAAATGGAGTTTAGACGGTTGATGATTTTTTTTTTGCCTATTTGGTTCGATAGAATTGCATCCGACAGGATATAAATAAGCATTATAGCATTAAAATTGGTCTATCAAACCTAGGATCTTATCAATAAGTAGAACCAAAAATGAACAATCTCTCTCGGGATTCGAACTTGCAACCCCACATTGGAGTTGAACATGCTTTTTTCTGTTATTGCGTCTAGACATAGAATGTGATAAACTATTATATTTCTTCTCTTGAACCGAGATGAAAACAAGAGCCCTGTAAAAAACTAATTTTAGGTATTTTGCCAAGTATTTGCTAAGAACTACTATATATATTTATATTCCTATGTCATAAGCTTATACAAGCAGGACGTAGTACTCATCCCTCATCTCCGAATAAATAGCTTAGAAAGGGACAATAAAATAATAAAAAGTCTATAAAATACAATATAGTATGAAAAAGAATCCCTCCTTATATCAGGATCATTATCAAATGAAGAAGAGTTACGTATTTAAAAAGTCCATGACGTCACAGTCGCATTCCACTGCCCTTTAAAAAACATTAATGCCCTACGTCACAAAAGAGAGATTATGATGATGTAAGTGTTTGAGTGAAGAAAAGAAGGCACTTCATAACATAACGTCATATAGCAGGCTTTTTATTTGCATAGTGTTGTTGGATTCGTGGATGGTAGCTTCCATATTCTAGTATTCCAGTAGCATGCCAGCCATAGTGCTTCTCGTTCGGACGTCAATTACAACTTCAGGTTGTTCTTCTGGGGAGGGCTGCGTAGGGAAGACGAGCTGCGTTCTTCGATACGTGGATGATCAGTTTAATGATCGACACCTTACGACACTACAGGTTCGATAGTGACTTATAATCATGTACCTCTTGTCTTATGATTGTCCACACAATATATAGGTAGAAACACTCCAGGAACGAAAATTGTTCATAGTTTCATGTAATAGTCAAGTATATGAACTCTTTTGACGTTTCATTGAACGTACTTTCAGTAAATACCATTGAAATTTGGTGTTTCATTCAAAGATCCTATATAAGCAATCTTTTCTTATTCTACTCCTTGATGAGATATATTTGAAGGCTTTAAACCAGGCCTTTGCTTTATATGTAATTAATTCATTTTAAGTCCCTCAAAATCCCTAAAAACATCCTGTATTTATATATAAGTATTAAAATATAATAGCTTGAGGCTCTGTCTGAACAACTTTAGTAATATTTTTAATATAATATATTTCCTAGCGTTTCGCTCACAAGTTTATTTTATGTGATATTTTTATTATTAAAAAGAACTATAGATTTTACACATTTATCTAGCTGATGTTAGCATATTGTCCTCTTAAATAGCACAACCGCCGCCTAAGTCCTTCTGCTGTTTTATGATCAAATGACTTGATAAAGACTTATTTCCTCAACAAAAATCTTGCAATACTAAAAAACAATAATAATATAACACAATTACTTTAACTTTATTTATTATTATAGAAAAAAACTTTTTGGTGAGCTACAAAAATCATTTTTTCCTAAGAATCGGGAAGGAATTGTGTTTTGAGAATGGTTAATTGAGTTGTCTAAACTTTATGGTTTTATAAAAATGGGCATTTTGATCCGGAAAGGACAAAGCGACAGATATGAAGACGAAAAAAAGGACTAACCATATAGCTTGCTTTAGTTCTTTCATTTCATCTTACATTTATGAGGATACTACAATTGAATCCAACCATTTTGGAATAACTATTGTAATAGATATTCGTCCTTCAGGATCGGGCTTAGGAATTTGGGGTCATCAGCAAACTAGTTGTTCTCTTATCTAAATGTGAACACATGATAATGAGTATTGAATATCTTATTGGTCAAGGCCACTGGCAATTGTCCGTCTTTGGTCGGTAGGTCTATTCATTATATTATAAGAAGCAATATAGCTGGTTTTTTTTCATTTATATTCACTTATAAAAAGTTAAGAAGTAATTGTGTTAAAAATATATAGATTACGTCTAAATTGGTACTTCTCCGGGGATGAACAACTACAATTAAAGAACACGCATAAATATATTATAAATAAGAAAAACACAATTGATATTTTTAAAACGAATCTTGATAAAACATTATTTTTGGAATCTTGTGTAATTTTGTATAAAGAAAATGGAAGCAAAATACTGACGTCTTTTGCAGAAACAAAGACTCAATAATCGTTGTAAAGTGACGGAATCCTCAGGAACAAGCCGTATATCTAGTCTAATTACTAAACTTGCGATCCTGTGTTTTTTAAATATAATAAAAATATATTTTAGTACGACCAAAGTTCAATTTCTTACAATCCATGAATCTCTCATCATATAATTTTCAGGCATCTTTTTTGAACAAGCGTCTGAATGTTCGTGGGAAGCGAGTGAATCTCTCCATTTGGGATACGGCGGGCCAGGAGAGGTTCCATGCCTTGGGCCCCATTTATTACCGGGACGCCAATGGAGCCATTCTAGTCTACGACATCTCGACTTGGACAGCTTTCGAAAGGTCAAGGTCTGGATCAAGGAGCTGAGGAAAATGCTGGGAATAAATTGTGCTCCTCATTGCCGGGAACAAAATGATCTTGAGGACTCCAGACAGGTGGAGACCGGAACTGCGGAAGAGTAAGGGATTCTTAAATATATATAATAGATGTGTAAGGAATACTGGCAATACAAAAGTCTACGATTGATTCACTGGAGTCCTTCTCTCTTTATATACTCTCCTAATCTTGTTCTTAGCGGTGGAACTTGAAATATATAAATATACCTAAACCAGTTACCTCCATAAATGTCATACTAATAACGTAAATCTTATAACTATGACATCTCTTCATGTGTTCATTTTACCCATTTTAATCCGCCAAATCATTTGTTCACATTAAATATTGAGTTATTTTCTGGGGTTGTTTTTTTTGTAGACCCCTTTAGTTATATATCTTTTTTACATTCAAATCAACTTAATTATGTACATATTTTTAGAATGCAAAAAAAGATTTGTGTTATTAACTAATGATACACGTTGCGGCTTCACTTTTCAAGGTAATTGAAAGTGTCCTCATTACGTCAAAATATATCAATTGAGTGTTGGTTTAATTATATTGATCATTGCATTGCTTCGTTACTATTTATACATAAATAATTTTATTGATCAATTATCTCCATGGAATGTTATACATCGAATGTATTGCTAATTCTGAAGGATCTTTTAAAATTATTTGGTCAAGACATAAATGTTGAAGACATAGATTAATCCTCATTCTAAATCTTAGGGAGCCTTATGATTGGATAACGTATTGCTGTTTTTTAACAAGAAACGATCTATAGAGTAGTTTTTTTTTGGTGGGGGGGGGGGGGCTCTACAATCGCAGATTATCCAAGTCCCGCTCTGGTAAATCAAATAATATATAAGGTCTAGAGTTATAGTAAGATTTTATGTATCTATCGAATCTTTTTATATCGACAATCGAAAAAAAATGAGCCATATGTATGATTTGTAACTTCAGGAATATAGGATTATTTTTTCTACTCACACCCCGCTAATTTCATTCACATTAGTCCTAGACAATGATTTTATTTTTAGTTTAATAACTATGAACTTTGTAGAATTACACTTTTATTCAGGCATTGTCCCGGATATGTGCAAATCAAAACCCTATACATATAGTACCTATGGTTTTTATTTTTTATTAAATATTAAACAATTAATCTCATAATTGAACAAGTATTAAAATGCAAATTGCTAATGGATAACCTTTGCTTCACCCTTTAATAATCTCGGCCATCAAATTTATAGCAAATTTTAATCAATATCAATTTGAGCATATATAAGCAATATCATATATTAAAAAGCAAAGGCTCCAAAATGGCTTTCTTTGCTACTAGGAGATATAATCTTTTCAAGCCTTGGATGTTATTAAAAGCAAAGACAAGTCTTGAATTTAGATCGTATATTATTATAATATAATCTTTTTTTGTCAATATATTATTATTATGCAATTGGAATTCTCAATTTATTTCCGCAATAATCTAAGAAATCATATGTTTTTACGGTTTTTATTAGTATAAGTTCAAATAAAATTGTCTTTTCACATTGAGGACTTCAGGGATATACACTCATATCCGAACTACGGATATCATACAAAACAAATAGAAGAACAGACTGTCTCTAAAGTGAAAGCCAAGGGCGTAACATTACATTGCTCTGAGTGTAAATTTACATTATACACACATTCTCTTGCATTATTCAGGGATTCATCATCTACGTGGCCTCCCTCTGTGGAGTTGTCCAAAGAAGATGTGTACATAAAAAGACTCATACATATTAATCCATACTTCTGAAAAAACTAATTTCCTTATTCGTAGAGTTAGTAATTGGACTTCTATGTATTTTGGTGACTTATTACTCTTCAATAATATTTGAATATTTTTTTCGGCTCTGAACCAGAGCTTCAACCACAGGGTTTGACTCATCAAAAACAGGGAAAATCGTTCATCTATTATTTTTTCATAATAATAATCATATAATCAACCGTTTAGTTGTTGTATTTGAAATATGGGATATTTTCTCAAATCACCTATGTTTACAAATTTAGGTTGTTGGGATGACGTCTCACACAGGCTGCCAACTGCATTCCTGGAAGAGTATTAATATAGCCAAACCTATTAAAGAAAGGAAAAGAAAGAAGAAAGAAGAAACGTTATCCCTATTGTTGTTCATTTCTCCGAGCCCCTTTTAACTTTGAGCATTGTTCTTATTTTCATTAACTTATATATCAATAAAGGATTGAGTTATATATATTTAAATAAATCTCATAATAGGAATATTTTATATAGGAATAATCAGTTTATTCATAGGTAATTTAAAAAAAAACTTAATACAGAGGATAATATAGAGTTTGTAACAGCATGAGGATGCGGCGAAAAGAAAAGATGAAGCCTGAGGATAAAAATAAGGGCTGTGGATGATTTTAATACCGACTTGACATAGAAAGAGCAAAAAACTGAAAACATAGAGACATCTCTCTGGCCTCTCTTTTATTATAGTATCACAAACCTCTCCCCTTTTTCATAACAAAGCTGTTATTATTATTATTGTGTTACATTAAACAGTTCGAGTTATTTAACTCTAGAGGAGAACCTTGATACGGAGTTCCCCCCTGTGTTCGGAGTCACTTATTCGACAGGATTCCTGGACGAGAGGAACTCCATCGTCTCTTTTCGGGACTGACTTGCTCTTATGGTAAGTAGTTCAATGCCTCCCTCGTCACGGAAGGCTCTCTTGGCTTCCTCTCAAAGCTTATTAATTCTCTTACATTTTTCTGGCCGATTTGACGACGAAAGTGAAGGAGGAAGACAGTAAGACCGCCCCTCATAATTCATCTAGATGAAGTTATGAAAAAGGGAGAGGTTTGTGATACTATAATAAAAGAGAGGCCAGAGAGATGTCTCTACGTTTTCAGTTTTTTCTCTTTCTATGTCAAGTCGGTATTAAAATCATCCATAGCCAAAATAAGGTTAGATTTTGTTGAAACTAAGTAATAATTATTAGGGATAACGTTCGATAGTTGATTTGTGACGTCAATCACTCTTTCAGCTTCTTTCTCTCTTTCTTTTCCTTTCTTTAATAGGTTGGCTATATTAATACTCTTCCAGAATGCAGTTGGCAGTCTGTGTGAGACGTCATAACAACAACCTAAATTTTGTAAACATAGGTGATTTGAGAAAATATCCCCGAAAATATAATCTATATACATTCTTATTAACTGTATATCTAATGACGAGGAAGGTTGATTTTTAAGGAAGTATTATACCCTTCTTTCATTCCATGATTGTTAATATACATTTATAATTGAAAAAAGTTGATTGTCTGGCAGACACCAATATAATTTTATTTATTTTATAAAATACGTCATAGATCCATTTGAAACTTTAGAAACATATATTTAAAAAGAAGAGTTAAATATTATGTTCCGTTTAAAATCTGTCATATTTAAGATTTGCCAACTGCTGTTATATAAATAAGCCTTGCTTTTGTCATAGCTTACCATTCCATTGACACCTGGCTTAATCAGCTGAAAATATTGCTCCCATTTCTTTGACTTTTTATCTAATATCTATACTTTGTTTGCTTTTTTCCCTAATAATAATTGTTTTCTTTCGTTTTGTCATTATAGATATGCTAAATCCGTTGGCGCCACGCATTTTCACACTTCCGCAAAGGACAACACAGGGATCGATGAACTCTTCCTTGAGCTAACGAGGCAAATGATCAGCTCGGCCGGGAACAGCAATCGGACTCAGAGTCTTCTCGAAGTACTCGATTCATATCTTTGATGCCTCCTCTTCATCGTCATCCTCCTCGAGTAAAAGTCGATGCTGCTCTTCCTCCTCCTAAGAAGACTTATTTTTTCTTGTTTGGAATTGCTGCTATGAATCTAGTCCACCCTAAAGGGTTAAGGGGAAAAGTGAACAAAAACTACATCCCCATAGAAGGCTCACCTAAGCTTTGACAACTGATATTGGGTCCTAATGTAGATTTACTAATATATATATATATATATATATATAGCAGAGCTTGGATTCGGTACTACCGATTCGGTATTCGGTAGATTTATTGTATATCTACCGAATATCGATCGGTGCGGTAGATAAGAAAGAAAAGAAAAATTAATTTATGTATCTGCTCTTTGACTTCTTCATATGCATTTAGCATCGGACTATTTATAACAAAAGACAATTAAGTTCATAATTTGTTATAATTCTTTAAAGAGATGATTTGAAATTTAATACATGTTATTTTTATATAAATCATAAATGCACTCGGATTTTGAAGGAAATAGCAAACAAATTATTTCCTTAACTGTCTTTTGTTAGTCGTTGTCCGATATTAAATGCGCTTTCAGCTCCGGAGTTTATTTTGTAACGTTCAACTTCTTCATGCCAGGTAGCAACGCTTCCAGTTCTAAATACCGATTTACATTCGGTAGTCGCAGCTCTGATATATTGTGCTTATCGACCACAAATCGAGGGCAGGGAGTAAGAAATGACGATGCTAAAACGAACAAAACCTTTGATATTTTGCATTATAATCATCGAAATATATCAACTATCGCATACTTTTGTCCCTATGAAACATAGGTAAAAAACAACTGCTTAGTATTATAAACTATAGGTTATATTTCATTTTTTGAAATGATTTTCTATGTTTTTGCGCCATTTTTATCGACCGTCAAAGCTTTAATGCTTCCTTGTCTTTAAGCATACTATTTTTATCTCATTGGGTCCCATGCTAAGAATTCATTACATCATAAATCAAAGGTCGATACTTATAAGTTGCTATGTGTTCGCGTAGAACAAAGTTTTTGAATGATAGGTTATATATTCTTACTGAATGCATACCCAGAACGCTTTTATAGAAATGCAGAATTTAAATATTCCATTGGATAGACTCAACTGAATGAGAGTCAAAAGTTATATCAATGATCCTAGACAATGGATGATTACTTAATGTTGATTGTAAAATGCAGCATTTATATCGTGATAACTCGACATCAATTTCTTTTTTAATTCATTTGATACTTATTTCTCCAAGATGTTTTGTTATTTGGGGCCCATTTTGTCATTCTTATTTTATTATTATTATAAATTATAGCATCAAATGTTCACTCTTTCTCTTTGAATCCTTTAGTCCTTCCCACCTTCCCAACCCAAGCCCAACTGCTAAAAGGTTCCTCTCCTAGATATTTAGCTTATATTTTTATAAAATGTATCCCTACCCATTCCACTATTATCAGTATAATTAATAATAATTCAATATAATTTTTGTGTGTTTATTTGACTGCAAGGCTAAGACTTGGTCCGTCGTGATTCTTAATGTTTAAATATATACGATTTATAATTATATATTTTTATTTCATGTATGAATAAATAAACAAGTTTTGATTTTATATGGAATTTTATTCTATAATCCCTTTAGTGGGCATTTAAGGACAAAATGAGATATCAAACGTGTTGTAATCCCTAGGAATGATCGTAAAAGATCAATGAATAGTTCTGATGTATCGAGGCATTTTTTGAATTAAATCGATATATCTCTTTAGGTAACCATGACCCACAAAAATGTGCGGGTTAACTTGATTGCCGCCGAATTAATAGTTTGCGAATTATAGCAATTTGCGTTAAACACCCGCATTTTTCAGGAAATATGCAGCAAAAACAATTTAACTTACAACCATGCATCTTAAAAAACGTACTTTTATTTGATGTAATATTTTGTCTTTAGTTATAAGCAGGCTTGCCATATAGCTCGAAAAATACACTTCTGTTTTAGATACGTGAGCTAAACTCTTCTTAGCAACTTTGTTCTTTCTAAACGCTAAGAATATTCACAATGATAAACATTTTCATAATGAAAAGGTAGGGCATATCAAAAATAGAGAATAAGTAAGAAGGAATCCTTGGAATTATGGCTTGGACAGTTGAAATTATTTATCGTTCAATTATTCATTTATTGTGCCCTAGGTACAAAAAAAACATGACTTTATCATATTAACATTGAATTAAACATTCTTACTTCTCTTTCTCAATATATGCGTTCACTCAACTAAAAAGTGCTTTAGTGTTTCAAATTATTTCGACAAAGTAGCAAAGTCTGTAAGATTTGATTTTACTAAATTGTATTACTTATAATTAAAGTATTATGATGATCTTATTTTTAACCCAATTCAAGGAGTTGTCAATTGTGTTGTGTTGGGATACCTTTAATAAGATATAGTATTAGTATATCAAATCCCAATGTCGTCGCCAATTAGTTGCACGACAGGACGAATATTAAAGAACGACACGTCTGACAGGGTCATGACCTGAGGCTACTTTATAGTCACAGTAGAAAAAGAAGGAAACATATATAAATTACGGAAGAGGAAAGAGTGAGGCACAGTAGACATGACGTCAGGGTATTGTACGAGTATGTACCGAATGGGGAGCTGAAATAACGTATCCGCGAGACAGCGAGTTATTCAGTAAAAGAGATTCATTTATTCACCAAATGACGACCATATAGTTTGACAGAGATTGGGATGTTCTTCTTGTGACTGACATACAGAATGGAGGGAGCAAGGGCTTAAATACTCAAACAGAGATGTACACAAAAGAGTCTTGCTTGAGCAAGAGTAAAGAGATGTACATAAGGGAAGAAGAGGATTAGAGTTTGAGGAGCAGGGGGAGGAAACACAGATAATCTAATTGGGAGTTTGGGTTGAGAGCAGGAGCAAAGAGCTACTACTACATGCCCCCCCTGGGGAGCCTGGGAAAAGCATTTTCATCACGGCTGAAATCTTACAGGGGCTTTCTTCTGTCTCTTGCTTCTCCTTGGCTGCTTGACTTCCTCTTGACTTTCCGGGATGTCCTTGGCAACTCCAATCGGCGGCGCGTACAGCTTCAGGTAGCGGCGGTTCCTCCAGTAGAGACGACCAGACTCTGTCTTGACCAGATAGCTGCGACCACGCGGCCTGATTTCCAGAACCTCGGCGATGAGATTCCATTTCTTGGTGAGTCCATGCTGAACTCGGACGATGTCTCCGACCTTGAGCTCCGACAGCTCCTTGGATCCGACGTCGTAAGCAGCTTTGGCTTTGGCGCGAAGGGATACTGCTTTCCTGTCGGCCTTGATGACGCGGTCCCGGTCGGTGCGGTTGTAGACCACCGGATGAGCAGGTAGAGACGTCCTGGCTGGGCGACCGTATAATCTCTCAACAGGGCTCAGCCCGTCACTCCGAGGTGTGTTGCGGTAGGTGAGGAGGGCTTTGAAAAACTTGGAAGACCGGACATCAGGACTAACCTTCTTGACCAGGCTCTTCATCGACTTGACCGCTGCCTCAGCATAACCATTGGCGATGTGATGATAGGGCGATGAAGGATCATGCAGGATGCCCCACCGGCGGCAGAACTCCTTGAACGCTTCACCCTTGAACTGTGGACCTCCATCAGTGGTGAGGCGAACGGGCACACCCAAGGCAGCCATCCAACGGGCTATGGCTTTCTCCACGTCCTTGGTGTTGACGCCGCTCTTTCCACAATCGTAGACTTCTGGCCAGCCACTGTACTTGTCCGTGATGACGAGGTACTCACGCCCTTCATACAAAAACAGGTCAGCTGCCACAGCTTCTCCAGGCCGGCTTGGCTGCTCATCTTGTACCAGCGGCTCCTTGGCTTGACTCGCTTTGTGGGTCGCACAATCGTCACAGCCCTTACTGAGGTTGGAGAGATCCTCGTGGATTCTTGGCCAATGCACGCTCTGTCTTGCCAGCTGCAGCATACGCTCCCTTCCCTGGTGTGCGGCATGCAGCTCATCTAGGACTTGTCTTCGCAGCGATGTCGGGATGACAATCCTGTTGGAGCCGTACATGATGAGGCCGTCAACGATGGAAAGCTTGTCACGGATCCCCCAGTAGTCCCGGAGCTCGGTGTCCAGGTTTGCCTTGTGCTCTGGGAACCCGTCGACGATCACTTCCTTCAGCTTCAGCAGCACCGGGTCCGTCTCGGTCTTCAGCCTGACTTCTTCCAGCTTGGGATCCTGGAGAGAAACCGCGTTGAGGGTGAGCTTCACGGACTTCTCCATCTCCTCATCCCCCTCCAGATCATCCTCCGTGGGTTCGGAAACAGGATACCGAGAGAACGCGTCGGCGACGGTGTGCTTGACTCCAGGTCTCCAGACGGCGGTGGCGAGATACATGTTATCTTCTCTTTCATCCGCTGGATCCTGGGTGTCTCGATCTCATCGAGAGCTTTGTGGTTAACACGCAAGTAGAACTTCAGCTTCTTGGTGGCCCAGACGACTCCTTGCAACTCGATCTCGGTGACGGAGTACCTTGTCTCGGCGGGGGCGAGTGTCCTTGATCCGACTCGCAGGATCTTCCAGACTTTGCCTTCTTCTTGGTAGAGCGCAAATCCTAGGCCAAACCTCTGGGATGCATCGGTTTCCAGCCGTAGGTTGGCTCCTGGTCGGAACTGAGTGAGGACTCTTGGACTGGTGAGCTCGGCGATCGTCTTCTCGAAGGCTTGCTGCTGCAGACCCTCCCACACAAACGCTGACCTTGCCGGGAGCAAGGCCCTGATGGGTTCAAGTAGGCCGGTGAGATCCGCAGAGAGTGCTTCGAACTGTTGTACTAGTCCGCAGAAGCTCCTGACATCAGTCCTGTTCTTGGGTACAGGGAACTTGGTGAGGGCGTCGACCAGCCCGGGGTTCGCCGTGTAGCCATCTTTGGAGATTCGGTAGCCGCACCAGGTAACGCTCGGTTCTGCAATGGTGGACTTTCTCCTCCCAAGGGTAATACCATGCTCGTCGCAGCGCTGGATGACCTCCTTGACACGCTGGAGATGAGTATCCTCGTCCTTGTCGTAGATGATAATGTCCTCGACGATCTTCTTCACGTTGGGGATTCCGGCGATAGCGTCATCGCCGCGTCTGTTGAACTCGTCCCCGGCGGAGATGAGTCCCATGGCATTCCTCAGGTAACGGAACATCCCCCATGGGGTGTTGAACGTCATAATCTTGCTGCTGGGCTTGTCAAGCAAGACTTGCCAGTATCCGTGCCTGCCATCCAGAACCGTGAAGTGAGTCATTCCTGGCGGGATCTGGGCAACCTCCTCAGCGGGAACTCTGCACGGGTACATTGGGCGTTTCACAAACGGGTTGAGCGGTGAGAAATCGACTGTCACCCTTGGCTCATCCGTTCCAGCTTTTGGCACCACCACCATGGAGAACAACCATTCCGGCGCTTCACCTTGCGGGACCCGCTCGATGATCTGCTTCTGCACCATGGTCTCCAGGTGGGCTTTGACCTTGTCCTGCCAATGTAAAGGAATCGTGTTGCATCTGTACCTTCTTATCGGGCTTGTACCTGGGAGTAACTCGATCTTCATGGGCGGACCCTTCATTGGTTTCAGAGGTAGGACTTCATCATCTGGTGGAAAGACCTCTGGAAACTCTTGGAACAGTTGCTCACGGATCGATGCGGCTGACTGGCTCTTGAGCAGCATGTCCACGCCATTACCTTCATCAGGGCTGCTCAGTGAAAGCTTGTTCACCACGTGAGGCCAACCCGTCGGGATGAGTCCTAGCGCTATACATCCGACCTTGCTCAGTATCGGTCCAGTGCCCTTCTCCAGCACGTGAAGCTCCGTCTTGTACTTCATTCCTTCTCTCTCCAGAGTCGCTGTCACCTTGCCCAAGGACTTCAGTCTGCCTTGGTCCGGTCCGCACAGCTCCGCCTTGTCCTTCCTGAGGTCCTTAACCTTGGTCCCAACCTTCTTCAGGCAATCCGCGGTGATCACGTCGCACTCAGCACCGGTGTCCGGCAGCCACTCGACTTCTTGGTGGTCCGCGTTGCCGATCTTGGCGGTGATCTTGACGAGGTCATCTGACGTCTTGACTTGTCCGATCGTCATCCGGTTGACCTCCTTCTTGGGCTCAGACCTGCACATATGCTTAAGATGTCCTGTCTTACCACAGTTGTTGCAGTCCTTGTCTCTCGCCCAGCATTGGTCAGGCTTCTGATGCTTCTTCCGACCGCAGTTGGAACACCTCTCATCCGCCTTCTGAGCTGACTTGCTCAGGGGGTTGTTGTCGATCTTGCCCTTCTTGTAGGAAGACCTCTCTTTGAGACGATTGACTTGCCTCTCGGACTTGTTCAGGGACGCTTGGGTCTCCTTCGATGCTGCCTCCACCCTGCACACTTCCAGTGCCTTCTTCAGTGTGAGGTCCTTAAAAGGGATGGCGAGCACCTTCTGCTGGATGGCCTGGTCCTTCAAACCACAGATGAGGCGATCCCGAAGGCGTTCCTGCTGTAGTTCATCTCCGTGTCCGCAAGCATCGTCACAAACCTTGCACGTGGGATTGACGTCATACCCGCAGCTTTCATCAATGGACTTCAGGGCGGAGTAGTACACGTCGATGCTCTCACCAGCGTGCTGATTCCTCTCCAGGAATTCCTTCCTGTCTAAAAGAGGGTTGCGATGTTCTCGGATGTAGTGGAGGATCTTCTTGATGATGTCGTTGATGTCATCCTTTCTGTCGTCGATCTCCAGGATGCCCGTTGACCAGAGCTTGGTCCAAGCAGGATCCAATCCGGAACGCAGTAGCGACTGACGACCGCTCAGGGTGCATTCTTCCATAATCTTCTGTACTTCCGTGTAGTCGGCGAACCGTTGCTGCCAATCGCGGAAATCGGCTAAGTTGATGTCCTCCGGGCACTTCAGCACCGGCACGTCCATCTTCTTCGACTTTGTGGATCCACCAGCGTTGCCTCTGTTTGTCTGTAGAGCCGCCGCGAAGTCCTGTGCCTGCTCCTGCAGCTGTCGCATCAGCTGATCTTCTCTTTTCTTGGCCTCCTCCTTCATCTCCTTCATCATGGCCATCATGAGCTGAACCGGATCTGTAGGGGTTTGGTCCTCCTCCTTCATGGCACCTTCGCTTCTGGTGTTCGGCATGGTGTCAGTTGAGGTCCTGGGAGACGATCTTGTCACAGAGGTCGGTGTAGAACAGCACGGGGAACTTCTTGTTGGTGGTGCACCTGGGGGCCAGCCTGTAGACGCTGTCGTTGATCGCCAATCTCCGTCCGTCTAGGTGTCAATGGTGTTCGTAGACTGCGCCATGTACGAGTATGTACCGAATGGGGAGCTGAAATAACGTATCCGCGAGACAGCGAGTTATTCAGTAAAAGAGATTCATTTATTCACCAAATGACGACCATATAGTTTGACAGAGATTGGGATGTTCTTCTTGTGACTGACATACAGAATGGAGGGAGCAAGGGCTTAAATACTCAAACAGAGATGTACACAAAAGAGTCTTGCTTGAGCAAGAGTAAAGAGATGTACATAAGGGAAGAAGAGGATTAGAGTTTGAGGAGCAGGGGGAGGAAACACAGATAATCTAATTGGGAGTTTGGGTTGAGAGCAGGAGCAAAGAGCTACTACTACAGTATATTTCAACGTGACGTCAGGGATATAACATTTGGAATGAAGAATTTAAAAGTTTTAGAGCTAGGTGCATCAATTAGAAAAAATATCTTGGAATTGGTTGGATAATACAATCTTGGATTGCTTGTTTGCTAAAAGTGATAAAAAGAAAAAAAGAAGGAATCCTTGGATTAATGCATGGGACAGTTGAAATATATCTATATTTAATTGTTTTTAATATCATTGTAATATATGAATCTCTTTTGAAGTCTGAGATGAAGTAAATAATGGTTTCAGCCAAGTCATTCGACTTGTGATGAAGGAATCATTCAGTCCTTTTATGAATATTTAGTTATAACTGACCTGACAGGAGAGACGACAATTTAATCCAGTTGATCTATGACGTCATGATCCAGATGCTTGTACCACAATCTAGTAGCCTCAGTAGATCTGTGATCATTGTTTCATTTTTATTATATATCTCATAGAAAAAATATTTTTATCACAATTAAATAAAATGTTCTAATAATCTGCGAAATAGTTGCCAAACAGAAACTAAAAAAGTTGACATGATAATGAAAGCTGTTTTATTTTTTAGGTGTTTATGTTTCTTTTTGTTCTGGTAATAAAACAAAATGTAAGGAACTACTTATGATTATATTTAATGTATAAGTTTTATTATTTTTCAAATATAAGCTGGGCTTAAGAATACTTTTTAATACATAATCATCATATTATTAATTCCGATATCTGCCATGAAAGTAAAGAAAAGATCAATTAGTAGACTAAGTATTGATCATATTAAGTAACTACTTTTAGGTGATTCATTGAGGTTGCAATAAATATTATTGTGATTTGTTACGAATTAAAAACCAGGTTTGGCTTTTTATTTACATATAATTATTTACAAGTTGTGTTGTTGTATGATTTATTACAGAGCTACTATAGCCCTAGCCTTCATGGCTACTAATATAAAAAACATGTATCTTTATATACAAACAAATAATTATACAATAATAATAGAATATTAATTAAACAAAAATAACATACAAAAGTAAATTTTTTTTTCAATTTTCATAAATATATTAAACTTAAGGAGCTATAAGGATCTAGACAACTCTACCATTGTCTTTGCTACCCTCGAGCACTTGATAAGGTGCATGCCTCTCTTAATGGCTGTGACAAGCTCCAGGCCTTTGAAAGGTTAACAGCAGCGACACAGTTGGTAGAAACGGGTTTCTTGAGGCATATGTAGCACTACGGGTGCGCTCATCGAAGCCCTCAAGAATCCTCTCAAGGGACAACTGTCCACATTAATAGCCTTCCAAGCGGATATGGCAGCCTGCTTCACTAAGATCTCATTTACAGATGGAAGATGTGACCTGTCGAGAAGGTCAACCACACGCAACCGATCTGCTCTTTGAACTCCCAGCAAGATACGTGCGAGATCGTTGATGGCAAGGTGCACATCTGAGCTAGTCTTTGCCATTGTAGGGGTGTGAGGGGTTCAGCAGCAGACGAGAAGTTTGCACTTCTAGTCACCCAAGCAGACGTCTGAAGTTTCCCGATAACTATGGCTATAGCTATCTCGGTCAGCAGTGGCCTCGCGATACCGTAGTGCAGAGCCGGCGGATGACTCTAATTCGTTTCCTGACATTCTGAATAATTTTTTCGTGGTGGGGTCAAATGTCAGGTTCCTGCTAACAGTTACCCCCAGAAGGTCGAGTGTAGCGGTCGAAGGAGTGTCTGGAGCACCCAGACGTAAAGTTTGGGGTTTCCCAACGTTTAGGTGGAGTCAATTGATATTAGAGTAAGCCTCCAAGCCTTTGATGCCGAGCCCATAGCGAAGTCGACCTGTTCCCAGGATGGAGCCGAGATGACAATATAAGTATCGTCGGCATATAGCAGTACCTCAAGCTGAGTTTCTGGATTGACAGCTACTCTCAAGTAATCAGCTAGGTCAGCCGTGAGAAGAATGAAAAGTAGGGGGCCAAGCACAGAACCCTGTCTGACGCCGTACTTCATGTTCAGGAAATTGGACCGTTGGCCGTTCCAATTCACCTGCTGTCGCCCTCCTGTTAAGTAGCTGAGCATCAGCTTTTTGGGGGGCCCCGCCATCTATTGGAGCTTGGCCAGAAGTATATCTGCTTCCAAAAGGTCAAAGGCCGCAGAAAAATCGAAGGCAGCAATGCATACCTTTAATTTACGATCACAAGCCTTAGCAGCGTTGGACAGTAGAGTTGCAAGGGCATTGTCGACACTGCGTCCAGTTCTGAAGCCGTGTTGTTCCTGTGGGAGTTTACAAGAAGCTTCGAGTATAGGTCACGAGTTGATTATAAAGTACCCGCTCGGTCAATTTTGAGATGGCACAAAGGAGTGAGACAGGTCTATAGCTAGAGGGTTCTTTACGCGCCTTCAAAAATAATTTTATTTTAGAGAGTTACTGTGATTTGGAAAATTGCATTCCGAGTTGTTATCAAATTATTTAAGGAACTTGCTTATAAAAAGGCAAGCTTGTTTTTTTTTTGTTCGTAACAAATCACAATAATATTTATTGCAACCTCAATGAATCACCTAAAAGTAGTTACTCATTCGTCAAAATCAATGCTTCGTCTATTAAATTGATATTTTCTTTACTTTCATGGCAGATATCGGAATTATAAAAACTGTCCTGAAATGCATTGACATATACAAAATGTATTACATATTATTAGTCAATAGACTCGAAAAAAAAATATCGCCGCTTAAATAGAACCCTAAAATATGGTCAACTTTTTGAAATATAAGCCTATTTTTTCGATTAGTACGAAAGATATATAAATTATAAAAACGGATTGAATGCAAATATATAATAGAAAAAAAATACTACTGACATTTGTGGTATTCTTACTTTGCACGAAGATAACTGGGTCTGAACCATTAGAAATTATGAAAATCATGATTTTCAAAAAAGGTCATAAAGGCCAAAACTTTTTTCGGACGAAATTTTAAGTGGTATTTTTGGAATCTACGTAAAAAATGGACTCAAATTAGAAATTTCAGCCCAGGGCAAACAAAGACCTTAATTTTGTTACTAGTGTAATCATTGATAAAAATGCTTTCGCCATCACGTTTACGAGCCAATAAGACAGCATGTTTTAGCTTATTAAAATTTGTATAGAAGAGGATATAATCAATAAGAACTCAGCGAATTTTATACACTTATCGGATCTCTGACGAAACATACATCCTTGGCAATTTAAAAAAGGGTGAAACCCAGTTTGAAAAGAAAAGTATTCTTTAATTGTTTATTAAACTTTATTTAATAGTAGATATTTAATATTACTGTTCTTTTTTTTGGTGTATATTTAAAAATAATTAAATCTATTATACTTAATATATCAATTAAGCTATGCCCTTCATCTATAAATATAGTGGGATATCGAAAATGTCAAAAATATTCAATTACTTTATTTCGACATTTAATGCATAGAGCTTTATCATAGACAAATAAAGTGAATGAAATATTTCCTTCTTTCAAAATAGTAACTCCCATCAGTGCCATTACATATATTTAATAATATGTACATATAAATTATTGCTGATGTATTTGAGATATGATTTTATTTGTTGTTCATTCTGTCTCATACAAATCGATTGTCCATTGGATTACTCATAATTAATAACGTCTTACATTTGCCTAAATAATACGAAAAAAAAAATGAAGACAGCATCTTGAAGGCAGAAAATGCTGAGGAAATATAAAAACATCATGAATGAAACACTAAAAATGGATTAAAAATGACAAAAATAATAGTTAGCTTTTGCTATAGTATTTATTTGTTGCTACCCTGCGTTTCCCGAGATTTTCTGTCAATGACCACTTTGATCTAGTATTTCCTTGGCACTTCAAACTTATCCGTAGAGAAGTAAATCAATATTTAAAGGAATGCAGAGGCCGAACAAATATATATACATATTTTTTTCAGCGAATATCCATCCTCTCAAAAATATTTTTGGCAACCCCAATCCTCACTCCTGAAGTTTTCTTCAAATCTAGCCCGTCATTATGATGAAATCGTAAAAAACGTTTTCCCGCATAAAATAAACATATGACGGATCAATTATGCAGTAATAAATAAATAGTCCAAACTTAGTGTTAAGGTGTTTAACCCTTCAAAGTCAGACAATTTGCACAAAATCTATTAGTACCCTCCTTTTTGTATTTTTCATTTTGTAAGATATATTTACGTTGTCCCCTTTTTCCCATTAAATTATTTCGCACCTATCAAATTCTAAGTCAAAAGGAAAATTATATATGGAAGACGTTTCTAAAGGTCTTAAAGGGAAAAGTGGGCATTTAATAGAGGATGGTAATTATAAATAAGAAGACAATGACAAAAATTGATCCAAACCCGCGAGAGTAGATTGACAAATGGATACACGGTTACTTCGGATCTCCTTATCCTTGATTTTTGAAAATCAAATGAGTATCCACCTCCATTATCTGGCATCATTGATGATTTTTTTCTATTTCACTTTATAAAATTTTAACTTCACTATCAATATATTTTGACTTCAAATATAGATAACATGAATAATTTTATATGGCACCAGCAATGATTATTTCTTTCTCATTAGAAAACTTTAACGTGTTCAATATTAAGCAAATTAAATTTTAAGGAATCAAATGTATTGATGACAGGACGACGCAACATATTTTCGGACATGCATCATTTTCGTTCCTTCATCATTCAAAAAAAATGACGACGGTTTTCAGAAAAGAAATTCCCAAAAAGGTAAAAAAAAAAATTATAAAAGTGACGATTTCTTAGGAAAAGAAATTCCAAAAAAAGACTTTTTATAAAAATTATTTTTTTAGATATTTATTTTTAAAATTCTTGAAGTCCCGGCCTGGTGATTTTTAGACATGGGGCCGGACGTTCAAATAACTGCCATGTACCCGGTCGTTTCTGAATATATATGACGTAATTATATCTTTAGGAGCATCATCAGTTGTCAAATTATAAGCCAATCAGAAGGTAAAGGAATAATACTATTGTCTATCCTTTTCCTTATAGTGGAATGTAACCTTAAAGTATTACATACAAGTGATAAAAAAGTATCATTTATTATGCAACTGTTTAACAATCACTTTTTGTTCAGCCTTTTTTTTTACATTAAAAATTTGGAGACAGGAAACAATAAGGTAGCATTGCTCTACACGGGATTATTATCAGTTATTTGCCACGAAGTATGCTTATTTCAATATTTGAGGAAAATATGGTCTAGGAAAAAATGACGCAATATGGAAAAGGAAATGATGAAACGCATTAAAAATGGCCCAAATAAATATTTGCTTCGTCTAATAAGAACAAAAGAATATTTGTATATAATAATAATAAGTTTTTGTCATTATTTACTCAATTTAGGTGAGAAATAGTACTTCACCAATACTAAGTGCAATTCCACTCTAATACTTGCCGCCTCCACATGCATTTGGACCATTTTTTTTTTTTTCCTGGACACAGTTTATTTCATGTGTATTGTAAGTCAAAAATGTCTTTAATAGGAAAGTCAATGTGTAGAAATAGATTTATGAGGATGAAAGTGTGGGAAGAAGTAACAAATTGTTTATCATTTCGCTTGCCGGTATGACGTCATTAAAAATCGCGGGCAAGTAAAAAGTAAACTCCCTTGGCAATAATATGGACATACCTTATTTGTCATTATACTTTTGTACAACAACCATTTGGAGAGGGGGGTATATATTTGGAAGGATCCCTAAATAAAACACACATGAAACATAAGGACTGTTTGAGCACCTTGAAGGGGGATAATTCGTGTATTTCTATACAGAATAAATAACACGCTCTTTTTTATACATTAGCAAAAAAATCATTAATAATACTTATTATTATCATCAAATATATTATTATTATTTTTATCCTCACCGTTGTTGAAAGCCAATTCTCATATTATAATATATAAAAATCATGATATATGCGCAGCGGGGACAAAGGGACTGAAATGCCTTTCCGTCCACATTTTAAGATACTTATATCATTTATAAATAAATAATCCTATATAGAGTCATCAGTTAAGGTAAATAGTTGTAGTAACAAAGAGAAGAAGTTATTATATTTCCATAAGGCACTAGAGTAATAGTTGAAGATATATTTTAATTCTTTTGTTTTTAGTTTCATAAAAAAGCCACGACAAAAAAAATAATATATATATATATATATTACACCCCAAAAAGGCTATATACAGTGTAATAATAATAAATGGCAGTTTTCTAATCATAGGATTTTTTTATCCTTCTTCTTTCAGATGTGTTGTTGCATGGGGGCATTATTCTTTTTGTTTATAACTTAACTCATTCACATTATAAATATACAGAAAAACGATTCATGAGGGTTTTTTATAAGCACAGTCATGATGATGGCACGTATTTCGTTTATACGAATATAAATGGAATTCTCTTATGCAGTCGGGGGGGGGGGGGGGTGTCCCTACAATTTTCTTTCTCCTTTCTTTACATGTTTTCGAATTGATCCACCCGTCGCTTGGTGTTTCCCTTTCGTACCTCCCTGAGGGTCTTGTATTTATCCCGTCCCTGTTTGACGTTTTCCTTGTGAATGCGATCCATGGTGGTCTCCTCCCCTTCATCCCGCGTGTGAGCCAAGTCCTCCTTGAGAGACTTGAGTTGGGTTTGCAGGCGTACGTTCCGTTCCACGAGGAGAAGTCGATCCGAAACGGGGTCCTCGATGGGGTCCGAGGAGACTTGAAGGTCCCGCTCGGAGAACTCCTTGGTTTCATCGTCCTCGTTCTCATCCTCCATGAGATGATGGTGCTTGGGGGTCGTCGTGGCGGCAATGAGGGCGGAGGTGGCCTCCTTGTGCTTCCGGTGGGCCTCGTCCATCTCCTTCTGAAGCTCCAGGTTCTCCACCTCCTTGGCCTGAACCTGGTTGTGAATGGCGGTCACACTCACTCTGCTTCTTCTCAATCTCCTCCTGGAGACGAATCTTCTCCACAGACTCCAGGTTCTTATCCTCCTCAAGGCGCTGCATCATCTCCTTCAACTGATTCTGACTCTCCTCCAACTCCTTCTTGGCATCCTTAAAAGAAAAAAAGAGACTTAATTAATATCATCATCATCAAGAGAGAAAACATACAACATATGGGAATAATAATAAGAAGAAGAACCGCAAAGTATCCTTCTCTCTCCCTCCTCTCCTCCTCTTACTTGTGTCTCAACGAGGAGTGACTCCAGTTTCTTAATTTGCTGTTGGGCCTCAACGAGTGCCTTTTGACGGGTCTCCATGTCTTCCTGCATGGCACGGAAGCGGTCCTCATACTCGGCCTGAATGCGCTCGGCCTTCTCGCGAGCCGCGATCTCCTTCTGAAGCTTCTCACGCTCTGCTGCTTGGCGAGCTTCTCTTCCTTGTTTTGAGCCTTCATTTGTTGGACCTGGAGAGAGGAGGAGAAGAATGATGGTGGTTATTATTGAGAGGTTCATAATAAAGGATATCAAAACGGGACATTTTATTCCAAGATGGAAAGAAAAGGGGTGACACAATTATAAAGGAAGCAAGCTGAAAGAAGGTATTTTCTCCTTAGTTTGGCTTTGGCTCTTGAGGTGTGATAGAATTCACGAAAAACGAACCATAAATTCGATTAATATATCATATTTCAATAGAATCGTTCTTAAATATGTTCTAAGTAGTATTCTGGAATATAAATGAATTAATTTTCCTTTTAAATTCTTAAACCTTATAAAAAATTTGGGTACAACTTGAGATATGAGAGGGGGGTCCTTTTATTAGCCTAACATTACAATAAAAAGAAGCTCAATTTATCTGATTCTTTTCAAATTAGAAAATGACACTGAAAAGTTTGCTATTCAGGTTTATACTGAATTTCTCCTAGATAAAGTTTTTAACATAACTTCTCCTAGAATAGTTTTTAATAAAGCTAGCTAACATTTCGGTGTATTCCAAAGATGACATATGATCATGGCTATAAGATACGACTCATCACTGTTTGGAACCCTCCATTATGTTCCTCTGTTTAAATGCATATTTTTATTATATCTTAGACAAAAACTATTTTCTTATTAATCGTATTGTGTTTAATCGTGTGTTTCCTTCTTTTGACTAAAAAAAACAATATATTTGATATGAAAAATATGTGTTCACCCTTTATATTTCATTTATACAAACAACAGCCCGCGATGGATTTGTATGGAGTTCTTTAATTACTATGGCTTGATGTTTGAGAAGGAATTACACCTTTTTGACAACTATTTGTTAATTAAAAACAAGTTTATGAGGAGGAAAATAATGTGTGTGTCCTAACCAACAACTTAAATCATAACTCAACTGAGAATAAATATTTGATCAACTTGAAGACGTCATTTATGTATGTAGTTAAAATTGCTGCCAAGTTACTTTGACAATTAATGCTAGGGAATAAGAGAAATCCTACAATAAATACCAGTACCGTCAGACTATGTTGATTATTAGAAAAAACATTACCATTGCGTCACTGGAATTTATTTACGATCGTCTCCCTTATTCTACTACATAGGATCGGAGAGGGCTTATTGGATTCTTCAGAGGCATCGTATTTGTGCCCAATATAAACAAATCATCTCTATGATCAACTTACGATGACGTAGATCAAATTACTTTGTTTATATAGGTCGGTGATCCAACCCCAAGGTAGGTTTACATGCTTCAAGTATCAACTAGCCACAAGGGGTTTCAAGCATGGAGATAAAAAGATATAGAGCTTATTCCTTTCAGATTAATCTGTGTGTCCAATATAAACAAGTATTTGTACTACGTCATCGTAAGCTGATCATAGATATAATTATCTCTATGATCAGCTTACGATGATGTAGTCAAAGTACTTTGGGCACAGGCGACAGCTGAACGATGTTTCTCTGCTTTTGAAGGGAACCACTCTCTATATTTCTGTTTTCTTTCTTTGAAGGGAACCAGCTCGCTATATCTTATATTCTATGGTTTCAACGAATCTTGAGCTGCAAGTCTCATTTAAATGGAGAAGAAGAATCGTAATGGTTTCGAAAATATTTTTTTTCGTTTTACCTGCAACTTCGGTCCAGAGAAAAGGATTTTTAAATTCATTAGTGCCTCAAGGGACTTATAATATTCATAATGTGTTCTTTTGCAAAAATTAAAGGTATTGAAGGGTAATATTGCTCTAAAAAATTAATGAACGTAAATTGAAGTGCAATTTCGTATTTTTTAAATACCGGGCAGTCTCAGTCCAACACCCTTCTACTACTTAGAACAAGGATTTAAAACGTAATTAATATGTACAATAACCATAGAATGCAAAAAGTGCTTAACAAAAACACAAAAAAATAAGGGAAGGAATTTAAAGCAAGGTTTTTAATGCCAAGAGTATCAAATAAGTAAATATTTTAGATGCACTTCTAAATAAATAAATGAGCCAGTAATACTAAAAGCAGCTCCATGACTTCTGAACTGCATGCCAATAAGTATGTCTCACACAGTATAAATGGCTCTTTTCTGAATATTTTGTTTTCCTGGCTGCTTTCTAGGAACTATATATATGAAACACTCTTATGAGAAATTTGAGACTACGTTAAACTAGGATTGTGAGTGATCAAAACATTGTCATGAGTCATTTAGTTTGTTATAAAGATACAATGATCAGATTCCTCAGCGATCCAATCAAGAGAAATTGAAAAATAATAGAAAATGTGATTGCAATATCATAATGATATCAAAAAAATGTTTAGGTCGCATTTTCAACCATAGTCAATGAGAAAAGCCAATGATACGGCCCTATATCATATTTTTCAGTCATTCTTTGGATGGAAATAAATAATGTAGGCCACTTCATTTAATTTTGTTCATACGAGTATATAATGAAAACGATTTTATTGCAATTTACTTGCGACTTTTTTTGTAATATTTTGATACAACAATCTGGATGTGATTTTGTGATCAGCGATATAGTAAATACATACCGCTATTGATTGTCCATCAAACAAATAAAAACCTTCGGATTCTCAGCCTGGTTTTTTAGTATAACCCATCATACCTCAATGGTATCCGGCTTTCTCGTCTCATGTATAGCTCATGTTCCCCATGCATAACGTGAGGATCCTTTTGTTGATGCGGAGTCTTGGTGCGAAGAAGACGAAGTTGGGTGCCTTGGTGTCGATGGGCTTAATGACGAATTTCCGGTCGTTGAATGAACTGTTTCGGATTTCTGACCAGGAAATCCGATTTTGGGCGTAGGCGGTCGTCGTCTTCTCGTAAATGTTGAGGCCCAGGGCATCCCAGCCGAGCCAGAGCTCTTTCCCTTCTTGTTCTTGATTTCAAAGTAATTCACACCGTACATTTCAAGGTCCTGAGCGATCTTAAATATTCCATCATGGCGTCTTCGCGCATCATGCCCTTGTGCTCAGAGTACCTATTCATCAGAGAGAAACAACAAATATATTTAAATGTACTCTCCAGAGACTAATCGGGCAAATTGTAGCGCATTATAGAACTATAAATGATGGTCATGAATGATATTCCCGCGTGAAAAAAACCCCTAAGATAATTGCTTTGGTTGCTCTTAAGCATTATGAAAATGTTAATAATTTAACGCATCCTCTCTGTTAGGAAAAAAAAATTACTTTCTTGGGTGAAATTTTTACTATAGTCTACTTTTTACGGGGGTGAAATGTTAGAGAGGGAGAAAATAAAAGAGAAGTCAAATTCAAACAAAGACAATGCGGTCCAAGGACTCCTTTTTTAATTTTATAAATCTAAGCAGCAATGCCATGCTTCGAGGTTTTTTAGTTAAAATAAATGACAAACCCATTTTTTAAACCAGATTAAAAGGAAGTGTGATAGGCTAGATTTAAGTTTTAAACCAAGGATGTTTTAAGATTATTGGAGAACCAAAAAATTTCCTATTCTTTATACTGGTTAAAATACAGAATAGCAACAAACACTTTGTGTTTGGAAGTATATATGGCAGGACTCGTGAGGAAGCGTTGTGTTTCTTTTGCAAAGAAAAAAATGAAACGAGCAAGCACTTTCTCTTTGAGTGTAACACATTAAAGAAATATGGGATATGGTTGTTCAAAATTTATATGAAGTTTGGCCATGTTTTAACCACGAAAGGAATTTGTTTTATTTACAATGGCCCTGATAGCACGGAAATAAATTTTATTGTAACTAAAATACAGATTTTACTTTATAAATTAAGAAGCACAAAATCCCCCCTATCGAAAAATGTTTTTAAATATGTAAATAGAATTGTTGGTGAGTTTTGATTTTGTTTTGTTTAATATTAGTTGTGTAAAATTTTATGTTTGTACGTGTAATGATTGAGTTTTTTTTTGATGTTTGGTAACATTCAAAAATAAATGTTGTACGAAAGTACAAAAAAAAAAAAAAAAAAAATATTGAAAATATCCTACATATTACTAACTAGCGGATGTTACTCGGTGCTCCCGGGTTCTTTTCATTTGAATATACTCTTTAGAATAATAATCAAACAAATAGTTCTAGTCATGTCATCGCATGTGATTTTTATATTAAAACACATCATTGGGTCTTTATTGAAATTCCAATATTTTTTCTTTTACTTAAGGCTGTATATTTAGACATCGTAAAAATAAGTTATTTTTCAGTCATTTCATATAGTATCGAAGTCATTTAGGATAGCGCTGAATATCAGGGTATTTGTTTGGTCGCCATGGATTGGAGAAGGACAACGTTAGATAGATCTTAAGAGAAAGTGAAACTTCATATTTTATCATAGATAATATTAGTGTAGAAAAAAGTAATAAAATTATATTTTTTACTGATGAATTAAAGCTTATAAAAAAATACTCATAATTGAATTTAAAAATACCAAAAACATCAATAGCTGTTTTAAATCCCTATACTTAATAAAACAAGATCCAACTAAACAATGATACTATTGATTTAAAAACAGTAAAAAATACAAGGGATTTATGAAAAAGACGGTAACGACCGATTATTTTTCAAAAGAGTGAAGAAAGAATACAGGAAGGGATTTGAATGGCACCAAGCGCAGATGACATTTCCCCCCCCACACATTTAGATTTTTTTTAAAAATAGTGTACACTTAAAAAGATTTTCAAAATCAGATTTCCGACTGTGAAAATAAACATTTCAAAAAAATGCTAAAATGGTCGAAAAACTAAATATCAATGCATTATTGCGTCATATTTGTATTTAAAAGCCTCGAATTTTTGTAAATATTATATTATATGTACATATATACTGATATTTTTATACATTTGTTACTACACAAAGAATGTAGTAGTGATCAAAGTCCTGGTATGAACTCAAAACTGGTGAAAAGTAGCTAAATTTGGTCAATTTCAAGAATATGTCTTAAGTGATAATTTTCAAAGTTATAATGTAATGAAATTAAAAGGAAAAAAATTATTGAATAGGATAAAAAGTGCAAATCAGTCAAATAAAAATGTTTTATATGGTCGATATTAACTGCAAGGCTCTAGGAAATAGTAAAGGGCTTACGATTCTAGTTATTGACAAAAGTGACGTTTCTGTGTTGTTTTTTGGCCTATATGGTTCGATAGAATTGCATCCGATAGGATATAAATAAGCATTAGAGCATTAAAATTAGTCTATCGAACCTGGGATCAACGTTTCTGGTTAGCACACAGTCACAGTTTTTTAGAATTGTAATCTGTATAAATTAAATATTTTGTTTATAGCTAGAAAACATAGGTAACTTCATAAGTTGACTTTAAGTAATAAAAATATTATTTACAGGGACTAAAAGCCCGGGGGATGGTAGTCCTGTTACGGTTCTAGAACCACTAATTGCCTATGTTGTTCGCGAGCTTAGGACTACCACCCCCAGACAATCACCCCCGCCCCCCCCCCCTGTGCTATTTACCCCCCGGTATTAATATTAATTATCTCTTAAAGTCCACTTATGAAGTTAACTATGTTTTCTTTTTGACCAAATTGCATTAGTGTTTAAAGCTTATGTTTCTATTATCGGTCATATTTTTTATATGACCGATATTAGGAACATAGTTTTCAAACATTAATGCATAAGAAAACATAGTTAAATTAATAAGTGGACTTTAAGGGATAAGAATATTAGTAATATTAATTTATTTCAAGGTACATATACAGCTCACTTATTTTATTTAGGGGTCATTTCGAGTGGTCTAAATTATTTAAATAAGTTAGTAAATAGCACGGGGCGTAAAAAGCCTGGAGTGTGATTTTCTGGGGGGTGCTAGTCCGATTACGGTTGTTGGAGTCTTATCAAAAGTTCGAACAAGAATTTCCCTTTCTTTTACCGTTGTACACAACAGTTGCACCATAAAAAACAAAATAAATAACAATAACAAATAAAATAAATCTTTTATTGAATACCAAATAAATGTAAAAATGCAGTTTCTATGATGAATACCCTGACGGTCTGTGAAAATTAATAGCATTTAGGCATTCGATAAGTATTTATCTCATCAAAGTTATTGCTGTGAATGTATGCCTTTAATAAAAACAACGAAAAGTATCACCATTTGATAACAAAGTTATTGAATTATTCCGTATACATGAACTCATCAATTTTCTAAGTGTTATGGAAGATATCAAATAGGAGCATATCATATGGGTTTACATGACAATCGGGGAGCTCAGAATTTCAACACCAAAAATAACTTATCTCTATGTTCAACGTTCATGGAATTTTATTTTGTGCCCAAAGTGAAACCCAATTAAAATCAAAAACCCATCAGAGATTTAGACATATATTTTTAAAGTGTAGTGAAAAATGTATCAAAAAAGATTCAACCCCTGTGGAAATCTGGCTCCCTCACATATCCGAATATGCTGAAAATCATGGATTAGATTGAAGCATGCATTGTTTTCTCCACTCAAAATTAGGAGGGATTTTTTTCTATCTCTCATGCGTAGCAACGAGAGGACATCGTGTGTGCGCTTAGATGCTAATCTTTCGAATTGAGGATGCTCATTTGATAGAATCCTTTATTTTATGTATAAATAAGGAGGTCTTCCAACCCTCTCTATCTCATACTAAATACGAACTACGACGTTTTCACGCCAAACTCCTTCGGTTGTCTATTTCATTTTTTGGGGGGGAATTGTAGATAAATCTTAAAGCTTGTGTTATATAAATATACTTTCACTGAAGGGTATTATTTCAAGGTACTCTTATTCTATCTAGGGGTAATTTCGAGTGGTCTAAATTATCATAACCTCAAAAAATCAGATTCTAACTCATCTTCCTCTTCCCAAGTAATGTTTTAAATCAATGAGAAGTATAATTCTCCCATTAAAGCTTTCAACTTCACATCCATTATCTTGAATTGAAATTGCGAAAAATAAAAATATATTAACCTCAGCTTAGTTATTTCAAGTCAAGAAAAAATGATTGCGGAACTAGTACCCGTATTAGTTTTCTTCAGACAATTGTAGAAAACTCTAGTTGTACGGACAATATAGCGACAAAAGTTGAAAGATTTAAGTATGCGTATAGAAGGTTAAAATAATATTTCAAAAAATCAAAAATATAACAAAATCATTAAATGAAAAAAAAGTCAAAAATCTCTGAAAAAATATAAGACCTAGAACAAAAAAATGTGTGGTTATTGAAACATAAAATATTGGTTCATTAAATCCATAAATCAATTCGTATGTACATAAAAAATACTTTAGAGGCGGCCTGGGCAATTAATAAACTTACCAAGGATATATTCGTCGAAAATATCCCCTGGATTCAACAATTCAAATGATAATATAAGAAAAATCTTATAAACTTATATTTTTGAAGTACATATATCCAAATGTATATTATATATATACCTATATATATTCAATTATTATAGAAAGAGTCTCCTCGTTCTACAATTGATTATATTTCTTGTGAAATGATAACAGCCAAGAACCGAACTTCCGACTTTATCAAGACAAAAAAACATCTAAACCCAAAATACACTTTATCAACATCTCAAGGCGATTGACGAGGGATTCAAGACTGCACAAATATCACCAAAGTAAAAAAATAGCGAAATAGATGGCCAAGGATAATTCAAAAGGAGACTTCCTCAGATGACAAACATTGCTAAAAATCGAAAAAAAATATTTCCAATAGCCTTTCAGATGCATTGGCTTTTTTTAAACCATACTGATGTGTTCAACAAATCATATGCAAATGATTTGAGTTAGTACTAACGACTTCAACACATGTTTAAGCTTTTATATTTATAGTGAGAAGGGTATTTTACGTATTAATATTTTATGCAGGATTATATCAATATTAAGCTTTTTGAAAACAAATAAAATTCATTCAGAATTAAGGCGCCAAATGAGCTAAATACTACTAATTTTTCAAGTTAGCCTACTCTGCCAATAGATGTCGCTGTGATGTGAAATTGGGGTCCTTATGAGCCTTCCGAGGCGGATTTTTTCACGACTGGGGAGGCGTAGAGGGACGGGGGAGGGTTCCCCTAGACGGAAATTCGAGAGGAAGACGCTCCCGGCACCCAATTTCACATCACAGCGACATCTATTGGCAGAGTAGGCTAACTTGAAAAATTTAGTAGTATTTAGCTCATTGGCGCCTTAATTCTGCACTCAGAGATACCAAAATTTAATCACTTCTGGCTTTTGGCATTTCCAACAACTCTCCACAAATTTCATCCAAATCCGTTCAGTACTTTTTGAGTTATCTGCTGACAAACCAACAACGCCAGTGAAAACAATACCTCCTCCGGCGGAGGTAAAAAAGTTAAAGTAAATCTTTTTAATATGCATTGTTTCGGTGTTTTTCTGAAATTACAGTTATGTTAACCAAATGGTTTCAAAATGAGACACAGAGTTAAAAAGTTGAAACGCTTTAGTTAAAGAAATATGTTAAAATACTTTATTTTTTCCTAAACAGCATTAATTATGGTATTAAGGTCTATTTTTCATTTGAACATTTTTCGATAAAAAATTCATATCTGAGAGTTATCCATCTAGGGTCTTCAATGCTTTTTATATTAAGTTCTTGGTATTTTACAAATCTGGGTCAATCAGGGTTATTTCCTTTTAATACATGTGATGTTCCTACACAAGTTAATGAAAAGAACGCAGAGCTGTATGTAAAAACTATATATTTTCTTTATTAATAAATATCAACACGTTCTTAAAATATAGTAAATTAAATTATTTTTATGGATAATAATCCTAAAATAAATCTTGCAGAACAATATGCATGGCTTGTGTAATAATGAGGATTCTTGAGTCACATATTTAAATATTAAAACAACAGAGGATGGAGGAGATTACTTTCTTATGCTTCTATTATGAGTCCGTAGAGGTGAATATAGCCAAGGTGCTTACTGGGTGTATTTGATGCCAAGAGGGAATCATTTTGATCCTGTTTCTTTTCAGTCGACTACCCTCAGCTTCCGTCTTTCTCAAGGCAAGCTTTAGATCCATGTTTTCTGTTTGAGCCTCACCATGATTGAACTTTTGATTATGGTTTTGATGTCCGGCTTTTGACTCAGGGCCTGAGCCGCTCTTTGGAGCTCTCCTCGGGCTTCCTTGTTTTGACTGAGCAATGCCGTTTTCTCATGCTCATATTGCTCCAACTGCTCTCGGTAGGGCGCTATCATGGTCTTGAGGCCTTCATATTGCTCCCTAAGCCATCCCACCCATTGACCCCATGAGCAAGCTCTGAACGGGCCTTCGATAACTCGTCTTGAAGCAAAGAAATAGTTTGATTCAGGACCTTGACTCCGCGTTGTCTCTTGTCACTCCCATAGCTGCATTCAGCTCTTGGAAATGCTCAATATATTGCCTTGTAACTTATGACAGAGTGCAGTTGAGTCCTCATAACGCTGGCATAGATCTTCATACTTCTCTTTCCAATTCACCTGAGAGTTACAGATTTTAGTTTGTAGTGCACTCATTTCTGCACTGAGAACCTCATTCTCTGATTCAAGGATCTTTTTCTCCTTGTCGGATTGAGCAATATTGAAAGTTTGTCATAATATTTCGCTTCCATTTCTGCTAAGCTCTGGCTGAGATCTTCATTTACAGACTTGAGCTCACAATGCATTGACTCGGAAGATTTTGGGTCTATAGTTAAGCATTCTATTTTATTAATTCTTCTTCAAGTGCTCTGTGAGATGCTTCAAAATGTAATGTGCTCTCTTTCATTTTTTGAACTTCTTTATCTTTCTCTTCAATGTCTCTTAGGATCAATTCCTTATTTTCTTCAGACTTTTCTTTCTCGAAATGAGAAATATTCGATTTGAAGAGCTGATAGAGACTCTTCAATAGGAATTTGTCTCCTAAAATCCTTTCCTTCTCAGCAGTCAGGCTATACACACGTCCGTTCACCTCCGTTGTCTTTCTCATGGCTTCATTGAAAGACTCCTTCAAGTCCCGAGTCCTCTCAGATTGAACCTGAAGACTATCTCTTAAATCCTTCAGAATAATGTTTTCGGATTCAGATGTCTCAGTTTTGATACGAATATTATCTTGAAGGGAATGTAGTTTGGATTGAATGGCTGCCTTTTCTGAGAGGCTGAATCAAATTTGGCACACAGACTCGTGCATTCATTTTGGAGTTCCTTGTTTTCTATCGCATGGATGGCTTGGTTCTTAAATGCTTCAGCCAAGCGTGAGTTCATTTCATGGAGTTGCTCTTGAGCGCTTTGATTTCAAGATCGCTATCCTCTGGAAGAATATCTATTTGACTGAAAGAGGGTATACAAATAAATATCTGATTAATATATTCATTCGTGTATCCAATTTGATAAAAATAAGCTCGTATAAATAATTCGAAAAAAATATAATAAAGAAATGTTCTTAATGTAAAAAAAATATATTACTTTTTATTTGAAGTTGATATTCTGCAGTAAAATACTCACTACTGGATAGTGTTATAGTAATATAATATATATTTTGAAGTCTTAATATCTAGCAGGAGAGTTCCAGTGTCCTTCCGAGAATATAAAACATAAGGAAAACCATGATTGATGGATAAACTAAACATAAATTAACAGGTTTACTTATATTTCTGAGAATTATGCAATATATATTAAAAAATATATATATTAAAAAAATAGTTTAAATAAAAATTGCAGAAAAATAATATGATAAAAATAAAATTTAGACAGCATTTTACTTGAAAGAAATAGTAATAATAAGCAAATATTAATAATAAGTCATAAAAATAAAAGTAGGTAAAAAATTAAAAATATGAGTAAATATTTACAATGAATTTGTGTTTAAGGACAAATCCTGCTATTTGTCTTGGTATGAACTTTTCAACCAAGCGAATAAAAGGTTAAAAAGGTATAGCTTGATGAGAACACTATGCTGTCTTCATTAATCGAAAAATGACATATAAAAATATGCATATATTTTAAAGTCTTTGTAAAGTGACGTATAATGATACTTATCATGACCTCAAATCATTATTTCTTCCCTGAAGACATTCAGCACAAACCTTGAGCTCCCTATAAAAATAGTAAATAAATCTTAATTGATAATTGTACAATTCTTTATATTCGGAAGAAATGGTCGCAATTCAAAATAACAGAAAAATGTCTCTATGGAAGCAGACTGGAGACCTAATCATGTATGTGCCATTACGTCTTCAAAAATAATATATTAAGAAGTCATCGTCGTTATTTGCTAAATAAATTTGCATTTTTAGACAATAATTTTGTTCGTTAATGTTCAATGATGTAAAAAAACACAACTGTGGAATATTTTTTTACCATCTGATGCTGTGTTTTATTTTAAACGGTTTTATATAACCAAATTAATAAAATGAAAAATATGCCATAAGGAGAAGTTTACATAATCAAGCATTACCAATCCCTTAAAAATATAAAGGATCTATTAATTACATTTATAGTATAAGTATGTATTATTATTTTAATCAATTACTTATAACTAAGAGACAACAATAAAACTATTGATGGGCCACTGAAATTGTTCCATATCATGGAAATCTTTAGAAAAATAGCTTTTGATTTATTTAAAAATCAATCTATTAGTTATCATTATTGATTTATCTCCTTTAAATCAATGGCTCCTTATGAAAAGCCTTGTTTGACCATTTCTTCCGGACAGAAGTTTTCTTCATTACCTGTTGACAAGCTATTTCCGATTCGCTGCCCCTCATGGAGCTTTGAAATGGGTTGAGGGATCCGTGAATTATGTCGGACGCCGATCTTGGGGTCAAGGGATTGAGAGGAAGACGTCAGGTCGTTTAGGGATCCTTGATGAATTGACATGCTAGGCTCACTCCTTGATGACGACATGGAGTTCATATTATAGAGTAATGGATGCTTGAAAGGCCTTCAGGATCTTATATTGAACAATATTTTGTTTTGTTTATTGAAGAATAAAGAGATGATGCTGAAGATCAAATGTTTATATATCTTGTTGACTACGATGGATCATTCATACCAATTACGTCTTTCTTTGAATACATTGGTCACAAAATAATTAATGATTCAATTAATCTTATAATTATACCAAACACTTATTGGCTCAAAAGCATAAAAAATAATTGAAACTCTTTTTATTGATCATTTTAGCTGTTACTTGTTGGTGGTCAAAGACCAATTTCTTTTCAACTTATGATCAAATCCAATTAATTATCTACCACGAAGGATATTTAATAACACCAAATCAACGATTTCTTTGTCGTAATAAAAAGGTTTTAAAACGAAAAAACCTTAGTAATGGACCACATACACTCTTTGCAAACTACATCTTATAACTTTCAGATTTTTAATTTTTTTTTACTTCGAAATTAAATTAAGGTATTATCAATGATAATACCTTTTATCATATATTTTTAATCAAGAAACACTGTAAAAATATTCTGAATCATAAAATAACAAAAATAGGGCCTATTTAATTGATTTTCTAACACAACAAATATACTTAAGCATATCTAATTATGTTTTTATACTCTCTGATAATCTTTTGAATTATTTAGTAATATTATATGTTAATTACTTTTAGTTAGTTGACATTACTTTAAAACTCCAAATAATGAAAAGTTTTGTTGTGTGGTTCCCTGAATTCAGTCATAAATATATATATAAAGTTTTATCCAGATAATATTGTAAAATACTGGTCTATAACAAGATCTTTGTAACTAGGCCTCGACAGGGAATAAAACTCATGATAGAGATCAAATATCCTATGGGATATTAGGAAGAAATGACTGAGGAAAATACGGCCCAAGAAAAAATGGACTAGGAATACATGGCACAAGATAAATAAAATGATGACGCATTGAGAAATTGCCCTACTTTAAAAAATTTCTGTCGTTGTTGACAACAAGAAAGAAATATTTTGTCAGTAATTGCTTTAAAAACCCATTACTTTCTCAATTTATATGAAAAATAATGTTTGAACAACACTCTTCTACCACGAATTACAACTTCGGATGACAGTCTTACTCATAATATGCACTCCAAATCATTCGCTTGACACCTCAGCAGCCACCCATAATACAAAAAGGATCATTCTGCATGGACCCATATCCTTATGATCTCGATTAAAATATACATTCGAAGGGAATTAGGAAAACATGGACCAAATAAATATATACACCGTCTGGTAACAAGGAAATAATTGTCAAGTAAAAACACTGATTTGCCGTATGTGTTCAATTAATATGAGAAAAAGTATTTAAACAATTCTTAGTTGTATTCCACGTACCTATACATACATTCGGGCCAGCTTTCCACGAATCTCTAAATTACTTTCCTATATTGGACAATTTCTTCTTAAGCTGTATTTTCTTGGTCCATTTCTTCTGAACACCACTCCAAAGTGAAGTACATGCTAGATTATAATAAAATTAGTCCCTCTGTTGGCTTTTTGAGTGATGATAGGCATCCATGATATAATTTAAGTGTAACTAGCCAACGTATGTTTATTAATTTCTCCTAAAATATCAGTTTATTGAGTGATCAAATTTATTGTCATAGCTAGTGAAATGTCAATTCGTCATTAAAGCCTCAACACAAAGGGCGGCTTATTAAAAGGATTTCAGCCTTTAAGCCAAGGTATGAACACTAGCCGCCCTTTGATTACACTTACTGCATATACATAGTGTATCACAAGAAAATGATTAAAAATAAATAAAGAGTCGTGTCCTCAAGCGTAGGTCATTATTATCATTATATTATAACAAAAGAGAGCGAGATGCACATCATCATTTAAGCATATCCATAAGATTCAATCATCTTCTGATAAGGAGCGATGTTTTTGACGACCTTGGGGTCCTTGCGGACTTCCCGCTTCAGCTTCATGAGCTTCACCTTGGTGTTGTAGTAGGCCTCGCTCTTGACGCGTCGCTTGGCCTCCAGGGTAGAAACGACGTCCTGGTACTTCCATCCAACGTCATGGGAGAGTCGTCCAACGCTGCAGAACTGGAAAAGAAAGAGTAAGAGAAAAATATAATAAATGCAATGCGTCGATCAGAGAAAGTTATATGAATAAAATGGGTCTCTTCAGATTTGTTTATTCAATTCATGATATTGCATCAGAGTAGGTAAGTGGAAAATAACATCATTTAGAGTTGGAGAGGCTGGGATGATGCGTTAACACGAATCAAAGGCAAGTACAGTCATCACAAACCCTTTTTGTTCATTGATGGCAGCTTCGTCATAATAAAGAAATCATTTGTGTACATCAATTATTACCTAAACGACTTGAAGTAAAACATATAAAAATAGAATAGGATTAAGACGTGACTTTATTGTTTGCTGTGTGACTCATTTAATATTTGTCGCTTCATAGTGCCCATCATGAAGAAAAGGAACTGAAGTTAATTGATTAGTGTCATATCTTAGTAGCAAAGCTATATTAAACACTTAAAGAGGACTTCATTATTAACTGGAACTTATTTATCGGCTCCATTCAAAATTGAGTAAGATCAAATTGCTTGTTTTCAAGTCATTATCATGTAGAAAATGGATCTCCATTTAAAAAGGGAGGGTGATTCTATGATGATGACTGAAGATTCGCCTTTAATCAACGGCAAAGCCAATAGAGTGTGATTCCTGTGTCCTTTTCATCCCAATAGCCTCCTTTCATTTGATGAGTAGTATTACCTTTCGTCCGGGCTTGAGGCGCATGACCTTGAGTGCGGATGGGATGACCATCTTCTTCTTCTTGTCATATGGAGGAGGAACGCCTTCGAAGGTCTGTAGCCTCTTGAGAGCCTCCTTTCCCCTTTCGGACTTGTGTGGGACCATTCCTCGGACGGTCCGGAGGAAGATCTTGGAGGGGGCACGGAAGTGGAAGGGACCGCGGGAGGGCTTCACGTTGCAACGAAGGCGGAGGAACTTGAGGTACTTGAGCTTGTTGCGGTAAAAGTTCCCGGACATGTTGATGCCCTCACAACGCACCACGACGACGCGGTTACCGTTCAAAATGAACTTGGCCACGATGGAGGCCAGGCGGCCCATCAAGTGGCCGCGTCCGTCGATCACCACAGGCTGTAAAGAGGAGGAGCTCATGGATGATGAAAACAGTGGAAAAACGGAGGAAATCACTTACCTTAGGACTAAATCCGGGCATGGTCGATAGGAAAAAGGAAGTTGGTGGCGCTCCTTTCCTGTGAGAAAGAGAGAAAGAGAGAAGAAAGCAGGACTACCATACAAATAGTCTATAGCCAGAGCTAATAAAGAGAAAAACGAAAAAGGACAATAAAGATATTATAGTTATATTATAGCACATAATAATTGCTATAATGATGTCTTTCATTCCTTTGCTTCTATTTAACCACTTCTTAAATGAATCAATATGTTGTAATTTAAGACTGTGTTCGATCACTGTTGCATTATAGAGATTTTTTGTGTGGCCGGAAAATAGAATTTGATTGTATTTAATATTCATGGTAGAAATAAGTATACTTTAGCACAAATAAATGAGTAAAGACAATTAGAATGATTCTTCAGTTTATAAAAATATGGTGTTGAAGCATTTTTCAGCATATTTTTTGGCTAATTTTAAAGTTGACTATTTATATAGTGTTTTTTAATTTATCACAACTAGAACTCATATAAGAGACATCTAAGTCATTAAGTGTAAAATATATAAAGGCAGTCTATTGCGTTTTCATGTTATTTTATGTTTATTTGAGTCTCCTCCCATTTATATTAAGCTATTTTATATGTATGAAAAACTAGAATATTATGTTTCAATCTTACCATATGGCCACACTGTTGGCTATAATAAAAAGGGTGACGACAGGGGGCTATGTTTTCATGTTTTATGACGTCATTTTTGCTGTTGAATGAATTATTTATCGGCACATGCTCTTTGTTACGTTTGCAAGCGTAATTATAATAATTCGAGATTTTTATAATTGAAAATGTCATTATTATTCTTTTAAAGTTTAATATATGACAGCATTTATCTATGCAGTATGCTCAAATATCTGTTAATATCGAAAAGACCTTTATTTACATATTAAAAGTTTAAGCCATGTCTGTAAGGCGATTCTAACCCAAACTAATAAATATTTAAGGGTTTATTCTTTTTTCTGTTGAGTAAGTTGGGAGTAATAACCTAATTAAGGGATATAATATATAATTAAGTTTCATATATTCATTTTAATACATTAATGCTAATCCACAACGGATGCCAATTCCATCCAATCAAATAGAAAAAAATGCATATATATTCTTTCTTCAAAGAAAAGTACATATAAAGAAATGAAATTATTCTTGTTTAAATTAAATTCATTAATCGAGGACAAGCAGACCCACAACTACTTATGATTATTTGTAAAAGATTCCTCCAATTCCATATATTTTCCACATTCCTGAAATTCATAGAAATAAATTACAAAAGCTTTGAAATTGAGGGAAATGTTTTAAGTGTATTATATCTATTGGTCCATGGTTCTTATAAACTCTTCTATAAACATATTGATATCATTTCTCTTAACATAAATTTATGTTTTATTATATGGAAAGAAATAGTTGTTGACGAATACTCTTCACAAATAGACAAGGGCAAAAAATGATATTCCACTTGCTCCACATATATGACTTATTTTACAATACTGTAATAGGGCGTTCATTAAGTCATCGTTTTATTAAAATCAATTTATAGCAAAAGGTTATTTTTTTATTCTCATATAATTTATACGAAATTAAATTTATGCTCTTAGTTTTATAATTGCTTAAATGTCTATCCTATATTTGGTTTACAACGATTCAAATCATATATAACCTATTTTTTCTATGGACTCAAGGATGATAAATTTAATGTGATGAGTTATTGAATAAAGACAAGCGCATAAAATATCAAATATACCCCTGATACCTCACTGCCTTTCAGTGTGGTATCAATATACTTGATGTCCATAAGATTTGCCTCTTCTTGGAGGCTCGAACACTTTTTTCAGGTTTCTAAATACCCCTAATCAAAATGATAATAATCCATATGCGTCCGAAATTATACTCTCCCTTGCGTACTACGTCATCGTAAGCTAAGCATAGAGATATAATCTATCTCAATGATCAGCTTACTATGACGTAGTAGAAATTACTTTGTTTATATTGGACACAAAATACGGATGAAGGGAATAAGCCTCTATATATTTTTATCTCAGCTAGGGATGATTTTTACTACCGACTTGACATAGAAAGAGAAAAAAACTGAAAACATAGAGACATCTCTCTGGCCTCTCTTTTATAGTATTAAATTAATCACAAACCTCTCCCCTTTTCATAACAAAGCTGCTATTATTATTATTATTATTAACAGCTTGAGTTATTTAACTCTAGAGGAGGAACCTTATACGGAGTTCCCCCCTGTGTTCGGAGTCACTTATTCGACAGGATTCCTGGACGAGGGGAACTCCATCGTCTCTTGTCGGGACTGACTTGTTTCTTATGGAAGTAGTTCAATGCCTCCCTCGTCACGGAAGGCTCTCTTGGCTTCCTCTCAAAGCTTATTAATTCTCTTAGCATTTTTTTGGCCGATTTGACGACGAAAGTGAAGGAGGAAGACAGTAAGACCGCCCCTCATAATTCATCTAGAAGATAAAGAAACAACGCATCAAAATGTATTGAATTTTTTGTAATAAATGTAAAAAATAATAAAATAATTAGTAAAAAATCTGTTAGAATATTTTTTTTAATGGGAGAGGTTTGTGAGGTTTAATACTATAATAAAAGAGAGGCCGTTTTTTTTCTTCTATGTCAAGTCGGTATTAAAACCATCCACAGCCCATGTAAGACTAGTTAATCTTTAACTAAGATTGGCATTTTTTTGAATGCCAATCTTACCAATAATATTAACGAAGTTGATTGAATCATTCTAACAAGGTATCTTAATTGAATACGAATAAAGGAAAATAATAATTTTTTTTTAAAAACTCTATCATACAAATTTAATCTTTAAAATTATTTAGTTCCTAATATTATAATATATTTCGGAATAGTAAAAAAACCCAATGAAAAATGGATTATTTGCTTGGTTGATTTTTTAAAAATATAATTTATTATTTTACAAATTAAAAGAAAAATCTATATTATGCATCACAAATTTTCTAATCCTAATATTTTATTAATTTAACCAATATTTTTTGTCTCTATTTTATGTTATATTAACCATAATTTTGATTAAATATGAAAAAGAATAATATACTTTCATCATTTTTTCCAAGTATAAAACTTATTTTTAAAGTAGTTTCTGTGTATGATAAAATAAGTAATAAGCTATATTATTCGCTGAGGTTCTATTTTAATCCTTATAATTAATTGCTAAGTTTATATTGTCATTACTAAACATTTTCCATAGTTCATAAAAATGAGGTGCTATCAGAGCTGCGACTATCGAATGTAAATCGGTATTCGATACTACCGACGGTAGATTTCAAATACCGAACCGATTATACGATATTCTGGAAAAAAACTACCGAATACCGTACCGATGACAATAAATAATATTTATGTATCTGTATTAAATATACATTCAATATAAGCTTATGCAATAGTGATGTGTCGTTCGCGAACGATCCGGCTCTAAGAGCCGGCTCTTTGAAGTGTACGATAGGAACCGGCTCCGCAAAGAAGGCCGTTTAAGGATTTTATTTGGGAGCCGGTTTTTTATTTCTCCTTCAGTATCTCGCTGTCTCTCCGCCCTGTCGTTGCGCTTGTGCTGAGTGCAAGTGCACACACAGAGTCTCCCCCTCCCCCTCTCTTCCTCCCTCTCCTTGCTCCATGCTTTTTATATCCTTTTATAGCACTGTAGGCCTAGTGATATTTGTATTATGGTGCATTTTTGTTGGCTTAATACTTTTTTAAAAACCTTAATAGTTTTATTCTTTAATTTAATAGCACTGTAGGCCTTTTGATATTTGTATTCTGGTGCCCTTTTTGTTATGTCTGCTTTAATAGGCTATTTATTACTGTTTAATTTTTTTTAATTTTTTTTTGTAAGTGTTGCTATTTTGTGATAATTTAATAATTGGTTATAATAAAAGTTATATTTATAAAGCATTGTTATCCAGCATTTTTACTCATCATAAGTGCTTAAAAATGTCAATAATGAAACAAAATGTTGTAAAATTAGGTTTAATTTATTAATTAATTAATAACGTAAAAAATGTGTATGGGGAGCCGTTTGGGAGCCGAAAGAGCCGGCTCTCCACAGTAAAAAGAGCCATTAGAGCCGAATCTCAAAATAGAGCCGAAAATCCCATCACTATTATGCAATGCATTTAATACTAGAGTACCTGAAAGTGCATTTAATATCGGACAAAAAAATATATAGTCCTCCAATTCCTACAATATCCAAGTACATATATAATTTATATAAGATAAGTATGCATTAAACTTCAAATAACATATAGTAAATTATAACAAATGATGTATTTAATTGTCCTTTGTTATAAACTGTCCGATATTAAATGCATCTGAAGAAGTAAAAGCAGATACATAAATAAATTTCTCTCTCTTTCTAATCTACCGTACCGAATATCGATCGATACTGTATATATATATATATAAATCAACTGAATACCGATATCGATCGGTAGAAGGTATATACCGAATATCGAACCGGCGGTAGATTTTTCTACCGAATCCAGCTCTTGGTGCTATAAATTCAAAGAGGACCCATAGGGAAAAAATACAAATGTGATTGATTCCCATCTCCTTCTTCATTTGTATTAGAAAAAAAAAAAATATATATATATATATAGCAATAAGTCCCATGGCATATAAGCTCCAAAGCTTAAGACTCTATTAACGTCTGTCTTTTTTAAATGCAAAAATAATAATAATAATTGCATCCTGATAGACCCAAATATAATTTAACTAAATTTATCGTTCAAGTATCGCCTATCGGAAATTGAGGTTTTTAAATTGTATATCGCTCGTTAAAAAAGGTTAATCGCAGAAGCCACTTAAAATGTGCCCATGCATTGAAGATGCATAAAAAAACTTTTAAAGGTGTTTTTCTTTATTGTGAATAAATAAATGAAAATACCCCTACCAATCTGATGAGATCTAAAATATTACCCTAAGTTGCTCTTTAAGCAATTAATATTAATAATAATGACTGAATTCCTTAATTCTATATTTTTATTAAGTCATAAACTTCATCATTTCGTTTTTTTACGGATAAAAAAAACAACTAACTCATACATTCTGTTCATTTTATAGCTAAGACAATATTTTTTTGTGTGTAGAAAAGTAGATTATCATTTATGTACCATTTTATAATATTAGTTAATGTTGAATAAATTAAGTGAAAAAGTGGACAATAATATAATAAAAATACTCCATTTTTTCCCTTGCAATCAGATTGCCTTATAATTTGAGGGCTGTAAATGGACCTAATATATAATTCCTCAAGATATAAATAAATAAATGGCAATCTGATATCTATGTATTAAAAAAACCTTTAATGAAATACATCTAGGTTAAGATCAATTAATCGAAGGTGTCACTTATTCACACCATCGATTAAAAGCCAATTGTGTGGCCAACTAAACAATAACTTTTGATAGGGGGAACAGACAAAGAGAATACAAATAAGGTGAGTCAAAGAGGAGATCTTTGAATTATGCTCTTGTTCAGAAGGGTGATTTTTGTGACGTCACGAATGCTACAATAAAAAACATAATTTATTTGTGCTATAATTTAGAAATTATCAGGCTTGTTGATCGGAGTTTTTTCTGATCGGCGATCAATAGCAATATAGCGATATTTGATCGCTGATCGGAGTATCGCAAAGGGTCCTGATCTTTATATCTTTTGATCGTAAGAAAATCACTAAAAAATAGCGATCCGATCAATTTGTATAAAATTACAAAAAAGAAAAAATGTTTGTAATAAGGATTTTTGAGACAAACCCAACATTTCTTAAAACTTGACTAGCTGTCACATTGACCAAAATCCATTCCAACGACTAATATTTGTCTAGAAAACACAAAATACAGACTAATACTAATGGAAAAAGCCAGTGTGTGCTATCCTGGTATATTTTTTGTCCTAAATATACAGGCAGGCGACTATGTAGAAGTCATTGTTTTGGAGCTCATAGGCTATGGGAAACATTTATTCTGGCATCTCCTGTCTTAAAATATGCAGACAAATGTCAATTGTGGAGCCAGAGTGTTGGAGCTCACAGGCTATGAGAAACAATCATTCTGACATTTTTGTCCTAAAATATACAGACAGGCGCCTATGGAGAAGTCGTTATTTTGGAGCTCATTGCCATATAAAGATGAATACTTATAAAGGTTTGACTGTATATACATTTAATTTTTAACATAGAATTAGTATTACATAGGTAATTTTTTTGTTGATCGCAATTAAATGATCGGATCGCTGATCAGAAAAATCCCTGATCGTTATATCGCTATATCGCAAAGAATTTCTGATCGCTATTTTTGATCGGATTGCTATTGTTTTCCTGATCGCTCACAAGCCTGGAAATTATTTATCAACTTTATCTCTCAATTGAAAATATTTCATTACAATATTGTTCTGTGCTAGTGTATAGAACCCATGTTGCATAAAAAAAATATATAAATGTTCTATCATTGATATTCATTATTGTAATTAAAAAGCAAATAATAATTTCAAACAATACAAATAATTTTATAATCACTATTTTGATTTATTTGAAGGAATTTATAAATCACAATAATAGAATTATACATATGTACATACATACAAAAAGGGGGAAAATAATAATATGAATATAATTACGCTAATTAGTAACCTGGCCTATGTGTTTAAGAATTCACTAGCATTTTTAGTTTAAGTAGCTTATTAATTTTTTTTGACTAGAATCTGTGTTCTCTATTTTTATTTTTACAAAAGCAATAATAATTTATTTTGACCCATTTGGATATCAATTTATAAGTGGCTTAAAAAGTCTCTGAAAAACATGGGGTATTTATCGATTGCGTCTTGATTGCTATTATGACAAAATTGGAAATTATTTTCTAAGAGGCGAAAATCGGGTGAAGGGGCGGTAATAACTCAATTCAAGGACTTTGAGTTTCTTCAAATCCTTCAATGTTACTAATTTTTTCTCCAAATTTGGGTGGAGGTCTTTAAACTTCCTAGCTAAGTATCCAGCAATATAGGAGAGACCCTTGTTGGAACAGTCATTGGAATTTCTCCTGTGAAGGAGTTTCCGTGAGTGCGAGTACTCAATGGCCCGGGTACATATGCTTTGTAGGATGAGGATGGTAGTTACACCTTCTTTTGAGGAGCCACGATTGAACTTTGCCCAAGGATTCAATAACCTTCTTGTTTGAATAAACATATTAAAACACATATCGGAATTTTATAACTACGAATAGGTTTAATATGCATATATATATAATAATAAATAAATACAATTAATATTTGTTTCCTAGATTTAATATATTTAAATAAATATAGTTATAATTAATTTGAGGGGAATCGAGGAGACTTGGTTTTTATCATAGAGATGTCAAGGGCCAATTGGGAAACATAAAGGTTGTTTTCTATTAAGGCATAAACGCCCAAGGAAACACGACCTACATCGATAACTGCCGATAAATATCACCCATAATGATGTTCTTTTTTACGTTGATAGCTTTTGCAATTTGAACTTTAAATTTTATCGCGCAACCTCAACCCTTAGGTCAATATTCTTGAAAAGTGCCTGAAAATGTAGATTGAGATAAGAGTGTGAGGAAATATTTTCCAGGGACGAATAGTTCTTGAGCCGTTGCACTCGGAGGTGACTAAACGAGGCAGTGAAAATGTAGAAAGGGATTGGAGTGTGAAGAAATGTTATTCAGTGGTGAGTAGTTCTTAAGCCGCTGTTTCTATGAGGTAGTGAAAATGTAGATATTGCGAAAATGTGGGTGTTGTTATTGAGGCTGTAGAGGCTGTGAATCCGAGAGAGGAGCGTAAACTAAGCGTCGTGGGTCCATGAGAAGCATATAAACGACTACCATCCAGTGGGAATTAAATCCCTAGATGTCGGGAAAAGTTTTTTTTTGGTCCATCATAGTACGGGCGTTGAAGACAGAGAGAATGAAAGTTATATATTATTTTTTAAAGATATTTTAACCAGAGCTGGGACTATCGACTGATAATCGGTATTTCGGTATATTTATACTACCTGTGGTAGATTTCAGGTACACCCAGGGCAGTCTTATACGCAGAGGTTGGGTGAAATTATATTTATAACGCCCATATTGCTACATGTTTGTTATTATAACTTGGCACATAACTTATAACTGCTACAAATAATAACAAACACCTAGCATATGGACGTATATATATATATATATATAAAGTGCACCCAACTCTACGTACAAGACTGCCCTGGGAGTACCAGAATGTATATACTAATACCGATCATTTTAAACTTATAAAAAACTATCAATCTACATACTGCCTTGAATCTGATATTGATTGAAAACAACTAGCCACTGACAACCGATATCTCTGATTGTAACCATAAAAATATATTTAACAAAGGTTAAAGTGATTCATTGTAAAAATATAAAAAGTTGATCATCAGGATTTTGGGCTTGGCCGCAAAATGAGCAATCTGTTTAGCAAACATAGCAATAAAAGATTTTAAGGCGGGATCATGTATTTTTTTCCTCTTTGGTTATATTACTCAATATAAGTTTTAATTCCTTATCATTCAATGGCTTATGGTATTACAAGTGGTTATAGTGTAGGATCTAAAATGGAAATATGTCATAATTTAAGCTATAAAAACAATATATAAAACTCTTTGTTAAGAAGGAGTGGCCCAGGAAACTACGGTCTAAGAATAAATGGCCTAAAAAATGGACTAGGAAGAAATGAACCAAGATAGAAAAGGAAAATGATGACGCTAGGAAAATATGGCCTGATGATTTTTTTGTCTAATAACAATAACAAATTATTTATCTATAACTTCAAAAATATTTTTTTTAACGCTTTGATATGTCTTTATTGTAGCTAGGTCTTTTGGTAGTAGTCTAATTTTAAACTACAATGTTTATTTATGTATTATTTTTATACACAATTCTACTGCCTTTTTTTAGTTTGTATCTCCTGTTACAAATGAAACTAGAGGACTCAGAGAGTGCAAACCTCCTCCGATCCCCACCAAATGAATCACTTGGTCTTTTTGTAATTTCCAACCCTCTACGCACTGTCCCTTATTTACACTCTAGAGGTACATGGAAAGAAAAAGAAACTGACGTCATCAAAGAGGAGAGCACAGCACAGCGACATCTATTGGCAGAGTAGGCTAACTTGAAATATTTATTAGTATTTACCTCATTTTGCATCTTAAAGAAGCACTCAGAGATGCCAAAATTTAATCACTTGTTCCTTTTGGCATTTCCAACAACTCCACAAAGTTTCATCTGAATCCGTTCCGCACTTTTTGAGTTATCCTGCTGACAAACAAACAAACCAACAAACCAACGCCAGTGAAAACAATACCTCCTTCGGCGGAGGTAATAAAGACCTTATTAAAAAAAAACCTCAACAACCATGAATTAAGTAATGCCTTGTGTTATAATCTGGGCTGTTGGAATTTGGAACAAAAACAATGCCTTATATGCCCAGAAATTTGCTGGGGAAAATGACTAAATATGCGAAAAAATATGCGAAAAAAGTTAAATGAGCAAAAAAAACACCTTAATATGAGGAAAAATAATGTATAGTCTAAATATAAAAAATACTGTCCATTGAAACTGAGCATATGTACTTTGAGTACTTGTGCTCACGGAAACTCCTTCCTCTGCCTAGTCGGCTAACACAGGAAAAATTCCAATGACTGTTCCAACGAGGGTATCTCCTATATTGTTGGATACTTAGCCAGGAAGTTTAAAGACCTCCACCCAAATTTGGGGAAACAGAGGAGAAACATTAGAAGGATTTGAAGAAACTCAAAGTCTTTATATTCTCCTTGGAAATGACCCATGATAGAGAAGAGAAATGATGAAGCATTGAAAAAATGGCCCACGTAAATCTCAGCCCCATATTTTAATAACAACAAAATATCATTTATCTATGATTGCTAATAATATTTTGCATTTTTACTCCACAATCACGGGAACCTCAGACGTTTCGATTTTAACTTTCTTAACTGACAGTAGTTCGGTTAAAGTAGTGGTTAAAGATAAAATAACTCTATTATCTTTTATCCGGATAACTCTCACTGTATTGTAGATAATATTTTGGTAAATTAGCCAAATGTAACTGTAGTTAGAATATGAACTATGACACTCCTTATTTTCGACTGAAACTTTTAAGTTACTTATATAATTTTAATGTATTGTTCAATAAATATATTTTATATAAGATGAGGGCTCACTTTAGTATATTGGTTTATGTAATTATGATAATATTTGTTTAATGGAATACGTACAAGTGTAATAAAAAAAATAAAGTAACACCATTAGGCCAAAAAATATGCCTTTAGATTATAGTAAATAAAGATGTTTTGTGTAAAATAAATATCTCCCAATATTTGTAGAATCTTGAAATATTGATAGACTCCTTTAAAGGGCATTTACTTGTGGGTTTGATTTCCCCCTTTGTCCTATTCACAAACGTGATGTAATGTCCTATAATTATCTCTCAAAACTACAGAGCACAGATGAGTATTCTTACCTATTTATACTTAGCAAGTAACAAGGATTCGATATTTTGCAAAAAAAGTTCCAAGTTTTTTTTTGGACATGTTCCTAGAATACGATCCCTAGATACAAAATAAATTCTTTGATATAAAACTTTTACCGTATTCGTGTATCTATTTTATGGAACCAGCATGAATATTTAATTTCTGAAAGCAATATTGAATCATAATGGGAAGAAAACATATATTATATTAATTAGGAGTCGTTAGATAAAGTTATGCATTATTATAAAAATACAATTTCTCATGGAATTTTAATCTTAAAAGTTGTTGATCGGTACGATATATTTGAAAGTATGACTTTTGTAACATTCACATAGAGACATAAAGATATAGAGAGCTTATTCTCTTCAATTGCAGAGAAACATTGTTCAACTGTCGCTTTGTCCAACATAAACAAAGTAATTTTTACTACGTCATCGTAATTTGATATTTGTATAGAAGTAGATTATATATTGTTTCATAAAAAAATGAACAAATATTTGAATGAAATTTACGTTTTGTTTTTCTAAGTACTAAGGTAAAAGTGGAAGCGCTCCCTTGTGTGAAGAACTTTAACTTTGCAAAATAAATAAACAACTACAACTTATAGTATTATAGAGCAGATACATACATATACATTCAATATAACCATATGCTATGCATTGAATAATAGAGTACCTGAAAGTGCATTTAATATCGGACAATAAGAGATAGAAAATGAAAAAAATCTTCCATTCTTCCATTTGGCGTTTGGCTCCTTGTTAGTGGACTTCGGGTTCGTTCTTGTGAAGTTAAAGCAAAGTTGGAGATTCTTGGAATTTTTGGTGTAGAGACGGTTTCGATCTTTCAAACTGGTGTGCTTTTCACTCACTGGTCTTACAAAAAATAACAAAATGGAGACATTTAAGTTTACAAAAGATAATAGATCTTTATAATAAAATCATTTAGTTTTATACAGAGCATCATCCTCGCCACTCTTCGCCGCGGAGAGAGGGCAATTTTAAATGAAAATATTTGGCACTGCGCACTCTTTTATAAAAGCTATTTAGCAGCATTGAAAAGGAAGAATCGTCACCTGGGGGGTGGGCTGGTTCTTCTTTCCTCGATCGTACCCAGGATTTACATCAAGGTCTTGAGGGATATTGCCGGGAGTCCGTTTTTGGAATGGAGAAGAACTGTGTCGAGTAATCAAGTCTACTCTTGGTTAATGCTGGGGACAGAATTAACCAAACAAATAACAACGGCCTTATCCCCCGTGTGGGGATGTGTTCAAAGGATAATTTGGAGAAATACTCCAATATACGAAAAAGACTCCACCATCGATTTAATTAGGTCTAATTGTACAAAGAAGTATTTTTTCAAAACTTGAAACCCCCAGAAGAGCTTGAAGAAATAGCCATAAAGGAGGGCATTTTAACTGTTCATGACCTGAGCAAGAATGGCTTTTTTGATGACGGGAGGTTTAGATTTCCTCTCTCCAGATCGGCCTTTAAACATTATTTGCATAGGCCCTGGCACACAAAGTTGGTGCATAATTTACATTATGGTCCTACCGAGAGTCGGGACATTTGTCTTAAGTTTATGGCCCTACCAGAAGATTGGGAACAGAGGATCCTAGATTCTCTATCTAAAATTTCGGATGAAAGGAAGTTCACCGCCCAGTTCCAAATATCGGCCGATCTCCTTAAATTTTAACGCCCATGTAAAGATTGTGGAGTTTTATACAACACAATACTTCATGCCTTTGTGGACTGCCCCATGATTAATATTTAAAAAAGTTTATTGCCCTCAACGTAAAAGGCATGGAAGACATCAAGGCATCTAAATACTGCAAAGCCACAGTACTCTTTGGTCTTGGAAACGGGATCTCTCCGCAAGGGCGAAAGCAATAAATTGTGCCCTCCTCGGTGCGAAAGGATTAATTGCCCAGAGATAGTCCATTATTCCATCGGAATTAAGGCCAATTCTAATATCTGCCGCAGCTCGCTACGCAGCTTTGGACTTAAAACTCCCTCTGCATCTGACTCTTCATGGACATTAGCGGCATCTGTAATTAAATATTATCCCGGAATATCACACTCTCTTAAAGTAATATAAAAATACTTTTAAAATATTTTAATAAACGCCCCTAAATGTTTTTACTTTTTTGTAATCATGTGATCTTTTAAATGTATTTAATTTATTTGTTCAGTATCGATGATTTAATTTTAAGCTAAAATGCTTATTTATATAGTTTTACTATGTATTATTATCGATTTTATATATAATCTTATGTATATATTTTTCTGAACTGTGAATTAAAAATAAATAAATTCGATAGCATTCCATTTCCTGCAAAATCCATGTACATATATAATTTATATAAGATTAGTATGTATTAAATTTCAAATAATCTCTAGTAAATTATATCAAATATGTACTTAATTGTCTCTTGTTATAAATTGTCCGATATTAAATGCATATGAAGTAGTCACATAGCAGATACATAAATAATTTTTCTCTCTCTTTCTTATCTATCGTACCGACTATCGATCGATACTGTAGATATATAATAAAATATTCCGAATACCGATCGGTAGAAGGTATACCGAACCGGTGGTAGATTTTTCTACCGAATCCCAGCTCTATATATATATATATATATATATATATATATATATATATATATATATATATAGTGTATCTTACCCCTTATTCAGTACTTTTCCACCTTTCGGACAAAATAACTCGAAGCTCAAAAGTGTAAATATATAACGTCTTTTTTCCAAACCTCTTATCAATAGGGTGCAGGGGCTACATGAGAGATGCGTCTGACGTATGTAGATGATTAATTACATTTTCCAAGCAAATAAACGAGTATAAACGGTGAAAAAACCTTAGTTACGATTATGTATGTAAGCTCTTCGTTATGTTGTATTTTTAGACGATTTGTATTGTTTCATCATGTTTTTAAAAGGAATCGAATCTTCTTTAAATCCATTCATGGTTTAGTGTGAATTTTATATTTGTGTTGACACACTGTTACAAAAAGTAAAAAGACCTTTTCGTTACATATAAATTTACTATTTATTTTTGTACATGATAATATACGATATGTAATATACGAATGTTTGTTGGAGGGAATGCAAGTATGTATGTAATTATTTTTGAGCAGGAGGGACTAATCCAATTCACATGCCATTTGCACTGTGATGTATCCGTTATCGTCCGGAGATTCATTTTGGGGAGACTGTTCCTCCACTTCTTCAGAGAGAAATGGCAGAGTCTTTTGATTTCGAGAGTTTTCAGCCTTTGTTTTCTTTGCGTTGTGAATCTCTCGATGCCGTTTGAGGCGATCACTGTATACTTGAATCCCATCCTGACTCAGAACCCCGGATTCAAAGATTGAAATAATGCCCTCAAACTTAATCCGCTCCTTGGGATCTTCCCTCCAGGATGGAAGCATCACATCGCTGAAAATCGTGTCACCGTATTCGATGTCTTCCAAGAGACTCGGGCACGAGAGACGATGACCCTCTCGCAATCGATTTACGACAACGTCCATCCTTTCTCCAAAGTAAGGTTCTTCCCCAAGGGAGAAAATCTCCCACAAAACGATACCGTAGCTCCATGCATCGGAGTTGAGTGGAAGCATCCATCTTGAAGATACTCGATGGCCATCCACTTCCAGGGAACGTATTTGCGATTGGTCTTTCGATAGCGGTACTTGTCGTACATGGATTTGCTCAGACCAAAGTCCGATACCTTTGCCACAAGGTCATGCCCCAGAAGAATGTTACGTGCAGCCAGGTCACCATGCATGATGCGGTGTGAGTTGAGGTATTGCATACCCTGAGCAATGCCGTAAGCCCACTCACTGAGGAGCTGATGGTTATATCCATTTTTGAACTGAGAGCGCTTTTCGATGAGGTAAGACTTGAGATTCCCATGAAGACAATGCTCCAGGAGCAAATAAAGCTCGCCGTCGCTCTCCAAGCCTGCTGCACAGGCTCCCAGCATAGTCAGTAGGCTTAAATGCGGCTCAATTTTGCCAAGTATCTTGATCTCACAGAGAAGAGCCGTCAGTCGCGATACATCTGTGGAATCATTAACAGTCTTTACAGCAACTTTGGTTTTGGAGTTGGGACCGAATAGACCCTTCACTTCACCCTCATAGACACTCCCAAAGTTCCCAGAGCCTAGCATTTTACCGATGGTGAAGTCGGTTCTCGGGATTTCATAGCCTTTGTCGTAGGAGAGGGCACTCGCCTGATGGTTTAAGTACATTTCTGGATTGAGTTTATTTGGATCTCCCGAGAGTTGTCTTTGAAGAAGCTTTCGCTTTCCTAGATCATCCATGGAGAAAAAACAATCGTAGTCCGATATGGGAATGGTTGAGGAAATGGTATCACTCTCTGAGTTGTTGGATGAAGTTATATATGATATGCCGGTAGTTTTTCATTTGATATTTTAAAGAATCTATCTGGGATTTAAGCTTCCGCTTCTTTTTCTGATTTGTGTGCACGAAACCCAGGAATAGAATCAACACTAAGGAAATCACACATACTGAAGAACCAATGATTAAACCCATTGTGCTACCAGCCCCATCAGTCACTTCTTCGGGGGTATTTATTTGATCAGTAATGGGAACAGACACTTTGACTGTGAAGTAGATGTAGTTAGGAGATCTCTTGCGGCGAAAGTTGAATGCTCTTATTCCCAATGCCACTTGGTCCACATATTCGTCCTTCTCAAGACGCACCAGGACACTATCACTATCCTGAGAGGATTCATTGAAGGGGCAGAGGATAACGACCTTCTCGTACATCTCTACGTTATTGAGCTCATCGATTTCCTGCATATCTGCGTTGTATCGAGTGCACTCCACCCAGGATAGGACGGAGGTATCGTAGAATGAGTACTTGATAGTCGTACCTGGACTTCGTGCGGGACTCACAATGTCTAGAATCCCATCCGTGTCACAGGAGATCCGTGAATGATTTGCAGTGCAATTCACCATTTCAATGGCGTTGGACTCGAGGACCATGATGTCAGAGGTACAACCACTTCCACAAGGGAACTTGACCCGCTCGTAGTTGAGTCCATTGGAGTAAGACATGTTAGAGATATTAAAGTCACGGAATGAATCATTGCATTGGACTCGAAAGGTGTCCGTGTTTCCCACAAAGAGCGTAAGACTCTTATTCCTTCCGGATCTGGTAGAGGATATAAGGGCACTCTCTGGCCAAAGGCTCAGTTCTCCCGAGGGATGTGAGCAAACAGAAGTTGACAAGGCACCCTTGGAGTAAGACAGAAGGAATATTAAAAGCCCAAAGGGATTCATTTTGAGCCTTTATATGTAAATCTGAAACAAAAAATATATTATTAGAAGAATCCCAAAAGTGAATAAAATAACTCACACTAGAGCATTATCATCACGCTAAACAAAATATCTTCTACATTTTGACATTTCGTTAATAAATGTCAAACCATTGTGTTGGTGGTAAGACACAAACTATACATATAATAATATGTAAATCACGTATTTCACTATTGTTCTCAAATAAGGCTCTATACAAGACCACTGCTTTATTGAAGAGTGTAGGAAAATAAGTGTAGGAGCACTCCTACGTTGGAGTGCGAGGAGTTCTTGCAATCAACTGAATTACTACTTCTACTACTGCTTACTAGGCTTGAAAAATATTATCATGCAGCATGCGAAACAAAGTCATTATTTTTACTGTTGGTAGTTGGACGAAAGTCATTGCCTAGCAAGAGAGAGAGAGAGAGAGGGAGGGAGAGAAGAAAAATAATAGTTAAAAAATCGTTCCTGCCCTGAATGAACAGAATAAGCGTTCCTCATCACATGGGGATACTATGTACTAGTAATTGCGTTATGTTTGAAGACAGATATGATGGGATCCCCCAATTATTATTCTTTTCTATGCTTTACTGTGCGTTTTTCTGTGTAGAGAAGAGCTGCAACAACCTGTTCTTTAGACTCTTGATAACAAGGTGAATGGTTTGGGGAATTACGTGGACGTAGTAAATATTGAAAGTAGAGACTTATTGAATTAGTATGGGATTGTCTAAGCTTTGCATTAAATATAAAGGCCTATCTACAATATATATATATATATATTCATAGGCGTAGGAGACGGGGGGGGGGGGGGCAACTGCCCCCCAAAATTCGGCTGAATGCTTAAATTCGGGCAAATTGGTTGAGGTATTCGGGCATTTAAGTTGAAGATTTTTTTTTGAAATTATGTAAGCAAACGGATTGTGAATTATAAACAAGAGCTTTCCACCTTTATGTGAACTCAATTAAATTTCAAATTTCAGCTTTTTCCCTTTTGAAGAAAAATAACGCTCAACTTTTAGCTTATGAGAAATATGAAATTCATTTAGTACTACTTAGTACTCAGTAAAGAGATGTTAAATAACAACGGATCTACAAGTTATAGTACTACGATAGTAATAAAGTTCTTCTCAGAAATAATTGTTAAGTGAACATACCTTATGGAGTTTCGGCAACTTTATTCATCGAACTACTAAACAACACTTTTCTCTATAGAGGTAAGTTTCTGCTCGCTGTATTGACCAGAATGTACTTATATTTGAAAATTATAATTAAATTAATGTTCACTTCACTAAGTTAAATCCAATAAATTTTAGTTTTGGTCATGAATAAGTCAAGAAAGAGGCTATACAGAAGCAGAGTAAGATGTTCAAACTGTGGGAAAGAAGTTGATGGCGACTACAAGAGGAAACACGTGTCAAGAGTGCATGAAAATGATGAACATGTAAAGTTTATTCCTTTGGTTGATCAAAAGCAGAAAAAACTTTCCTTCGGAATTATGAACAGTGAAAAAAAATGAGATAATGATGCCAACGGAGGCCACTTCCTATACAGAAGAATCAAGCAGTATAAAGGACATACCAACTGAAAATAATGAACATACTGAAGAGGTATAGGTGAAGATTCTTAATTTGCTAGCTGTAGAGGCAGTGGTAGAGGATATACAGCCTACAATGGACAAAACAGAAAATAATGATAAAGAGCATGGGCCCATAGGCTACCATCACACTGACATGCGAGATCATCCACATCAACCTCTGTTGGATGAATACAACAGGAAACAGCTAGATCAGGGAAGTGGGGCAAGAGACTTTAATCCTGACCTGTTCAAGAAGTACCAATGGACGAGCTTTGATATTCCCACGAAATCTATAGGTTGTTTCCCGTGTCAGAAGTTTTTATTTGATTCCACTTTCACATACAGCAATCGGTAGAAACTGGAACGACTAGTGAAGCATGCCAAGAGCGGTAATCATCGACTTGCAATGTCTTAATGGATAATTTCAAAAGTCAATAAAAATCATCAGACATCAGTCTTGGACCAACTTGATACAACCCACAAAGACTTGGTCCAAAAGAACAGAAATTACCTTAAAGTTATTGTAGAGTCCATCTTGTACACCGCACTGCAAAACATCCATCAGAGAGGCCATGAAGAAGACAGATCAATGATTGGACAGCAGTCATACATAAACCGTTGAAACCTTATGGAGCTTTTGAATTTGCGATGCAAAGACATTCCTTGGCTTGCCACTAGACTAAACTCAATTTGGGGGCCCATCGTCAGTGGCTTTCGCCAAAAATCCAAAATGAAATACTGATGATTGCATTTAATTTAGTACTAAAGGAAATAGCTAAAAATGTTAGGGAAGCAGACGAGTTCAGTCTTATTGTGTATGAAACATCAGACGTTGGCAACCGGGAACAAGTGGCAGTGTGTTTGCGCTATGTAAACAATGAGCAGCCTACAGAAGCATTCGTGGGATTTTATTAAGCTAAGTCCACAACCGGTGATACACTGTTCAAAATTGTGCTTGAAGTTATCAACTGCCTAGAGTTACGCGTTGTAGATCAATGCTATGGGGGGCATCCAACAAGACTGGGAAGGAAAAGGGAGTTGCCAAAAGAATTCAAGAGGTCTCAAAAGATATGATCAAACTCCATCTCTGAAACTTTGCCACACTTCACTGAGATTTCAAAGACCTTAGCTAAAATACCAGTAACATAATGTTCAGCAGAGATATTTTTTTCTGTTTGAGAAGACTCAAGACCTACCTCAGGTTCACCATGAGCCAGGAAAGGCTCCATGCTCTAGGACTTCTTAGCATCGAAAGGCGTTTTGTAAATAGAGTGACATCAATACAATAATAGATTAATTTGGCAGACAAAAATGAAGAAACAACATGTTTTTCTAGTGTCTTCTGAAATAAAAATAATGTAATGAATAATGTGTAATTACAATAAAAAAGATAAAACTAAATATTTTTCTGCATTCGATTATTTTTTCACCGATTTAACAGTTCTTGTTAAAATTCGGGCAAATTGAATGCTGCCCCCCCAAACCAAACTCCTCCCCTACGCCTATGTATATATTAATC
>CP045895.1:14966573-14992309 GCA_013387185.1 Caligus rogercresseyi | reverse complement strand
AGACACCTATCAGGGACGGGAGGAGCTCGATTTCTTCCTATTAGCAATTACCTCAGATTGCAATGGGACACGTTGGAGAATTATTCGCTCAACAAGGAGAGTTCTGTGGCATGAAAGGCTAAGAAATTGTTGTGTTGTTAAAACTAAGATTCGTATTCGAGGATAGGACCTATCAATATTTCATTAATTGAAAGGCTATTGGATCTTTGAGGCGGGTGTATGGAGGCCTTTTGGATCCTACTAACATACCCAATATCGACAAAGACATAAAGCTGTCGGTTATAACAGGCAAGAACAAGAAATTATACAGAATGCTCTATATATCTTTGCAGGTATAAATTAGCAGTTTTACAAAGCTTTTCCTATGCCAATTCAATAAAAACCCATTGTTATACTTAAAGCCCAGATATGGTACTGAACACTACTCTATGTACATATTAAAAAGACTTATCCGAAGACTTTGTGCATAGTTACATCAAGAGGACACTGAAAAAAAAACCTTTTCACAATTGAAATAACGTGGAGAAGTGTAGGTAGGTAGAGTAGATAGATGTTCTTTATTAGACGTGTCAGCATGTATAATAAAAGAAACAGAAAAGGAAAGGAATATACAAAGTGCAGCTGACAATAAACACTGCGTCAAGCATAAAAGTACCAACTAAAAGGCTACTATATTACACTCCCTCATACTAAATTTTTATAAATTTATACAACTTAAACGGTGATTTTAAAATCCCACTTGTAGGCGTTCAGAGGCTTTGAAACTCGGTTCGATCGTCTCAATCCTTTCGGTTCGCTCCACCTTCTCAGGAGAAGAACAATCAGTGGATCTGGAGGCAATGATTTGGTCAGTGTTCGCCGAACCACTTCCCCTCGTCAGTCTGGCATTTATAGACAGAGGACCTGTTTCCTTAATTATGGTTTGCCGGAACCCATTTTGCCTCCTCCCTTTTCGAGTAGTTCCTCCACTATGACTGAATCGTTCAGGTCAAAAGGTCGTTGTCGAGGTGATAGTCCATCGTGTTCTTCTTCTGACGGGTTTGACTCCGAACTACTGTCTCCAAAAATAGGTAGGGAGGGACCATGTGTAAACTTGGGCACTCCCAGGGAAAAATAGTAATAGGCTGCCTATAATAAATCCCTCAATTACTTATAAACCCTCAATACCAACACAAGGTGGTAAATCACTCAAAAATTTTGGGATCCCATAAGCGGTGCTCATACGAACCATGTTGAGTGCTACTGGAAAAATGCAAAGAGGGGGTAATAAAGAAACTATATTGCATTTATTTATTACTTATTATTTTTTCTTTATAGATTCAATCAATGCTGGTGTGAGCAGTGTTACGCTCGAGGAACACCTCGATGAATTTTTATGGAGGGAGAAATTCGGGAGAACCCCTAAAGACGCATTTTCCAACATATTTTTACAGCTTATACTGTTTACCCTTAAAAAAAAAAATAATTTACTTATATACATTATATATATATATATATAGATATATATATATATATAATAGAATATATATATCTATAGATATATATATAATATACTATATATATATATATATATATATATATATATATATATTATACGAGGTGTGATCAAAAGTATCCGACTTTTGGGTTTTATTGGTCAAACGAACACAGCTATGGGGGCGGGACTTTGCTGTGGGTATTTGTTGGTCAGTACAAGTCAGTCGGCGTCGGCCATTCATGATTGAAACAGGTGCAAGTGAGTGTCGTCGGATTTTATTTTCTTTAAAATGTCAGAAAAGTCGAACAGCAAAAATTGATTGAATGGACCAAAACTATATTCACCTCGTCTACAAGTTCTCTGATCGTGATTCGGCGGTTCTGCATCACCAGTTTCCTCACTTGATCAATGATGGCATCGTTTTTTGTCGATGTGTGAGGGCCTCCCTGAGCGTGGTTCACTTTCAACTGACAAGCGGCCATCTTTGAAGCGGTTGTACCACTCCTTTATCTGTGTGGTGCCCATTGCTTCATTTCCAAAACTTTTTTAATCTTGCGAATTGTTTCCACTTGCGAATCACCAAGATTAACAACAAATTTTTATGCAATAGCGCTGTTCGACTTTTTCTGACATTTTAAAGAAAATAAAATCCGACGACACTCACTTGCACCTGTTCAATCATGAATGGCCTGACGCCGACTGACTTGTATTGGAGCTGTAGAAAAAAATGAGCATGCGCAGTATCATGCTCCCAACCACACAGCAAGTCCCGCCCCCATAGCTGTGTTCGTTTGACCAATAAAACCAAAAGTCGGATACTTTTTGACCATACCTCGATATATATATATATATATATACATATATATATATATATATACTATTATATATATATATATATATAATATATAGTATATATATATAATTTCTTTCGAACACTGGCTTCAACGGTTCCTTTATCTCGCACTCACAATCATAACACAAGGTGGTAATTGTCTAGTCTGATATTGATTGAATTATCAAAAATCATTCGATCATTCATTACTTCCTGGATTGATATTATATATCATCATTACAATCTTATAATAAAAATATTTACAGTCAGTCACACATTTTTATTACTACTAATAATAAGAATACAAACATTTGCAATATGGAAGTTGTAAATATAAAGTTCACACAACCTCTGCGTACTATTTTCCCTGGGAGTACCTAAACTTGATTTGAGTTTCTGTCCGAATCATCAATTCTGATGAGTAACACCAGTAGTAGAGTGGGGAGTTATTATATAACGGAACGAAATTGATTTCAGTTTTAACATAGTGAAAGTACCGCATGTTTTTAGAAAGTTTTTAAATATTTTAACTGCATTTTCTGCTTGGCCGTTTGTAGAGGGATGATACAGAGCTGAGTTAGTAAGTATATTTTTGTTAATAGTAATAAATTTATTAAACTCTTCAGACATAAAAGTGGTATTATCCGAAACAATATTAGAGGGTAGTCCAAAACGAGATAAGACTGCTGAGAGCAGCTCTATAGTTTTATTAAAGATTATAGTTGTAGTCGGGAATATCTCTAACCACTTCGAATGGGCAACAATAATATAAGAAAATACTGATTTTGAATATGCCCTGCATAATATATATGAATTCTTTCCAACGGGGTTTTAGGCCATTCCCAAGGATGGAGAGGTGCGACAGGAGGGTTTTCCCCGAACAGAAATACATACTCACCGGACATTCATCACCGGACCTTCGCGACGCACTAACTTTAGTGGAAGCACGGCAACATGCGAAAATATTAGGAAGGTGGGCTCGTGGAGCTGATTCCTAGTCGAATTTTAAATCTCGTCCGGGATTGTTTATTCATTTAAAGTATTTATTATTTATTTAAAATTTTATTGCTGTGTTCTTTTTTTTAAATGTTTATTAGTAGCTCGACAATGGAGCTAGGAATTTTTATAGACTTGAGTTTAGGTTCCCTGAAATATATCATTACTACTACTACTACTACTACTCCTGTTCCACGCAGTTATTAACTTGCGAAGATGAAGGCGACCGTTCTTTCTCCTCTTTAGAAAAACACAACTTCTTTAAATGTCCCTTTTTCCACAACCATGACACGTAGAATTTTTAAAAGGACAATCCCTTTTCCAATGATTTCCCCACATCCAAAGCAGGGATTTTTAGGAGGAACTTTTACTTGATTGAACGGGGTTTAGGTTTTTGGTTGACTGAATGAATTTCTGAGTGAATTTTTGAGTTTTCGCCAGAAAGTATTTTAACATCATAGGAAGCTGCTATAACTATAATGTTTATTTATGTTTTTACCAAACACAAATCTCCCCCTTTTTTATATCTATTTTATTTTATATTTGTAAAAAAGCTGCTTCACGAGTGATGGCAAAGTCCACAGCTGTTTGAATGTGAGACTATCCACTGTGAGTAGGTCTCTTTGAGTAGATGTCCCAACAATTACCATGACCAATCGATCCCTTAGCTTTTCATCCAGCGTACTACCGAACTCGCAACTCCGAGCTGATTCCTTCAGGGCCACTATATAGTCCGAAATGGACTCTCCTATCTTCTGATTTCTCTGATAAAACCTAAATCTCTCAAAAAAAATTATCTTTTTAGGTTTATAGTGTAGACTTAGGGCTTTAGTGATTTCATCAAATGAACAAGAAGTTAGATTTTTCGGAGACAGTAAACTTTTAGCTTGGGCATAGGTCTTAGCTCCTACTAGCGATGGAAAAGAGCAGACATGCAGTTTCTCTTCCACGGAGTTAGCCATAAAATAGAACATCATCCGTTCAATGTAGGATTCAAATTCCTCATTCTGTTCATCAAATGAACCTATCTCTCCTACACGAATAATTTTAATAGAAAAAAAATAGAATAGAATATAGGTAAGACAAGTTATTGTAGTATAAAGGGGTGATTACAGATAGTATGTTAGGTACTCCCTTTACAAACTTCTTCTTTCTTCTTTTAACCCATTACTTCCATGACCCCTTTAAAATTATTTTTTTTCGCTGAAAATTTGATATGATATTCCTTTTAGTATAAATATGGATAATAATGATATTTTTTTCTCTCTACCGCCCCTCAGACCTTAGCAATGGCCACGTACTTTAAAGTACGTGATGGAAGAACTCGGAAAAAAATTTATTTCACTCTTTTACTTTTATTGAGAACTAAGCATATCACAATAAATATTTTAATTTATATACAATTCTTACGAATTATTTGTTTTATAACTTATGCAAATACCTATGAACAATATTTTATTTTCATTTACTTTTTTGTGTGGTAGTCCGTCAAGTATTGTGGGTAAAGACCCACATTACATCTTTAGCAGCGAAAAAAGGATCTCTTTTGCTTGTTTTCCTTTTCTTTACATTTTTTAGCTTTTCAACTCGTCTATAGAGGCGCCAGGCCTGCACCATTTGGACATTCAGAAACAAGTTGTATAATGCCCAATGCCATTTTTTTTCCGCGAAGTAATTCTATAATTTGAGACTGAGTTATCCAGCAAGCCATATTTGACTCTAAACGATAGATGAATTAGGCATGCTGTGGGTATCTTCTTCCGTTGTTCTCAGGCCCGGCGGGATGTGCGGGCCCCAGGGGTGTGAGGCCCGCCCACTGAGTGACGTGGGCCCAATATTTTATGAATGTGCCAATTGTGCCCCCCCCCATAACAACTGTAGGGACCCTCCAAAAGCCTTGGCCTGCTGCCGGATCTGGTTGTTCTCGATTGTATTTGTTCACATATCCAATTAGCTCTGAATCCAAAAAGTTTGACCCTATGAAAGCTGACCCTGAATCTTTCCACGCTGTAACGCACAAATAGTTGTCAATATAAACATATTTCATAAAACCTTTGTTCGCCTTTTCATTAATTTTTGTGGTGGTAGATTCAGATTTTTTTGCCTCATTGTTCAAACTATTCCAAGGCCTTTAGATCCCAAATAATCCATAAGGTCAAGAGAAGCAAATATATTATCACAAACAATCTTATGGCCTTGTTTTAGATCAAGTTGCTCTACCATTTAAACGACCACATCTGGACCCTGTCCAAGTCCTCTTGGTGTAATCTTTGTATTTACCCTATAGGGAAGACAATAGAGGAGCTCTCCAAATGGAGTACATGCACACCAGATCTTGAAACCGAAGCGTACTGTTTTTCCATGCAAAAATTGTTTGAGGGGATGAGGTCCAAAAAATTTCACCACTGACTCATCGATCGAAATATACTCAGTTCTTTGAACATACATTTTTGCAGTTTGATTTATGCCGTCCATCAAAGGTTGTACTTTCCATAATGTATTTTTAGGATTTGGGATACTTTCGAAGTGTATTGTATTAGTTTTTCATAGTTTGATCTGGAGATACATTTTTTACAAAGTTGTTGCATGTATCTTCCCTCGTTTCCCAATACATTATTTTGGAAGATGCTGTCATATAGCCACTCCTCATCACTTAAATCGTTTGTCTCAAGAGGAAGGAAAATCACAATATCCGTTGGATTGTTTGGAGGGTAGTCATCAAGTAGATCCAAAATTTCAATTGTGCTAAGTCCAAAAGTTCTGAATGTCCCAAAAACAAAAAATTATAACGATATAATATGTATAATAAATAAACACAAATTTTCAGGTCATCTTCCATCACGTACTTTAAAGTACGTTCAAAATCTACAATATAATTTTGACCACAAAAACTACAATTACGACATTTTTTTTTCATTGAGAAAAAAGTTTGGAACTATATCTTAAGTAAATAAAGAAAAAAAATTAAAAATGTGACAATACTTACGTTTTTTTAATGGTTGAACTTAATGGGAGCACAGATTTTTTCATTTTGAAATATTGACTTTATTCTTTGACTATTTATAACAAACTGAATCTGTTGTCGGTACAATGAAATAAAATAATGAATGTTATTAACACGTAAATCTATCTATTTTATTTATAAAATAAACTTCTAAGATAAAGTATTTGAACAGCATAATACCACAAAATCAGGTTACAACACGTACTTTAAAGTACGTAATGGAAGTAATGGGTTCCTCGTCGCCAATGAAATAACGTGGAGAAGAGTAGGTAGGTAGATAGATGTTCTTTATTAGACGGTCAGCACCAAGGAGAATATAAATTAGGTGAGGCAATGGGAATCAACGTAGGCAATTGCAGGGCGACAGCTGACTATTTTGTTGTGATGTCACAGGTGCTACGCTTGATTTATAGTTCAGTTTGTATTGGAAAGAGAAAATGTCATATTCTCGAGGAAGTTATCGTGATTGTGCCACCTCCTCTTGCTCTAATCCTCGAGATGAACAATATTTTGCACTTCTGACGAAGGATATCCATATCCAACGTCAGTGGATTGTATGATGCAGAAGATCCGACAGGAAAGGCCTAAAGATTCTGAAGATCTGCGATCGTCATTTACTCCAGATGACTTCCAAAGGAATTTCAGGCTGAGCTTCTTAGCATCTTTGCTAGGAAGAAGCTTAAGTCTCAAGCTCTTCCTTCACCCTTCATCCTTGGATCACCCTCCTCAAGTGTGTCCAAGTCCTTCAGACAGGTCCATCAAGAAGCCCGTGAACGAAAAAAAAAAGTGAGTTGACTATTTTTTTTGTGTACACAGGTACAACTTTATTTTTTACCATTCATTCACATTAAAAAAACCTACAGCAAACTTATAAAACACTCAACATCCATGTATTTATAATACTTATAAAATCATTGGGGAGGGGCACCCTGTTACACCTGAATTTATATTTATAAAACTGCATTTTAGTTGTTATAAAATTAATTTTCTCTTGATGTGGGCCAACATAAAAGAAGACAAATTCTCTAAGAGGTAATATCAGATTAAAATTCTCATAAAACAAATTTACCAAATGTCCCATTATTCCGACCATCTGTCCGCATTCCATTAAAAAGTGCATCAATGTTTCCCTTGCATGCCCACAAAAGAACAAACCTTTCTTCTGTGTTTCTCCCATGAGTAGCACCCGAAGACAAAATGTTGGTCACTATTTTGTACTTTAACCAAGAGAGACCATTGCTTAATATATTTGATTGAAGACCTTTTATCATTTGTGTCGTAGACGCTACTAATCTATATTCCTCACGTCTTCTCTCAATCTGGCAAATAAAGAATCTATTTGCTCCCCTTTCGAGTAAGCTGTTCCGAATCTTACTGTTTTCCATCATTGAATTAAAATTATAAAAACTGTTCCTTGGCCCAATTTCCCTTCTTCCAAACTGATTTTACTTAGGATACTTCTCCTCTCCAGATATTCGTTTTTGGTAAAAACATTTTCTTCTTAATAAATATTCCCAATGCAAACAAGTTTCTTTGTAATAGCAGTGTTCTGTAGGAAAGTCAATCTTCTATTGTTTTGAATTGGCTCCTGCCACTCCATTTCCTCTAAAAATTTCTCACTCAAGTCTTTAAATATACATCCGTTCAATTTCCAAAAAAGTTCCGATTTCCTGAGATGCCTCTATAACTTTATACGGCCCTTTACCCATTTCTTCGTCTAGAATAAGGTTTTTACCTTCAAGTAATCCCTTTGAAGGGTTTCTTTCCATAAAGTTCCCTGTACTGTAATTCTCCTGAACCATTTGTATATTACTGCCTTCCAGAAAAATCTTATCCCCAGCAATCCTAATCCACCAAAAAAATTGGTGTGTGAATCTGTTTCCATGAAATCGCTCTGGGGGGTCCATTTGGGAATAAAAAAACCTCACAAATTTCACCGATTTTCTTACATAAATCCTCTGAATATGGGGTAAATTTTAAAACGTGCGTTATTTTGGGTAAAATTAATCTATTCCATATAAAAACTCTAGAAAAATATCCTTTTTTTTTATTGCATACTTTGCCGTGTTTTGTTGGATATATTCCTCCATTAATTTACTATTTTCTAAAATATCTTTGTTATCTAAAGTTATGTATGTTCCAAGAATCTTTAAAATATTTTCTTCCTGTATTCCATTTAAGTTGAACTTTACTTTAAAAGTTGCCATTAAATGAGTTTTTTTAAAATTTATTTCAAGACCCGAGTCGTGTTTAAAATATTCCAATAATTCCAAAGTCTCTTTAAAAGAATCTTGAATTTCCTCCTGACTACCTGAGTAGAGTATTGTTATACCGTCTGCAAAGGCTTCTACTTTAGATTCAAATTCTCCTACCTTAATACCTTTTATTTTGGAATTTGTGCATATGTTCTCAATAAAGGCATTGAGGCACATTATACATAATGTTGGTGAGATAGGGTTGCCTTGTCGACAACCTCTATTCACTTGGAAAATGTTTTCTTCACTGTCGAAGAAGGTAGCCGTATTACAAAGACTTACTGCTACCATTCTTCTAAAACCTTCTCCAATCCCGCTACCTTTTAAAATCTTTAAATAAATTGATGTGACATACTATCAAATGCTTTCTTAAAATCTGCCCCCATTACTGCCATAAACACATTTTTCGTATTTGCATACTCAAGAGTGTCTTTTATATTTCTTCCAACATCTTTCATCACACTCGTTGGAACAAATCCTTTTTGAGAAGGATGTATTAAATCGGGTAAATGTTTTCTAAGTCTATTCGCGATAATACCACTATGCATCTAATACGAGGTGTTTAGCATCGTTAGAGGTCTCAGATTTTCAACAAACCTAGAATATTTCCCTTGTTTGGGGATCAATATCTGTTTTCCCAAAGAAATGCTGTCTTCAAAATAACCAACCGAATGCGCTTCTTCAAAAACTTCCTCTAGTAATGGGGACAAAATGCCATTAAAAGCTTTATAAAATACCATAGTAAAACCGTCCAGCCCCGGACTTTTACTTGTTTTTTATAACCTTCTACGTATTTTCTAATTTCTGTACTTCTAATTTTTTCCTGAAGAAGTTTTTGGCAATTACCTTCCAAATGTGAACCCTTTTTAACAACTTAACATTTTATGTGTCTCACAAAATCTGCTGATTTGTTTATTTTGAACACACAGAAACAACAGAACACTGTTTCTCTGCAATATATATGTATATCTTTATATATATTTATTTATATCTCTATATATTTACAAGGAGAATATAAATAAGGTGAGGCAATAGGAATCGACGTAGGCAATTGCACGGCGACAACTGACTATTTTGTTGTGATGTCACAGCTGCTACGCTTGATTTATAGTTCAGTTTGTATTGTAAAGCGAAAATGCCATATTCTTGAGGAAGCTATAATGATTGTGCCACCCCTTCTTGCTCTAATCCTCGAGATGTACAATATTTTGTACTTCTGACGAAGGATCTCGATATCCAACGTCTGTGGATTGCACGATGCAGAAGCTCTGACAGGATTTGTATAAAGAATGCGAAGATCTGCGATCGTCATTTTAATCAAGATGACTTCCAAAGGAATATTCAAACTGAGCCTCTTGGCATCTTTTCCAGGAAGAAGCTTAAGTCTCAAGCTGTTCCTTCACTCTTTACCCCTGGATCACCCTCCTCAAGTGTATCCAAGTCCTTCAGACAGGTCCATCAAGAAGCCCGTGAACGAAAAAAAATGTGAGTCGACTATTGAGGAGGAATGAGGAACTCTCACTCACGAAAATGAAGCTGTCCTGCTACAAAGTTAAGTGCCTCAAACTTAGCTCATAAAACTTTAAGGAAACTTTAATTAGAACCTCATTCGAAAAGGATTACACAGCGATTCAAACAAGAAGCTTAATGAATCCTTCGACAAAGTGGCTACTCAAAAGAAGATGTAGCTACCGTCCTCATCCTACGGAGCATATGTACTCGGACCTTTGAGTACCTGAGCTCACGGAAACTTCTTCCTCTGCCTAGTCGGCAAACACAGGAAAAATTCCAATGACTGTTCCAACGAGGGTCTCTCCTATATCACTGGATTCTTAGCCGTGTAGTTGAAATACCTCCAAACAAATTTGTGGAAACACACGAGTAATATCGACTGATTGGAAGAATCTTGAAGTCCTTGGATTGAATTATTACCACCCTTTCACCCGATTTTTGAAGTTCTGTCACTTTTTAGAAAATAATTTCCAATTTTTTCATAATAGCCATCAAGATGCAATCGATAAAGACCCATTCTTTTTAAAGACTTTTAAACCACTTATCAATTTATATCCAAATTGGTCAAAAAATATTATTGCTTTTGTAAAAAAAAAAACACGGATTCGAGTCAATTTTCTTAATAAGCTACTTAAACTGAAAAATGCTAGTGGAAAATTAAACACTTAGGGCAGGTTACTAATTTGCGTAATTATATTTATACTCTTATGTTCCCTTTTTGTATTTAAATATGTATAATTCTATAATTGTAATTTATAAATTCCTTCAAATAAATTAAAATCTCGATTGTAATTTTTTTTTGAAATTATTATCTGCTAAATACTTAAAATAATGAAAACTAATGATTAATCATTTACATAACAATTTTTCATGCAACAGAACAATATTTCAATGAAATATTTTCAATTGAGATATAAGGTTCATAAATAATTTATAAATCATAGCACTAATAAATAATGGTTTTTTATTGTAGCATTCGTGACGTCAAAAAATCTCTCTTTAGAACAAGAGCATAAGTCAAAGATCTCCTCTTTGACTCAACTTATTTATATTCTCCTTGGTCAGCACGCAAGTAATGATAAAAGGTACCAACTAAAAGGCTACTATATTACAAAAATCATCGTAAGTGTTGAAATATAATTATTTCAACAAATATTGCAGGATAAGAACTTTACTTTTTTACAGGCCGACTCTATGCACGTTTCTCAACGATTTACCAAACAATAAAACTTGTAGATAAATAGGTCATCAATGTCATTATCAAATAAATTTGTCGCGTAGTCTAGTCACTTAATGTGGAGTCTAAATATATATGTAGGTCTACTCTGCAACCGTACATATACCTATAAATATTTCATCTATATAAGCGGTTTCTTTTTATTTGCTTATTTCAATTAACACCTTGCATAATTAACTCTGATAAAAGAACTTTAACCTTGATATGAGTGTAGATTAATAACAATTATTTTTATGCAATAAATATATTCAAACAGTCGCCAAACAATAGTTTATATTTTTTTTTTCATATATTGACTTCAATTTACTTATTACAGGCTTTTTGTATATATGGTGAGATTAAGTTGCATTTTTAAGGTCTGAATAAGCATAATAATATTAAAATCATTACACCATCGAACCTCTTTTCAATAAAGACGAATCGTATTGACCTTCCCTTATCAGGAGTCGAACCTGTGCCCTCAACATTGAGAATTTAGCACGTCATGAGATAAGGAGCTCCCTTTTTTTAAATTAGTTATTAATCACCAATATATATATATATATATATATATATATATATATATATATATATATATATATATATATATATATATATATATATATATATATATATATATAGCCCTTATGGGTAGAAACCAAGTTTTTAAATATATATATTCACTATGGCTAAAGTCGAAAATGTATTCGGTATAAATATATATATATTTAGATCCTGATGGACAATTTTTAGCTTCGCCAAATAAGACGGCATGCTAGGCAAAAAGAAATGAATAGTTTTTGGATGAATTATAATTTTAAAAACGTTTGGGACATCCAAGAAATACGGACAAACACATGTATCTTTGATCCTTGACAGACTACCATAACAAAATAATTCCTCGGCTAAAGAGCAGAAAACGAGTTGAGAAACCTCAGTAGATTTTGAACCATTTCGAATACAAATTATGAAAGTTATTGATAGTTAACTTTATATTTGAAATTCTCATATATATTTATATATTGCGCAATTTATCCTTAAATACTGACAGGAGGGCCATATAAAAATTATGTCCTATAGAATCCTTATTGTACTGATTTAAATCATTCACAAAGCTTATCGTTTCCTTAATTATGTTTACATAGAGTAAAATGGAAAGTATAACTTTAAAGATGTTGTGATCTAACTAGCTTTAAGAAACAAAAAAAAATGTTTGGCTCATTTGACAGAAATACAAATGTGATAAGCTTTTATTTACTCAACAAATGTGAACTCCAAAACTTCCTACTCTTTATGGGCTGATATGAAAACAGAAATGTCTAACATATGTCCGAAATATTCTTATGTACAGGTATCTTAAATCGATCAAGAAATATCAATCAGCCTAACGTGCCAAACGCTGTTTCGAAAGTCATTTCTTCGAAGTCTTCATGAGCTCTGTAATTGCGAACTCAGAGATATTCTTCATTGCCCGTATAAATATTGATCAAAATAGCTTTAAAACTGTATCAAAATATGGAAAGGACATACTCAAATTGCTTCACCTTTGTGTAAGCTATATTTCTATAAATGCTTAAGGTACAGATTAAATGGAACCCAACCGGCCTAACGCCACATATTCATTTCGTGCATAACATCTTGGTCATTTAATTTTAAGTAATTTTCCGTATAAATAGGTAGGTATTATTTCTACAAGAGCAAACTAATAAATAGAAACAACCTATATCTTAGCAATCTTATCTATCACTATGACATATTCATATGTTCCCGAATAAGCGTTCTCTGGATTGTTGAGAAAATATGAACCAAGTTCACCTAATCTGTTTGAATACTTTATTGGAAGTGTTAGATAAGGTTATGTTGCCATAGAGAATTTAGAGAAGATATGGCATTTCAAGTGTCAATGAAGACTTATAAAATAAACCCCGTTACATAGCTGTTTGGTATACGAGTCCATTGCACCGCAGATTCTATTTCATATAAAGGCTGTGTAAATATTTTTTAAATGTACTTTAACCAGTATTTCGTTTGGTTATATGCTAAATATTAAATATTATATTGTCGTAGGACTTTAATTGTATGATGAAATGACCATTTCAAACTGCTTTCAGAAAAAGGCTTTAGAAATTGATAAAACACATTAAGGACCCTAAAATTGAGAACTTTCGCCTATACGGATATGATTAATTTAAAAACACGTATTCTGACTGAGGAAAGGACAACAGCCAACGAATGCTTGAGACAAGTTAATATACTTCTGAATCGAATTTTGCAGCAATAGGTGATGTATTTTTTTAATAAAATACTTTTTATTAGTAAGTGAAGCGCATAAATCTATTTAAAAAGTGGCAAAATGTCATTGTTATCAAAACTCATTGAGTAATTCATTACTTCCGCCTATATATATATATATATATATATGTAATATATATATATATCAGACTTGTTGATTTGTCGTTCATTTGTTGTCATTCGCGAACGATGAACGACAAAGTGTTTGATGAAAGATAAGGAAAATTCCTTATATTTCATCGTTCATTTTGGCACCAAAAAAACAAAGATTTTTCGTCTTCAAAGAAAAAAATTGCCTTTCTAAAAAACGTCATCACTTTTTTTCAGAATGGCGAGAAAAAATCCTTTCTAAAAAAGTGTCGTCAATTTTTTTCAGAATGGCGAACGACAAACGAACGATGAACGATAAACTAACAACAATTTTTCGCGAACGTCAACAAGTTTCATATATATATACATATATATAGGGGCGGAGTGGGAAGAATTTATCCACCTGGACAATTTTGCCTTAGCCGGCCTCATACCGCCCCAATATGCACAAACTGTATACTGTCATATTTTTGTGACCTTTGAAAAGCTATATATATATATATATATATATATATATATATATATATATATATATATATATATATTATATATATATATATATATATATATATATGTATTCTCTTTTCTATTTACTTTTGTGTATAAATATATTATTAAAATCTTAGTACACTATTATGTTCTATTTTTTTAAACTGTCTTCAATTGCATTATCTTTCTGTAACTTTTCACGCAATTTATAACATAAAGATATTTTGACAGTAGTGAGGTCTGTTCAAAAATCTTCAGAAAATCTGGGCTGTAAGTACTGTCTCAAATTTGAGTAGACACTCATGACCTTACACTTTGGCTCTTGTAGTTGTCTTCATGGTCTGGTCTTGTTGCATAACCAGCAGTGTCAGGACCACGTCTGCATATAGGACCCTGTCTGAATTTCCAAAACACCCAAATACTTTTTTGAGTGCAGCATCTTTTGTTCGCCACCGTGTCTCCTGTGACACCTGTCAGTTCTGGTTTGCTCCCACTGTCTTATCCTTTTGTATGACTCCCTAATGATGACAGCAATGCCATTAAGATGGTTAAAAATGTGGTGCTTCTGAATGGCACTACATGTTGTGTCTGCTAATACTAAATTTAGCAATTTAGGATAGCACCAAACATGTATTTGGTTGGGGGCCTCTTGTGAGAGCAGGGCAGAGAAGCCCTTTTTAGGTGACCTTCATGTTGGCCGCTCCATCGGTGACACATCCTACAGAACAAGATACATCCAGATTGAGGGCAGCAAGTGAGTCTTTTACACTAGTTTGCAGACACCATTGGTTCCACATAAAATGTACTTAAAAACAGAGCTGCTGAGTCAGACAAATAAATTTTTGTATAATTAGTCAGTCCAGGATCAACAAAATACTTTTTTAACCCTTAGATTCATACCAGGCACATTAGGGGATATTATTGAAACCTAATATTAAGATATCAAAATTTATCCCCCCGCGATAGTTGCGTCATAAGAAACTAAATGATCGTAGAAAAATGGATTTTGGTTTGACCCCCACCTTACCCCCCCCCCCCAAATTGCGTTCAAAGGTTGACTGATATTTTTTTCAAAATTTCGTCAAATAATATTTAGTGCCAATAAATGAACATAAGTGCTGACACACCAACCATTTTTTAAATAACGCAAAAGTTTATGGATATAATCAACGTCATAGATTTATATTCTCAACCATGTGAGGGAGTTACTGTATGAAAATTAAGATGTGAAAAGCAAAGGTATTTAAAAAAAATATCAAAGTCATAAATGGATCATGACTAAATTTTGTAAAACTAATTTTTTCAAAATAAGTAATAACAAATATGTTTTGCTTCATAACGAAACCTTTGAACGCAATTTGGGGGGGGGGTAAGGGGGGGGTCCAACCAAAATCTATTTTTCTACGATCCTTTAGTTTCTTATGACGCAACTTTCGCAGGGGGATAAATTTTGATATCTAATATTAGGTTTCTATAATACCCCCTAATGCACATGGTATATAAGTTAGTTGGTTCTCATGTAACTTGTATAATTGTGGAGAGGTATTTAGCCCATTAGAGAGAACGTGGTATGGGCTGGGCCGTTGGGAGGCTGTCTACGGCCGTTTATGTTGTTGAGGCCAGCGGCCCACCGGGAATAGTCCCGGTACTCCCAGTGGCCACTCTGCACCTGTATATGTATATATATATTTATATACATTATTGGTGTTTGCTTAAAATAATTCCAGCCAAAGATTAAGTTCGTCGTACTTATGACGTTCTGCTTTCACGACCAAAAGTTATACTAAAGTACTTTTCTAAGCTTCCCAAAAGTTAAATCTCTAAGATCTTTCGTTCTCCTTGAGTCATACATTTTTTTCTTTTCAAAATGAGGGTATTGAGCACAAAGCCCATTCATCCAAGGACAACCCCAGTATGTATCATCATGGAGGAAGAATGTTTCGTCCTTGAGGACTCGTACAACAATCACAAAAGAAGAAGAGGGCGAGGAAACCGTCCTTCAAATGGTTTTTGTTGTGTCTTATCAAGGACCTAAAAGCGTATGAAAATCTACCTGGAGCTTAATTATGTATTTTTTTGTTATTGTTGTTGAGCTTAACAAAATAACAAACACAACAAATGATGCAGATATTAACAAAAGGAGAAAGAGCCCTCCCCACCCCCTACAGAAAGTGATGTTGTTCCTTCTGATTTGCTAAATTGAGACTATATGTCCTCGATATTTGTGAACGTTCCTTCGACAGAATTAATAAAAGGAAGATATTTGTAAAGTGTTCATCCCCCAATGTTGAGGATGCAGATTTGCCTGATTAGAGGTGAAGATTAATTTTGATTAACCTCAGGGGAAGGTTGGTCGACCCCATTAAAAATATCCTATGTTCAATAAACTTATCTTAACGCTATAATTATCGTTCATATCCACACTGATGCAAATCCATCAAGTAATTTAATACTACATAGTATGCTGATTTATATCCTCACATATTGGATCATAATATAAGCAAAAAAGATCATTGATAACTCTCGGATTCATTAGAAAGAATATTTGTTTCAGATGAACTATCTCCAATGAGTCAACTTGAGATAAATTAGCTGAATTCATAATCTTTCATTCACGTATTGTTCTTGCATATTTCAATAATTAAGATTTCAACTATTTAAAAACTCAGCTGATTGTTGATTTGAGTGGGTTTTGTTTATAAAAATAGAGGACCAAAATATATGAACATGGATTTGTATGGGTAGGATCACAATGGAATGAAATCAGTAGCATCATATATATATATCGATTGCGTTGTGTCCAAGAATAATTGTTTATATCTAAGATCTGATTTTGTTAAGGATACTCATTTTTTATACCTCATCTCTGGGCCTTGCCTATCGAGTAAACTCATTTTTTTTCTCTGATTGATTTATTTCCAAATCAGGGAACAGACATAACAAATTGTAGAAAATATGACAAACAACAAAAAAATACAATTGCGTAAATAACTGAGTGTAGATTGTAACAAATTAAGAAAACAATGAGCAAGAATGAACAACACCTAAGGATGATGAGAAGAGTAAGTTGTTTATAATTATCACAAACACGGATCAGTGATGGGGGTCCGACATGAGATGCGTGTTAAAGTCATACATGTCCGCACAGGCCATGCCACAACCGTTGCATCGGAAGGGATCAGTCCTTTCTCCGTGGAAGCCCTTGTGGAGAAGTAAAGCGTCTGGTTGGGGAAGATGATGGTGCAGTGCGTGCAGGTCCAGGGTGCGCTGGGGGACTTTCGACGTCGCTTGAGGCGGGTAGTGTCTTTCGTCCGATTGTTTTCGGGTTCCTCCGGGGGAAAGAGGCGCTCCGAGGAGCTAATACTGCTGGTACTGGAGGAAGCCTCCTCGTCGGAACGGAGACGGTCTTCGGGGATTAGGCAGGCCGCGGGATTCTCCAGTCGATGCGATGCGCGCTGAGAAGATGGAGTCGAATGGCGGAGGGATCTCCAGGATTCACGAGCCGGGTCTGGCATATCTTGCAAGACTTTTCCTTAGAGCAGGGCTCCTCCCCGATGTGCTCGCTCTGAAAATGTGCATTGAGGGCAATGTGCCGCTGGAAGCGCTTCCGACACACGGGGCACTGAAAACGAGCCCCGCTCCCTCGGAGACGCTTGGGAGCAGTGAGTTGGGATATGAGGTGTTTGTAAAGCCCGTTGCGTCGAGATGACTCGGAGGGGTCTTCCTCCTCTGGTTCGCGAGACCGGCCCAGTCGGCTCAGGTCAAGACCTGTACTCCGTTCATTGTGCATGGGTGGGGCACTGAGAGATGCAGATAGGATCGGAGTCGAGGACGAGGATGAAGAAGAGGAGGGACTCTTGCTGCAACCTCCGAGAGCCTGTCGAAGAGGACTCTCAGAAGAAGGAGAACCAGACTCGGAATCTTCCTCACGACCTCGCATTTTACTACTATGATATTGAACAGGAATTCTTTTAATATTCTATAATATTTTGTCTAAAAAGGACTTGAGAGCTATGTGCTGACTAGAGTAACGAAACGAAAGAACCCCTGAACTGAGCCCTGACAGGATTCGAACTGAACACTCATTGTGAAAAGTCACACTGAGAAAAAGGTAAGAAATTTCTACGGGCGAACGATCTACGCGCACGCCTTATGGTATTTTACTATAACTTCTACTATTACTACTACTAATACTAGAACAAGCAACATACACTGAGAAGGAAAAAAGAGAAGTCTCTAAAGGAGAACTTTATTCATATTATTATTATTATGGTGTCAGGGCCGCGAAGAATTAACTATTTTTCTTCTTTTCTTTCCTCCTCTATTCAACTATTTCACTGCCCTAATTTTGATACTGCTCTCTATCGGATTTGTGTGTACACACATTGAGTGTATGTATGGAATGGTTTCTTTACCTATGCACGTTCTTTACAACATATATGATGATGATGGGGAGGAGGTTACCACCACCAGCACCACCACCTCTTGAGTAATTTGAGAGACGTTTAAACAATGACACTGAATGTGCAATGAAATTTGTAAAAATAATAATTATATAATTACATGTCATCATCATGTACTAGAATATACACTGATAATAATAATAAATATTTATTAAAGTTCATTGCTTCATAGAAGAGAGAGAGAGAGAAGAAAGGGAGAGAGAGAAGAGAGGTGACCTCATTTCAGAGAAAGAATATTAGGACAACTTCTCATTCTGCGAAAAAAAATGTGTGTATAGATAAAAATATGCTTCGAAACATATAAATAGAATAAGCAAAGTGCATTGCTCTCCTTCTGGGACAACGACTTCCCTCTAATAAAGGAGCCCACTTGATCCTCATTAGACTTTGAGGGTTTAAAGATGGTGAATTAGGTATTTTAGGGGGCAAATTGAAGTGAATTTTTGAAATACATTCATGCTATTGGATGGGGGTACTTTGACCTCATTTTGGGGACGAAAAAAAGGCGTTCCCATTGGATAAGAGGTTATTTTTTAATATAGGGGTTAAGAATGTTGAGCTGAGGTTGCTGCTACTACTATTTGTAATTGTGACCTCATTTTGGGGGTCGTTAGAGTGGATGAGGGTTTCTTTTTAGTACGAAGGGTTAATAATGTTAGTTTTCTTATTAATGATTGGATATTGTGATCTCGTTTTGGGGATGTAAATTATGTTTTCATTGGATAAGAGTTTTTTTTTGTCTGATTGGTTAAAAATGTTGGGCTGAGATTGCTGCTTTATTTAAAAGTAAGGGAGGCGAAATTGTAGTCTAAGGATACTCATTGAATGAGGGAATTCTTGAGTATTGGATGAAACGTTAGGGGTAGAATGGCAGTGAAAGGCTTCTCATTGAATGGGGGGCTCTTTTAAATTAGCTAAGGTCCTGTTTTCGGTTATAAGCGACGGAAGAGTTCTCATTGGATCAGGGACTTTTGCCATGAGTGATGTCAATTCAAAATGCTTGAACTGAGATCTAAGATAATCATGATATTGAATGAGAGATGACTACTAGATGGAAATACATAGAAGGTTACTCATTGACTAATGAGTCTTTTAAAATATTGGAGGGTGCAGTTAAAATGGAGAGGCTTAAGCGTTTGGTTTTCTTTCTTAGACAAGAGTTCATTTGACTTTGTTTTAAGATCTAAATGGCTGATGGAGGATGTGAAAGGAGGGTCGTTATTATTTGAAAAGGACGAATAAAAATGGCATTTCAAAGAGTTCCTTGAATGAAAGTTTTATCTTAGGATTTTGGCTAATATGAAAGCATTTCCTTGCTTGAACATTAGCACCCTTTTAAATAAAAATAGTCATGGAGATAAAAAATATTTTTTAAAGTGAAAAAAGATGAAAGTGATGACAGAATAAGACTATTAATTTATGAAATCCAAGTTAAATGGCCACTGCAAAGACAATATCATATTGGAGGAGACGTACAACGACCTCGTTTATAGATCAAAAAGGACAGATGAGAAGGAATAACAGTGGGTCAGAAGCTAATCCTAACGGAACAAATATAGCAGTATGAATGAAGAGGTCTCATAGATATACGACCCTTATTAAAGTAGTTCAAAATGGCCGCTGGAATTAACTGAACTGATTGACAAGACGTGACCTCCTTCGAAACAAAATTGTGGCTAGTAAAGAAAAAACTCTTTAGGTTTTGACGATTCTAAATAAAAAGCCTCCTTGGATATGAGGGAATCCAAAATGACTCTAATTAAACATGAGGCTCAGTAAATGAATTCCATGTCTTATACTATATTTATTATTGTGCACCAAGGCCTCTCCATCTCTATAGGTTCACCTTCTTGTCAAGGATGAAATCATATACATAAATAATAAAAATATCAACTAGCAGAAGACGAACATGAGCTTACAAAGAATCTTGAGACAATCGAGGACACACCACAGAGGGGAGGGAGAGCGAAGGAGAGAGATTCAATGATGAAATATATAAGAAGACATACAAAAAGGTCTCCAAGGAAAACCTTCATCATAGAGGGAAAAACCTCGTTAAGGGACCGAAAATGGAGGATAAGAGGAGAATAGTTAATAAGGGACGGACAAAGTCCAATGTGATTGTTGGGAAGCTAAGCCAAATGGTGTTAAAGACTAGAGCTATAAATCTATAGAGGGTTTATAGAAAGAAAAATCTTGAAACTTCGACAGTTGACTTTTCAATGAAAAAAAATATGATAAATATTCTCTAAAGTCAAGGTCCACTCCATGACCTGAGATCCGCTCCTGTCTTCAATGTAGTAGGTTTCGGTTTCCTTTAGAACGTTCATGCAATGATTTAGTCCGTCCAAGCTTGGTTTTAAAATTTTATTCCTATAGTGAAGATTCATTTGGATCTATATCAGAGAGCTTCATACAATTGCTTGATCTCCCTCAATCATGGAAACAGAGGATTTTTCGGTCGACGTGTGGTATAATTGATAGTGCCAAATTTACAGCTCAGTTTCAGATTCTGCTCGTTTACTTAGATTTTATTACCCTTGCAATAACTGTGGGGCTTTATTCAACTCAATCATTCATGTCTTTGCTGAATGTCCTGTTCTTATGGTAGTCAAGCGTTTTATTCAAATAAATGTGTGCGAAAATGAAATAATTACCTCAAATCTTATAAAAGCCTTTATTTTATTTGGTGTTTATAAACGTAAATATATGCCCCCCTATCCAAAAGCTATTGACACAGCACTTTTAAATATAAAATCGTTAGTTGCAAAAAAAATTACGACAAACTCTTCATCGAGGTCGAGGACCTAAGGGCAATAATCATTGGAGCCGCCGCCCGCTACTCAGCTCTGCAAATTAAGATTCCGAACGCAACATCAGATTATTGGAAATGGGCTGGAAATGTCGTCCGATTCGTACCATCGAGATCAATTCATTTTTTTAAATCAGCCAAGAGGATCTTAAGAAAATATCGTCGCTTTTTAAGGAACAAATAAATTGTCATTTTATATTAAGGTCATCACTTTTAACAGTAAATTTGAACTATAACGTTCATTTATGTTTTTACGCAACTGTTGAAGAGAGTTTTATTTATATATATGTATAGTTTATTTGTATTTTAGTGTAATTTGTGTTGCATTGTATTCTTTGTTACAAATACTGAATAAAACTTCGTGACCGAAAAAAAAAAAAAAAAAAAGTCAAGGTCATAAGATTTATTTCAATAGTTTAACCATTAAATGACCCAAACATTAACAATTGGAATTTTTTCAATGTATTCAAAAATCAAAGTGCATACTCTTTTTATCCTCTCGCCATTTAAATATCAACAGTAACACATTACTCCTCTTTCTGTGTATAAATAAGCACTATATATATAAATATATATATATACATGTACATAAGTGTAGGGGAGATGTTGGTTTGGGAGAGCAGCATTCCATTTGCCCGAATTTCAACAAGAACTGTTAAATCGGTGAAAAAATAATCAAATGAAGAAAGCTATTTAGATTCATATTGTCTTTATAGTAATAACAAACTATTCATTACATATATTTATTTGGTTATAATTAAAAATCCGGTTGTTTCATAATTAAATATTAATTTATTCAACTTAGATGCCTGAATTCTCCAACCAATTTGCCCGAATTCGAGAACTCACCCGAATTTTTTTGGAGGGGCAGTTGCTCCCCTTGCCCCCTGTCTCCTACACCTGGGTCCCGGATGTTTTTTGAGCGTCCTGGCTCGGTTTTTTATACACCAGGCCGGGACATCAATATTTTCTTTCGTTGGTCATTCGTAAATTTTATTAAGAAATAATTACCCACAAAAAAGTGAGGAAATCACTTTTTTTGGAGATTATTTTCTAAAAAAAAAACGTCGTCGCCTTTTTTTGGAGATTCTTTCCTTTAAAAAAAACGTCTTCACGTTTTTGGAGATTCTTTTCTAAGAAATGTCATCACCTTTTTTGGAATTATTCAAGGTACGAAAATATAATATGTCCCGGCCCGCTTTTGGCCCGGCCCGGCTTGAAAAATTTAAGTCCCGGCCCGGGTCCCGGCGAAAAAAGGTGTCCCGGTCGTTTCCTGATATATATAGATATAATATTTATATTATATATATATATGCATATATATATATATATAATATATATATATATATATATATATATATATATATATATATATATAATATATATATATAATAATATATATATATATATATATATATATATATATATATCTATATATGATAATATATTATATGTTGGTCGAATATTACTTTGAAAGTAGTAAGTAATATATACTTTTTACTGCGTAGTAATATCTTTTTTCAATATTAGTTATTACTTCACAAAAGTAATATACTACTTTGAGTAATATACTACTTTTTTGAGCATTCCGAAACAATAAGTAAAGGCAATTCAAACAGGATTGTAAAAATCCTCACCAAACCTAGTTTGCATTTTTATAATAATCCTATATATGATATTATAATATTATAAAGTGAGCACATGGCTCAAACATGATTAAGTGGGTGAATTCAAGGACTAAAAAATGACTTCTTACATTATGAGAGGCATAGGTTTAATTATCCAACCCAAGCCCTCGGGTCCCGCCTGCTGATATAGGCTTGATTTAGGGTTGAAACCCACCGCCAACTCTGGGAAGGTATAAGAGGAGTCCTTACTTTCAATCTCATACACCCCAAGCCCTCGGGTCCCGCCTGCTGATATAGGCTTTTATTTAGGGTTGAAACCCACCGCCAACTCTGGCTAGGTATAAAAAGAGTCCTTACTTTCAATCTCATACACCCCAAGCCCTCGGGTCCCACCTGCTGATATAGGCTTTTATTTAGGGTTGAAACCCACCGCCAACTCTGGGAAGGTATAAGAGGAGTCCTTACTTTCAATCTCATACACCCCAAGCCCTCGGGTCCCGCCTGCTGATATAGGCTTTTATTTAGGGTTGAAACCCACCGCCAACTCTAGCTAGGTATAAAAAGAGTCCTTACTTTCAATCGCATACACCCCAAGCCCTCGAGTCCCGCCTGCTGATATAGGCTTTTATTTAGGGTTGAAACCCACCGCCAACTCTAGCTAGGTATAAAAAGAGTCCTATTTTCAATCGCATACACCCCAAGCCCTCGAGTCCCGCCTGCCGTTATGGGCTTTTATTTAGGGTTGAAACCCACCGCCAACTCTGGCTAGGTATAAAAGGAGTCCTTACTTTCAATCTCATACACCCCAAGCCCTCGGGTACTGCCTGCGGTATGGGCTTTATTTAGGGTTAAACCCCACCGCCAACTCTCGTTAGGTATAAAAGGAATCCTTACTTTCAATTTCATACACCCCAAGCCCTCGGGTCCCGCCTGCCGTTATGGGCTTTTATTTAGGGTTGAAAAACACCGCCAAACCCTATAAGGACCCTATTTTTTATTCAAATTCAGCCCAAGTCCAAGTGTATAATATTGTAAATTAGGGTTCTTCTCATTCCTAATTGGGATTGGCGGTGGGTTTCAATCCTAAAAGCCCCTATCGACATGCAGGCACGAGGGCTTTGAGGAACTTATTTTTTAATGATAAAATCCTCCATAAATAACGAAAAGGTTGTTCTGTGTGTTTGGGTCTAATGGAATCCCCTGTCTTAAATATCATATTGACGTGCTTTTTTAATTTATTAATAAGCAGTATTATGTCCATCGGGTGACGTCACATACATACACAGATCATAAATTTTCATCAAAAATGCCTGTCGATATTTTTTTCACTAAAGTAATATGTAACTAGGATATTACATATTAGTTATTACTTGAAAGTAATATCTAATATGTTTGTTTTTCTAGTTATTGCGCAGTAATATCACAAGTATATATTACTCGCACGCGCGTTAGGGGAACATACACTGATATATATATATATATATAGATATATATAGGAAGTAAGTACTAAATAATATATCAATTGTTAGTTGTTTCATTTAGTCGACAACTAATCGATTAATCGAATACAGCACCACGATTAAGGGCCCGGTATATCTGGTAGAATTGAGAGAGATAAATGCATATATATTTTTATGGAAATCAATCTTTGGAATTATACGTCATGGACAATAATTCCCTAAAGGTGCCTTTTCTAATTTGTCTTTTATTTGACTTTAATACTACATCTTATCCCAATGAGTCTAAGACGGTTTGTCCATATCCAAACTGAGGAACCTATGTTTTGGATATAAAAACCGGTAAAGAATAGAAAGGTTTATTAACCATATAGATATAAAGATAAGAGAGGGTGATTCCAAGGAGAATATAAAGAAGGTGAGTGAACAAGGAAACTTTACGTTGTGTTTTATATTATTATTGGACTTAGTTTTTCAACATTGACGTCATATGTTTATTTATTTTTATTTACAAAATCAATTTCTCAAAGGAATTGCTTTGTTTTGGAGTGATGTGTAGAGATAGAAAAGCGAGGGATATATTTGGGCGTGTGAAAGGGAGAATGTTTGAATGGTACAATTGAGTTCAGGCTCTTGTTATCACTATTTTCTTTCCTCAGAACAGAAGCAAAACAGAGATTCAAATATAAAATAAATACCTTCCGTTCCGGCCGACTGGCCTACTTCATAAATGAAAAAATACTCCTCAAAAGAGGAAAGAGAATAGTGATAACAAGAGCCTAACTCAATGTACCATTCAAACATTCTCCCTTTCACACGCTCAAAATATCCCTCTATTTTCTATCTCTAGTGATGTGTGAGTGCCAGGAACAGCCTCAAGTCAATTGGTCTGTTCAAGAAAAGTCCATGAAACCGACTGTGACTCGTAAGCCTGGATAACGGTGAATGGAGCCCATGGAGTGCACATCCTCCGTCGAGGAGGCATTTTTCAATAATTGATAGCAATGAATGGTTCCTTTTAAATAATTCCTTTTTAAATGAATGAATAATAATATGCAAATTTCAACAATGACGATGACGTCATTGTTGAAAACAACAGCTGAGTCAGCTAACGCCAACCTGCCTGCCTTAGAGAGTCGTTGTTGACACACCTTTATAATTTCTCCTTGGGTGACTCCATTCAATGGCAGAGAAACAGCGTTCTAAGTTTCTG
>CP045895.1:14920045-14966473 GCA_013387185.1 Caligus rogercresseyi | reverse complement strand
CCTAAGTATTCAACAGCGAATTCCTTGTATTATGGAAAAGTAATCTGTACACAAATCAATATGGCAAAAATAACGTGCTCTACTGAGATTCTCAAAGGTTATTAGCGGAGACAGCTGTATATGATGGTGCGAGAACCGCCTTTGATTAAGGGTGGATCGAGTGTCGTCAGCTTTACTGACTCAAACGTCTTTGCTATCATAATTCGAAGTCAAGAGAGCAAAATTGATCTTTTGATATGAGAATATACGATTACCATATGGTAAACTGCTGTTAGTGTACATGGATAAAGAGAGAAAGAGAAGGGAGAGAGTATTTTACTCACTTCTCTCCCTTCTTTTTTTTTCTATCCAGGTAACACTAACAGCAGTACCATATGGTAATCGATATTTCAATAATTATTATTAATTTAAAGGAATCTAATTTACTACCAGACGTATGTTGATGTTTTTTAATAAAACAAAGTTTTCAGTAAAAACAAAGAAAAAAAATGGAGTGTGTATTGTTAGCTTATTCATAGCTTTTTTGTATCAATTAACTTCACTCGCCTGTAGAAGATGACTTGTTTCGCTTCAGAGTAAAATAGTACTTTTAAGTTTAGTAAAACTTTAAATGATAAATCCAAAATGAACTGGGTTGCATTCTATCATTCAAAATTCAGTACATCTGAGTTTACATCATAAGATTCAGAGCCTGTATTGACCTATAAGAAATCGATTATGAAAAAATAATGATAATGTGTTTCTACATATGCGTCAAGGTATCCTCTCAAAATTTTACTTTATTTATCATTTAAAGTTTTACTAAACTTAAAAGTACTATTTTACTCTGAAGCGAACAAGTCATCTCTACAGGCGAGTGAAGTTAATTGATACAAAAAAGCTATGTAAGCTTAACTTAAGTAAGCTGTACACAAATCATATGGGCAGAAGAATAACGTGCTCTACTGAGATTAATCAAAGGTTATTAGGCGGAGACAGCTGTAATAGTGATGGTGAGGAGAACGCCTTTGATAAGGGTGGATCGAGTGTCGTCAGCTTTACTGGACTCACGTCTTTGCTAATCATAATTCGAGTCAAGAGAGCAAAATGATCTTTTGATATGGGAATATACGATTACCATATGGTAACTGCTGTTAGTGTACATGGATAGAAGAGAGAAAGAGAAGGGAGAGAGTATTTTACCTCACTTCTCTCCCTTCTTTTTTTTTTATCCAGGTAACACTAACAGCAGTTACCATATGGTAATCGTATATTCTCTTATCAAAAGATCAATTTTTGGGGGAGAGCAAGTATTTGCTTATATATATAATATATATATATATATATATATATATATATATATAACTGGATGCCTGTAGAAAAGTTATATTGTTAACTAAGTCTTCAGAGATCTCTTAATATCTTCTAATGGAATCGTATTCTTTCAATCCTAAGTATCAACAGCGAATTCCTTGTATTATGGAAAAGTAAGCTGTACACAAATCAATAGGGCAGAAGAATACGTGCTATACTGAAATTAATCAAGGTTATTAGGCGGAGACAGCTGTATAGTGATGGTGAGAGAACCGCCTTTGATTAAGGGTGGATCGAGTGTCGTCAGCTTTACTGGACTCAACGTCTTTGCTAATCATAATTCGAAGTCAAGAGCTGCTATTTGACATCTCCAGATATCAGCATCCCTCAAATGCCAAAATTCTGCTCATGGGACCTTTTTTGTGTGTAATAAAGATTGGCAATAATACAAACCTGTTTATCGCCAACTCTACTCAGACATTACCAAAAACGATGTTTGCGGAGAAATAAGGACTCTTGTGGAATACTGGGAAAGAAAACATGAGCCTCTATTGTTATGTGGTGACTTCAACGCCAGAAGTGAGTTTTGGAGCGACTTTATCACTAACAAGAGGGGTGAAATGCTAGAGGAATTCATGCTGCACATAATTTGGGACTTCAAAATCGAGTTGTGTACTTACGTTTGCCGGTGGTATGGGAATATCTATTATTGATATAACCTAACTAATCATGGAGTCATCATCTCATTTCTCTATGGAAAGACTGATAAGGAGTATTCTGTATCCGACCACAGATTCATTATGTTTGACATTGGTTCAGTGAAACTATATCTAATCACTTGAACTTTAAACATGCAAACTGGAACAGTTTTAAATGTGATCTCGAATCTCACGGACAAGCAGTGTCACAGGATCTTCTAAGCTCCAAATGACATTGATTTCGAAGCGAACAGTATCACAACTACTATACTCGAATCTCTTAAAAAAATCATGTCTCGTGAAGTCTGAATGATTCGAAAGGCCAATCCATGGTGGAACAGCCAATTAAGAGAGCAAAGAAAAAAGTTAAATATCTCGAACGCAAAAAAAGGTTTGCTGAATACAGAATTGAAAAACAGCTCTATAAAACAATGTTAATAATATTGGGCCATTGTTAGCAGCCATATTGGACTTAACAGTCACCTATTCAAGATAGGAAAAGCACAAACTTCAACCTGTCGTCTCTGCAAGGAGGGGAGGAAAACGCCGATCCATCTCATTTTTGACTGTGCTCGCACCGTAAAGGAGATGTTTCCAGCTCGCAGAGGAGTCCAAAGCTAAGAAGACAACAATGGAAGCTCAATGCTTGAAAATATTCTACATTTTCTGTAAATATAATTTATTCAAAAAAAAGATCTTAGCTCCTAAGTAACTTTCACCGCTGATACCGGATTAAGTTCCGGTGGGGTGGGTTTTACCTAGGAGTTAAACAAACAAACAAATATATATATACACAAAAAAAAAAAAAAAATCTATATATATACATATTATATATATATATATATATATCAGGCTTGTGAACGGAACGCAAAAATTGAACGGCGTTCAGCTGAACGCACGTTCAATGAACGGAACGCAACTTTTTTTTTAACGCTGAACGTTGACGCAAAAAAAAGAGTTTTTGCGTTCAGCGTTCAATTTTTCCCAACTTTTCTTTGACTTATTTTGGAATTCTTAAAAAAAAAAAAAAGTCTCACTACGCAGTACTTTTTTTGGGAAAAAACGTCATCACTACGCAGTACTTTTTTGGGAAATTCTTTTCTAAAAAAAAAACGTCATCAGTACGCCAGTACTTTTTTGGGAAATTATTTCTCAAAAAAAAAAAGTCATCACTACGCAGTACTTTTTGGGAAATTCTTTTCTATAAAAAAAAGTCATCACTACACAGTACTTTTTTAATATTTGAACACTGAACGCTAACGGAACGCTGAACGCAAAAGCATTGAACTGAACGCTAATTTTTTTGTAACGCTGAACGGAACGCTGAACGCAAAAAAAGCTGAACGCTCACTAGCCTATATATATATATATGGCAACACAAAAATAGTAGATTGACAACTAATGCTGCCTTTAAAACAAATTTATTAAAAGTGGTGATATCTCAAAACAGACAATGTAGGCCAACCGAAACTTTCAGATCTCCTCTTCGAATGAAATATTATTTCTATGTATGTAAAACAATACAAATCATTTATTTTTACGCTCTTTGACTCGAGCTGGAACCAAAATTGATGAAGGTCGAAAAGTTGATAGAAAATTTTTTTAATACAGGTAAGAATACTATATCATAATGTTGATATTTCGAATGAATGTAGATTTTAATGCTAAAGATAGCAGTATTAAGATCTTAGGGGATCTTGGACGATTGAAAAGGAAGCATAAATCACTTTGGGAGGGAGGGGGAATGAAACCCCCTTCAAGTCAAGCCTTCATCTATTTTTATGACAAGTATATACGCTAAATAAAAAAGTAATAAAAACAGATCGCCTCAAGGTTACTCAGTTAGTTTGTCCATGCCCTAATTTTCATTTAGTGTACACTTAATAATAATAATAAATAATAATATATTGTAGCGTATGAGAGTAAGCAAAAAAGCACAATAATAATAATAGTAACAATATGTACCCAATTGTTTTAAAAGAATGTCCTTATCAAAAAGTTTGAGAAATGTGTGAAATAATGCTAGATCTAAAAATGATTAAGGAGCAACTTGAACACACACACACACACACACATATATATATATATATATATTATATATATATATATATTATATATATATATATATATAACCTATATATATATATTAGGTTTGTTCTTATTTTTCAAATGTTTGAAATGTTAGCAACTTTGTGGATTTTCTGTTTCTTGTGATAAAAGAAGACGAATACAAAGTTTGAACAAAATCGGTCAACATTACGAGGTCGCGCAACGAGGTCAAAGTTTTAAAAATTTAGTAAAAATATAGTTTTCCGCAAATTTCTTCAAAATGGTGGACGTTACAGATTTCAATAATAATTATTAATTTAAAGGAAATCTAATTTACTACCAGACGTATGTTTAATGTTTTTTAATAAAACAAAGTTTTCGGTAAAAAACAAAGAAAAAAAATGAAGTGTGTATTGTTAGCTTATTTCATAGCTTTTTTGTGTCAATTAACTTCACTCGCCTGTAGAAGATGACTTGTTCGCTTCAGAGTAAAATAATACTTTTAAGTTTAGTAAAACTTCAGATGATACATCCAAAAATGACCTTGGTTGCATTTTATCAATTCAGAATTCAGTACATTTGAGTTATATCATATGATTCAGAGCCTGTATTGACCAATAAGAAATCGATTATGAAAACAAATAATCATAATGTGTTTCTTAGATGTGCGTCAAGGTATCCTCTCAAAACTTTACTTTGTCTCTGACGCATTTATAATCCATTATATGCGTCATTTTGTACGCGAGATAGGCTTTTTTAATGTACATATAACTCTCTACTTATTAAATTGATATGATTTAGTATACCAAAATATTAAAGTTGGTTAACCAAGCTTTCATTTGATATATTTGTGTTCTAAAAATCGCTATACTTTAAGAGATATAAGCAATACGTACTCTCCCCCAAAAATTGATCTTTTGATATGAGAATATACGATTACCATTTGGTAACGGCAGTTAGTGTAACTGGATAGGAAGAAAAAAAGAAGGGAGAGAAGTGAGGCAAAATACTCCCTCCCTTCACTTTCTCTTTCTATCCAGGTAACACTAACATTATTACCAGATGGTAATCGTATATTCTCATATCAAAAGATCAATTTTGGGGGGAGAGTACGTATTTGCTTATATCTCTTAAAGTATAGCGATTTTTAGAACACAAAATATATCAAATGAAAGCTTGGTTAACCAGCTTTAATATTTTGGTATACTAAATCATATCAATTTAATAAGTAGAGAGTTATATGTACATTAAAAAAGCCTATCTCGCGTACAAAATGACGCATATAATGGATTATAAATGCGTCAGAGACAAAGTAAAATTTTGAGAGGATACCTTGACGCACATCTAAGAAACACATTTTGATTTGTTTTTTTCATAATCGATTTCTTAGAGGTCAATACAGGCTCTGAATCATATGATGTAAACTCAGATTGTACTGAATTCTGAATTGATATAATGCAACCAAGGTCATTTTTGGATTTATCATCTAAAGTTTTACTAAACTCAAAAGTACTATTTTACTCTGAAGCGAACAAGTCATCTTCTACAGGCGAGTGAAGTTAATTGATACAAAAAAGCCATGAAATAAGCTAACAATACACACTCCCTTTCTTGCTTTGTTTTTACTGAAAACTTTGTTTTATTAAAAAACATCAAACATACGTCTGGTAGTAAATTAGATTTCCTTTAAATTAATAGTTATTATTGAAGTCTGTAACGTCTACCATTTGAAGAAATTGGCGGGAAACTATATTTCCTACTAAATTTTTAAAACTTTGACCTCGTTGTGCGACCTCGTAATGTGACTGATTTTGTTCAAACTTTGTATGTCGTCTTCTTTTATCACCAAGAAACAGAAAATCCACAAAGTTGCTAACATTTCAAACATTTGAAAAATAAGAACAACCCTAATATATATATATATATATTTATATATACGAGGTATGATCAAAAAGTATCCGACTTTTGGTTTATTGGTCAAACGAACACAGCTATGGGGCGGGACTTGCTGTGTGGTTGGGAGCATGATACTGCGCATGCTCATTTTTTTCTACAGCTCCAATACAAGTCAGTCGGCGTCAGGCCATTCATGATTGAACAGGTGCAAGTGAGTGTCGTCGGATTTATTTTATTTAAAATGTCAGAAAAAGTCGAACAGCAAAAATTGATTGAATGGAACCAAAACTAATATTCACCTCGTCTACAAGTTCTCTGATCGTGATTCGGCGGTTCTGCATCACCAGGTTCCTCACTTGATCAATGATGGCATCGTTTTTCGATGTTGAGGGCCTCCTGAGCGTGGTTCACTTTCAACTGACAAGCGGCCATCTTTGAAGCGGTTGTACCACTCCTTTATCTGTGTGGTGCCCATCGCTTCATTTCCAAAACCTTTTTAATCTTGCGAATTGTTTCCACTTGCGAATCACCAAGATTAAAACAAAATTTTATGCAATAACGCTGTTCGACTTTTTCTGACATTTTAAATAAAATAAAATCCGACGACACTCACTGCACCTGTTCAATCATGAATGGCCTGACGCCGACTGACTTTTATTGGAGCTGTAGAAAAAAATGAGCATGCGCAGTAGTCATGCTCCCAACACACACAGCAAGTCCCGCCCCCATAGCTGTGTTCGTTTGACCAAAAAAACCAAAAGTCGGATACTTTTTGATCATACCTCGTATATATATATATATATCAGGCTGTGAACGGAACGCAAAATTGAACGGTGTTCAGCTGAACGCACGTTCAATGAACGGAACGCTGAACGGAACGCAACTTTTTTTGAACGCTGAACGTGAACGCAAAAAAAAAGAGTTTTGCGTTCAGCGTTCAATTTTTCCAAACATTTATTGGACTTTTTCGGAAAAAAACGTCAAACACTACGCATACTTTTTTTGGAAATTCTTTCTAAAAAAACGTCATCACTAAGCATTATTTTTTTTTGTACATTCTTCTCAAAAAAAAAATAAACACATCACATACGCAGTATTTTTGTAATTCTTTGCTAAAAAAAAAAAAGTCAATACGTAGTACTGTATTTGGAAATCTTTTCTAAAAAAAAAATACGCAGTACTTTTTTTGTAAACCCTTTTCTAAAAAACGTCATCACTACGCAGTACTTTTTGGGAATTTAATTCTAAAAAAAAACGTCATCACTACGCAGTACTTTTTTGGGAAAATTTTTTTTTTTTCTAAAAAAAAACGTCATCACTACGCAGTAGTTTTTTGGAAATTATTTTCTAAAAAAAAAAAGTCATCACTACGCAGTAGTTTTTTGGAAATTCTTTTCTAAAAAAAAAAACGTCATCACTACGCAGTAGTTTTTTGGAAATTCTTTCTAAAAAAAAAAGTCATCACTACGCAGTAGTTTTTTGGAAATTCTTTTCTAAAAAAAAACGTCATCACTACGCAGTACTTTTTTAAATATTTGAACGCTGAACGCTAACGGAACGCTGAACGCAAAAACATTGAACGGAACGCTGAACGGAACGCTAATTTTTTTAACGCTGAACGGAACGCGAACGCAAAAAAAGCTGAACGCTCACAACCTATATATATATATACCTATATATATATATAGATAATATATATTATATATATATATACAGGGTAGTTAGATCAAATCCGGCGGGTTTTCAGGACATCCTTTAACAAGGTTGACGTCATCCGATCCGCGCAGTTGAGTTTTTAGCAGACAGCTATGAGAGATCATTTCAGTTGAATTTATTCTCGTCATGGCCGCATATGGAAATCTACAGCCTGTTATTGGAAGGAGCAAGAACGCAGGTGTGCGTTATCCAGATTCTTTTGAGAGGCGTAAAAATAAATTATTATGTATTTGTTTTACATACATAGAAATAAATATTTCATTCGAAGAGGAGATCTGAAAAGTTTCGGTTGGCCTACATTATCTGTTTTGAGATATCACCACTGTTAATAAATATGTTTAAAATGCAGCATTAGTTGTCAAGTCTTATATTTTTGTTTTTGCTTACTTATGATTTTTTCTTAGCCAACTAGCTTCATTCTAAATTTCAAATAATACAACAAACATTATATATATTATTAAAAAACTTGAAAGAACATTTGAGTAAAAACATTATTTCCTACGACATGTATCCTTTAAAACTTTAAAGTGGAGTTTAACCATTGATAAAAAAACGAAATATTGCTGCATGATGCACTTCTCATTTGCATATAATACATGCTGTGTTCTTGTAATTATAGAATAATAAAACGGTTCATCGAGTCCAAAAAAAAAAGGCTATAAAATCACTTCTACCAGGTTGATAAAAACTAAAACTGTCAACAAAAGATCAGAAACGAATTTATATAAAGGGCCAATTATGTGCAATCATATAAAAAATTGTCACATACTTAAAGTCGTTACGGGAAAAAGAACATTTACATTGAGCTTCGTAAAAAACCGTCGCGCACTTCGATTGTACCAGAGAGAACACGGTATTAAAACCACTTCTCTGATGACGACAACATATCACTTTTTATCCCACCTATAGCTTTAGCCACTGGAATATTTATAGATTGTCTTATTAAATAGTAATATAAGGTTCCATTGTTGGCTTTAAACAAATTTTCGCAGCTTGGATGAAGAGATTTCAGCCCGACGCATTCTGATTGTCTACAGACTTGTACAAGCCAAAAATAGCCTGGAATAGCTGAAAGGCATTTTATTTGGGAGCAAGGGGGAATATGCCGTTTTTGCAGCGAAGTAACTCCGACTGTATTTATTTCTTTATATCATGGCGCCTCTCGTGGGAAGCTTCCATCTAAAGCTCTTTCATACGACTAAATAATGCTTGTGGCTCCTTTATTATCTTCTCCGATTGTCCAGAAAACTTTGATAATCTCTGCAACACCTCTCTTAGTCCGAAATATGCCTTCACCGTATACTTTCTCCAAAAATTTGTGAGATATAATAACTCAGTGGTTCCTTCTCTGTCCACATATTTCGAACCCAGTATGTATGTAAAGATTTCCATATTTTTTCAAAGATAGACCACCGTTTGTGAAAGATTGTGAAGTCTTTTCACGATATGTTTTCTTTTTATCTAAATTGAGGAAGGTCAATTGCATATACTTAATCTCGCAGGACGTTTCTTCATCGTAAGGGGTAATTCTTTAAGCATGAATTAATATTGAGATGATATAGTTGTTCCAAACTTGCATTTTATCACATACATTAAGCTTGAGTCTAGAAAAGATGCTACTCTCCTTCGAAAACTATTACCCTTAAGTCATAGCCATAGAATTGTTTCCAATCCACGATCCTAAAATATTCATATCTCCGGAAATTTTAAAAACTGGCCATCCATTTTCAATCAAGCCACCAAAGCCACTTATTATTCAGTTTTGCCTGCGTTTACACATAGAGCAGAAAAAATGGAGAACACTTTAAAAATCTTAAAAGATTTCAAGGTTTGCAATGGACTTCCTGTAAAGATCATCGTCATATCATCTGCATGGCAAAGTCATTTTGTATGATGAGGAATAGCTGAAAACCTAACATTGTTTCTATCCAATTGAATCTTCTCGATCAAACGATCTAGAGATAGTATAAAAAGTATAGAAGAACACGGATATCCTTGTCTAATACCTCTTCTATTGTTAAAACTTGCGCTCGCTGTTTCATACTGAACAATTGTTCTGGATTGGCAATTGTAGTTACCGACCATTCTAATGATGAAATCGCCAAAACCTTATTGTATAATGTTGAATGATAAATTTGTGTGATAAAGTATCAAAGGATTCAGAGAAGTCCACTGTCATAAGTGATACATCTTGCTTGATTCTAAAAATGTCTGTAAGATGAAAGGTATACTATCCATTCACTTATCTTTAATAAAACTATATTGAACAGGATGAAAATTGACTTCAAACTGATTTTCATCTATTGGCTAATACCTATGTAAAAAATTTAAAAAATGAGTTTTGAATAGTTAGAGGTCTTAAGTTCTTTAAAGTCTAGGATCTTTATATGATTTAGGAATGAGATATATATTATTCCAGTTGATGCAAAATCGGGAAAATATGATACGGCGAGAACTTTTTCGGAAAAAACGTCAAAGAATAGGTGCTAAAATCGTCGAGTATTTCTTGAAAAACTCGAAAGTAAAGCCTGATGGTCCAGGAAATTTATTAGTTTGTGTGTTCTTATCAGTGGCATACACTTTTTCATTTTCATTTTTGTGTTTTTGGTGAGATGTTTTACCGTTGTTTACTTTATTTTTGTTATTAATGTGATATGACTTTTATTTTGTGTAGTAACTTTAAACTAAAATGTTTATTAATATATATACTCATATACAGTTACACAAAATATCAATAAAGTCAAAACAAAAAAAAGGAAAAGTAGTATTGTTTGATTCCTCGCATATATACATATATATATATATATATATTCATGCTCGTTAATAAGTATATAAAATCGAATTTGTAATCAAATTCTTAACAACTGGACTGCCTCTTTCAATAAAAGGGATTGGATAAAATCGAATCGTTTCGTTTTAAAACATTGTTGTTTATACACATTAAACAAATAAGTGATTATTGACTCTATGGATAATGAGTTGCCTGGTGGTAGATCCCTGTTAATAATATATTTATAAGATAATTATACTGTTTCATCTTACAAAAAAAGGACTCCTTTTGATTAGCTAATTTTTTTGTAGCGTTCTATAATGCGTTAGATTTGTGGAGGCCTTACATATCTATTTATATATATGTGGTAAATGACATAATTTAAATAGTTTTGATATATGCTAAAATAACTATTTGTTTTGAAACTGTCATTTAAACTCTTCTTGTTTAATATTCGGCTCCAGAAGTAAAATTTCTTAAATTGTTAATTTTTTGACACTCCAGTATATTTAAAAGTTTTGGGGGGCGACAGAAGATGAATTGAGATATCATTGAGTTTCATTGTAATGCACATCACTGGACTGTTGTAAAATATCAATGGTGCATTCGATGGCCCATGCTAACAATATCCGAGGGCCCATTACTTTCTTAATCCGTCCATGATCGGAGAGTATTACAAAATGGATATAGGAGCATATAGGTATAAGTAAAATATATTAAAGTAATATACTAGCTGATGCTGCCTGGCGTTGCCAGGATTTTCCTGGAATGTTCACTTTGTCCAAATATTTCCATGACACCTCAATTATATCAATAAAAAAGTTGATCAGTAGCTATGAACGTAGGATATACAGAAGGCCAAATAAACATATCGATTCCTGAGAACAACCACACACTCAAAAAATAATACTGCGCAACACAAAATCCATATAACTTTTTTCTACAAATGTTACACATCATTATCAAATAATCGTAAAATCTTTTTTGGCATAAATAATAGAATAATAAAAACGTATCTTCCATGAACAACCAATTATCCAAACACACCGAGACCCCTCCCATTTCTCAACAGAAAATTAGGTTGTAAATCTAACCGAGCATTTTAAAGAATCATAAAAACGTTTTGGCGATTAAATAAAAACGGCGATAATGAATATTCTGGGAATGTCCATCACCACACAAACACTGAGCCCTCAAAGTATTCACTTATTTTTTTGTCTAAATCTATGAATCGTTTGGGGAGTCAGAGAATGACAGAGAGATGCACAGTGAAACATAATTCTTATTTATTAGAATACATACTCTCCATGTAGTATGCTGCATAAAAAGTTGATAAAGCAATATGCAGCAGAATAAATATATTGCAAAACTATTGGCTTATCGTTGGGATTGGATGTCTCATCTAAGTTTGCATGCACTCTTTGTGTGAAGAAATCAACACCCTCCCAAGTGTCTAACGCAGGAAGCCAGCCAGGAAGGTAACTTTCCATCGCATGCTGTAGGGAAAGTCAGTATGACTAAGAGACCCAATTGCATTATTGACCTGTCCTAATTAAGAAGAAGAAGAAGGAGAAGAGACCGAGGAATTGCATCTCTATGAAGGAAATATTAATTTGGAAAGTGGGAGAAACTGAACTCAAACTCCAATTGAGTTTATTTTTCCCCATCTCTTTTCACCCGAGAAAAATACAAATAATTTTGATTTGGATCTATTACACTATGTAACAGGATTTTTGCCCCTGGGCTGAAATTTCTAAATTGAGTCCCATTTTTTACGTAGATTCCAAAATGCCACTCAAAATATCGTCTGAAAAAAGGTTTGGACTTTATGGCCTTTTTTTGAAAATCAGGATTTTCATCATTTCTAATGGTTCAGGCCCAGTTATCTTCGTGCAAAGTAAGAATAACACCAAATGTCAGTAGTATTTATTTTCTACTATACCTTTGCATTTCAAATCAGTTTTTAATTTATATATCTTTCGTACAATTCGAAATAATCGGCTTTATATTTCAAAAAGTTGACCATATTTTAGTGTTCTATTCAAGCGGCTATATTTTTTTTGTTTCGCGTCTATTGACTATAATCAATATGTAATATATTTTTGGTATATGTCCATACATTTCAGAACAGTTTTTATAATTTCGATATCTGGCATGAAAGTAAAGAAAAGATCAATTTAGTAGGACGAACTACACTACGTAACAAATTAAGGTCTTTGTTTGCTTCGTCCTACTAAATTGATCTTTTCTTTACTTTCATGCCAGATATCGAAATTATAAAAACTGTTCTGAAATGTATGGACATATACCAAAAATATATTACATATTGATTATAGTCAATAGACGCGAAACAAAAAAATATAGCCGCTTAAATAGAACACTAAAATATGGTCAACTTTTTGAAATATAAGCCGATTATTTCGAATTGTACGAAAGATATATAAATTATAAAAACTGATTTGAAATGCAGAGATATAGTAGAAAAATAAATATCACTGACATTTGTGGTTATTCTTACTTTGCACGAAGATAACTGGGCCTGAACCATTAGAAATGATGAAAATCTTGATTTTCAAAAAAAGGCCATAAAGTCCAAACCTTTTTCGGACGATATTTTGAGTGGCATTTTTGGAATCTACGTAAAAAAATGGGACTCAATTTAGAAATTTCAGCCCAGGGGCAAACAAAGACCTTAATTTTGTTACATAGTGATAAGTGGTCATATGTTAATCAATTAAGAAAGTATAGGTATAAAATAATCACACTGTAAGTCGTTTGAAAAGGAATTGTAGAAATCAGGTTTTTTAGACCCCAGCGTTGATCTAATTTATTGTTCCTCATTGTTTTGACATTTTTACCAAAGTTGCATATATATATAATATATAAATATTGACTTTAAATACATTTTCTTTATATAACATATTTTTAAATTATTTATAGATGTATGAATGAAGCTAATTTGTAATTTTTTTTTATGGTGGTGGACTGTCGTTTGGTCCACTTTGCCATTTCATTATTCCATTCATGGACTTGACTTATCTAATTTTTGTTAAGAAAAATGAGTACTTCAAAATAATATCTTCCTTTGAGTTTAGTAGACAAAAAAATACTTCATTTCACTATGGAGTCTGTTGCTTTGGAGAAGAAAATATGAATAAGTTCATCGCTGACAGACTTATTGACGTTCGCGAAAAATTGTCGTTTGTCGTTCGCCAAAAGTCATCGTTATTTTTTAATTGAATCGTTCGTCGTTCATCGTTCGTTTGTCGTTCATCATTCTGAAAAAAATGGACGACTTTTTTTCAGAAAATAAATGTTTCTTAACAACAAATGAACAATAAATCAACAAGTCTGATCGCTGATATACTAAGATTGCCAATAGATGTGAATAAAATATATTGGTAGTTATCTATAATTTTACATGCAAACTGAAAAATAAAAATATATGGCACTAGAGGCATATATACACTCAGAGAGTGCAAACCTCCGCCGTCACGGGGTCCTTATGTGCCTTCCGAGGCGGATTTTTCACGACTGGGGCGGCGTAGAGGGACGGGGAGGGTTCCCTCGACGGAAATTCTGAGAGGAAGACGCTCCCGGTAGCCGATTTCACAGCACAGCGACATCTATTGGCAGAGTAGGCTAACTTGAAATATTTATTAGTATTTAGCTCATTTGCATCTTAATTCTGCACTTAGAGATGCCAAAATTTAATCACTTATTCCTTTTGGCATTTCCAACAACTCAACCAAGTTTCATCCGAATCCGTTCCGTACTTTTTGAGTTATCCTGCTGACAAACAAACCAACCAACAAACCAACGCCAGTGAAAACTAGAGGCATATATACACTCAGAGAGTGTATACCTCCGCCGATCCCCACAACATTCCCATTCAAACATTCTCCCTTTCACACGCCCGATTTTCTATCTCTAATCATTGTTTCCTCTCTGTTAGCTCATTTTTGCATATTAAAAAAGCACTCAGAGACGGGAAGAGGAGAAGTTTAAGCTACGTCACTGGGTTAACATAGTCCTGAGCTGATAAATGAACAATAATACGTCAATGAATATTTTTTTTAGCGTTTGTTCTTTCCTACTCCCTGAATAGAGACCCCATTTCATTAGTAGTATTTTGCTCATTTTGCATATTAAAAAAGCACTTAGAGATGCCAAAATTTAATCACTTGTTTCTTTTGGCATTTCCAACAACTCCACAAAGTTTCATTTGAATCCGTTCAGTACTTTTTGAGTTATCCTGCTGACAAACAAACCAACAAACGCCAGTGAAAACAATACCACCTTCGGCGGAGGTAATTAGCCGAACCCATCAATCCAGCCAATGGAATCACTTCAATGGAAGTGATTTCAAATTTATATATCGAAGGCGATGTAGGTCTAGGTCAATATTATGGAACTCATTGAATAAAGTGGAAGGAGTACTTTTGATGCTAGTATGCTAATTCATATCCACAAAGCATCGTCCACTCCAGCAAACCAATAGGCAGAACAGCACTTCCTTTTGGAGGCGTAACTTCCTTCTGGTTGAACTTATAGATGCTCCGTCTTGAGGCACCATAATTATGAACTCAAAGATCTTTCCGTGTCCGTTTTTTTAAATAACGAAATAATGATGTGATATTCACATAGGACCGTTTCAAAATAAACTTTATCTAAGAAAAAAATCATTGTACATTACTTTAGGCCAAATTAATTGAATAATTTTTTAGTCATTAGTTTTAGCTTTGGTTACAAATACAAGGCATAATGTTAATATATATTTAAAATATAGTAGCAATCACAAAAAGAAAAAATAATATTATTATTCATTGGTTCTGTATTACTTTAACAAAAAAAGTTTATTGATACGTTGTACAGATTCGACAGACTTATAATATATAGACTATTAACAAATTCAAAGACATAATTCCATATAAGAAAATATATAATGAAAAATTGTTAAATATCAACATTACTAAGAAATTCATTTTTCTTTGTGAATATTCTAGGATCAAGCATTTTTGCTTATATGTCGTTACTTAAGAAGTTTTATTTGTATATTAATACTTCAGTCGAATCCAAGCACATGAACAAAAAAGTTAGGCCTCAGCGATAAAGATCAAAATGTCTACGATTCAATGTGTATGTATTTAAAAAACGCCTTGGTATCATTAAACAATAATGCTATTGTCTCAATGGACTATTATGATTGGTAATAATATAATTTGATATCCTAACGTTAAATATCAACTGCAAAAATAAAAAAATATCCTATATTCGTTGGGCTTCCATATCTATAAGGATAGATTAAAAGCAAAATATGTTGGGATATTAGGGAGTGTAGTTACATAGGACTTTATAGATGCAATTGTATCAACAAAAAAATAGGTAAGAAGCACGACAGTAGCAAAAAAAAAGTAAAGTCCATGGACTCAATTGCCTGATGCGTCTGTTATCATAAGGGATATCATTTAATCGAACCATGTAAATAGCAAAAAAATAAATATGCTTAGACAGGGCTTGGAGGTTCTTCAATGATTCCTGGAGGCTGCTTTGTTGGGGTGGGAGTTGGGATGGTGTCCTGTGATGTATCCTCATCGGGTCTAGGTGGCGTATGGGTCGAGGAAGATGGAGATCCAGGTGAAGAAGTACTTGATTCCTCGGTGTTGGATTCCTCTTTTGGTTTCTCTGAGTTATTAAAGAAAGAAGAAGGATGATACTGCTGTTTCAGGGCAAACATATTATATCATGATACATATATTGTGCATGATAATCTAATAGTAAAGGTTATGATAAAGTATTATAAAATAATAAGAAACTATTAAAAAAATGTAATTAAATTATTTATCTTGAATAAATATTTAGTGGATCCCTGCATGGCTAATGTCTTGATTATATTAAAATATATATAAATGTTGAAAGCATAGAGTAGCATCTTTTTTTTATTTTTATTCCATAGTTCATGATAAATTGGTATACAAATTTGTATATAAAACAGATGCTCATAAGTAAAAAATACAACATATAAACATTAAAGTTGTCATAATTTTAGCATCTAACATGAACATAATAATTAACTTCTCCAAAAGTATTAATTAAACTATTAAAACATTAACACTAAAAATGAAGCGTAAAAGTCTATTTTTAAAGATACTTTTATTGTAGTTCTAGCTAATTCAAAATAAATATCCCTTTTTCAGATGGCACCTGAATCTTCTTCGTTTTCTAATTCTAATTGTTCGAACGGGGATCTATGGATGGACATATATTATAAAACACAATTCATTTATTCTTTGAGAGTGAGGAGTGAGCTCAGTTTTAATATTATCCTTAGTCAATATTAAAACACTCTCTTTATATATATATATGATTAATTAATACTATGGCCATATAACGTAGTTAAGGAGTACATTCTTATCTCTGATTTCACAACTCAACAGCCACGAGTGAAGTGATGCATTATTTCATCATTCCAATTGTCTTTTGTTATTGCCGCTTATTTGCTTTTAACCAATCAGGGGTTAGAAAATCTAAGTTTGAATGTTTTTCCGTTTGCTGCAAATCCCACTGACAACTTAAGGGAGTGCGATACCGCAGTGTATTAAGGTGTGTTCAATTCTCAATGTTGAGGGTGCAGGTTCGAGTCCTCCCGAAAGGGGAAGGCCAATTTTGGTCAACTTCAATGATAAGACCGAGCTAAGGAGTGTGCTTCTCTCGGCTGTGGCTAGGTACGGTGCGTTGAAGTTGAAGATTCCCTCTCTTCAGAATGAAGAATGGGTGTACGCTTCTAAGGAGATCCAATATTATCCATCTTTATCCTTCAATCATCGCCGAATAATATTGTTGAATTTTTAAACGCTTTAAAAATGCACATATTTTATTCAATGTTTCTTGTGTTATATTTTAATGAGCCGATGTTATTTAATTTGTGTTTTAAGTTTTGAGCCCTTATCGTCGTAAAATATGTTTTAGTTCAGCTCCAGTGCTAAAATTTTAAACTATTATGTTTATTTGTGTTTGAATTGTAATGTATCAGGAAACGACCGGACACTTTTTTTTCGCCGGGACTTAATTTTTTCAGGCCGGGCCAGGCCAAAATTGGCCGAGACTCAGTATATTTTTTCCTTCGTCATTCTTGAAAGTGACGACATTTTTGTTAAGAAAAAAATTTCCTAAAAAAAATTTCTGGAAAAAAGTGACGACGTTATTTTTAGAAAATAATTTCCTAAAAAGTCCCGGCCCGTGTATCCGGTCGTTTTCTTGATATATATATATACAGGAACGAGTGAGAAGAATTTATCAACCGGGACAATATGCCCTCGCCGGCCTTATACAGGCCACAATATGCCATTTAAGAGGCTGTCAACGGCCGTTTATGTTTCTGAGGCCAGCGGCCCACCGGGAATAGTCCCGTACTTCCCGGTGGCCACTCCACCTCCTGTATATATATATATCTATAATGATAAGACCGATAGACTAATTTACACGTTAGAATGCCGGCTTACATCTACAACGGTACCACAATTCTATCGACCTTAATAGGCAAAATGAAATGGATTTGACTTTCTTGGCGCCAACATTATGAACTATATGTACGATTCTTATTCAAGCATTGGATATCATTTATCAAATCACGTCTATGATTGGCTTCTTTCAATGAAACTTTGTATTTTATATCATAATTAGCTCCAAAATGGCTGGTTGTAGCTGGGATGAAGAAGCCCTAGCGCGCCGGAACAATACAATATCCGATAAATATATGCCTTTATGTGCGTGATTGAAACATGTATCCTTGATTTTTAAAAGGTGCGTGATCGTAGGCGACCTCAAGTGATCCCATCACTCTGTGTCCCTGCCAAGGTTCCTCAATCTGAGTCATGAACGCATGGATAACTACAAAGCATACTATGTATGTATTTGTACCTATATATATATATATATATATATATATATATGTTCCATGTGTACATCAGTCCTAGTTTATCATGATTCCTCAAGGCTCAAATGATAAAATTAAGAGTGTTAGACGTTTTGACACCCTCATCCTTGAGGTAGGAGCCTTGAAAATTGATTTTTATTCAACTTGAAACTTCTCAACTTGTTGCTCAGGTGGAAATGGAAAAGAATATATTATTTAGGAATGATTATAGGGATGGACTATTATCTTTTCTGTGCAAAGTATAAATTAAAAACTTGCTTTATGGTAATAATCTACGACATCTGTATATTTGCATATGTCCACTATATGATATGGAAGGTGTAAGAGTATACTATAAATATTTTTTATTATATGTGCTGTTTTTATTAGGTAGTAAACAGATTTTTGAAATACGATGGATAATTTCCAAGGCTGTGGAGGCTCCGAAACTAGTAACATCGAGGCATTTATATCATTATAATACTAATATAAAGGGTAAAAATCCTCTTCTGAGTCATATTATTCATTTATTGAGAATAGAAATCACATAGCTGATTTAAAAAAACCATTCGACAAGACAACAAATAATTATGACCTAATATATTGAAAAGAATGCCACTTAAATATATATATTTTTTTTAAGCATAATTATATTTCATATTAAAAATAAAAAGTACAACATTTAAAATCAATCAACTTAAAATATTATGATTCTACATCATTTTGGATTACTTGTTTGACCATTAATCCGTTTAAAGTATTAGTGGTTTACTTTCGTTATGGATTACACGTAGCTCTGAAGTCTTTGATTCTATATTGTTACACGAAACGTATTCATATTTAGATCTTTTATTTCAACAATACTTTTTGCTACTACTTACTTTTGGCAAACTATTATTCGTTAGTTAGACCGTCTAAGGTGTTTGTCGTGAAAAATATGTAAAATACTCCATAAGGATATATAAATATATATTCTTAATAATTTTAAAGTACTTTGTCAAACGCCATAACAGGTATATTCAACTAAAATACTAGGTGGTTCAGTTAAAAAAAACCCGCCTTAAGCCACGGTTTTGGACATCATAATGTCTAAGTTGTGATGCTAAGCGCCTGGAATGAATATATTTGATTGTATCATGAGGAATGCTTGTCTCACATGAAGTGGCTAGCTAAACCTGATATAGTAAAGACTATAAAATAACAATTGTTAAAACTAGTTACATCCCTTTAAGAAATTAAATCCCCTAATGATTTAATGGGCCGGATATGGACAGAGCGGTCTGGATTTGAACTGCGACCATCCAGTTTAAGACCCATCCTCTAGGGGATGTATAACCCTATAAAAACTATAACTATAAAAACTATAAAAACTGTTGGCATATATTATAAGAAAAATAATAACAAAAAAGTGCAGATTATTTATTTTGTATCGTTAATGTGTTGATAATTTCTTAATGAACTATTTGAAATATATTTTATGTAGAATATTCGGCACTATTTAAGAATTCGCTCCTTTTCCAGGACTCCTTTATTCACTTTAAAGTCCATATTGATAAAGTAAGCTATACTAAAGTAAAAGAGATAGAAAAGACAGAAGGAGAAGGATGAAGAGAGGGAAGGAGAAGGATGAGGAGAGAGGGAATGAGAAAAAAGGGATTGAGAGAGAAGGAGGAGAGGTATCAGTGCCAATCACCGACCATGTCGGTGGAGCCAATAAAGAAAAACAATGTCCAAACGAATTATACAACTATTATTACTATTATTATAGTGTAATAAACAGGGCTGTAGGAATCTGGTAAATAAACTTTCTGGGCATAACGACCTTTTAACGCAAATAACGCATATTTGGCCTTTTTCCTGCATATTTATCGCATATTTTGAACAAATTTTGAGGATATATATATATATATATATGCAAGATTTGAAGGAACTCTTCCCCTACATGATGCATGTCACCTGCATCTTCACGCTCTCAACAAGGTGGCTGAATTGGTTTGTTACGAATTTCCTCTAGTGGATGAACTGATCTCTGAGATCAAGAAGGTATTTGTCAAAGCACCTCGACGCAAGAAGGCCCTTGCCGCTTCCGAGCAAGTTTCCTGTCCCAGAGCCTTGCTTGACGAGGTGAGGAACTTGCGCGGCATTCTACTAATGCAAACCATTTCAAGAAGATTGTAGACTCTCAATGACAACAGCTTGAAAATCGCCAGAGCCATGAAACTGTTCAAGGACCCAAAACTGCCGGGTGAGCTGGAATTCATCAAGGGCAACTTTACTAAACTGGTACACGCCATTTCAAGCCTTCCACTGACGGAGAGCATTGGAATCCTTGAGAGGGTGCAGATGCAGCAGACCGTTGAGTCCTTTGCCAGCAATTGAACAATGTCCTTGAGAAGAAATTCGAAAAAATTAATTTCTACTCCAAATTTTGAAAGAGAGACATTGGAGTTAAAAGATGATCTCAAATTGCCGTTCCTCTTCTCGTGCACTCCAATTGCCTCTGTGGACTGCAAAAGGGTCTTCTCCAAACTAAAGTCTCTTTGTCTGACCAGCGAACCAGTCTGACAGAGAAGCAAGTAAAAGATATGCTCATTCTTCAGTAGAACAATGATGGCATAATAATTTTTATTTATTTAGAATATACGTTATTTTTTCACATATTAAGGCTTTTTTTTTGCTTATCTAACCTTTTTTTTGCATATTTTTTAGCATATATAGTCATTTTTCCCTGCATATTTCTGGGCATATAGGGCATTGTTTTTGTTCCAAATTCCAACAGCCCTGGTAATAAAACATCATTTCACTCCAGGATAATTGTTATAATAGCTAGAAAACCAAAAACAGCCCAGCCCTCGACGACCAACGTTTCATATAGAACGTAGAACATGATTTGCATAAACTTATGTTCTTCTACGTTCAATATAAAACGTTGGTCATCGAGAGCTGGGTTGTTTATTATGACGATCCTGTCGCAACTCAATGTCCTCATATATTTAGAAGTATAAATTCCTTTATTCAACTCAAATACATATAGCAATCAACAAATTAAGATTTTCTTTTATTGAGTAAATTTATATAATAAATTTAATCATAAATATAAAAACTCTGCCATACATTTAATTAAATTGTCAAAGGCATATTGACATTCTTGCCCCATCTCTCTCGCCATAAAAATTCATCCAAGTGCCCAAAGATATAGTGTCATGACACCGGCCATTGACTTAAGCCTCTGTTCATTGGTCGATGGAATGTAGTACATGGGGCGGACCAAATCTTAGGCACCTCTTATTTGGAGGAACTGCCTAGCGGATTCTATATCACTCATCACTTCTATTATTTCCTTCATGGACATGATTATTTTGAATGATGAGCTCCTTTTTTTCTTCTTCTCCTTCCCTCTTTTCTCTCTCTCTTTTACTTGAGTATAGCTTCCTTTATTCTATGGACTTTTAAAGTGAATAAAGGAGTCCCTAGAAAAGGAGCGAATTCTTAAATAGTGCCAATTATTCAATCTATAAAAATTATATATTTCATACTTTTATTACATTTGTTCAACTCGGTAATCTTAAGAATCACCAATTGTTATTAATTTACATTTGTCACAATTCTGCGGCTAAAAAAATGTATTGCTAAAAATATCTTCTGCAACTATGTATTTTATAAAACTACTTACTTAAGACGACTGAAACAAATCCGTGTGGACCCCCTGGATCGTTACACTTTGCGGGTAGTCCCATAACTACTCCATCTTCGAGTCGAAACTCTCCACATTCTCCCTGAGGTCCGAGTTCCATGGATATGTTGACTTTACTTCCATCTGAGGCCCAAGACCAAGTTTTCCCGTCTGCAAGTCTATTTGCTCCAAACCATATAGGAACACCATTATCTACAATAATTAAAAGTGCTTTCAAATTCGGTCATATCGTGAAAATTTTTTAATAAATGTCTGATATTGTCTCAAGTATCAGTCAAATATTTAAATTGTTACAAAATAACTTAATGAATGAAGTTTCTATCTAAGATTATAATTATTTTAAGATAATTAAATTTTAAGGTATTTGTGTGCTAATTAATAATTAATATCATTTATTGCTTCTGTCTAGTGTTATTAAAAAGTAATTAAATAAGACAAATTAATTGAGGACTATCTTCATGGGAAAACAAGAATGATATTATTTGAAATAAGCTATTTACAAGTCATTTTTTTAACAAAAACCAAATTCTTTGTCTATTCCTCTTAGACTGATGAAAAATTTGGTATATTTTATTTATAGCTAACGATTTTTAAACATTTAACTTTAATTCATTCATGATATTTCATAAATACAATTCAAAGTTATTTAGACGGTAAATATACCAATTATTATTAAATAATAAAAACTTGTGATTTCAGGGAAATAATAATTATTTAAATTATATAGTTCTTGACGATTAACACATAACATGTTTATTGATGAGCTTACGAAAGTTTCTAATAAGCACCCTGATAATCAGCTAATATTTTCATCAGAACCACTCAGTATCTTATCTCATAGGCCTCAATCCATGCCATTTATATATCTTTTGAAATGAAAAGGCATTATTAAATATTTATATTTCAATATAAAGCAACACTTATAAGAGATTAACTCATCATACACGATAAGAAGACCCTTACTTTCTGACGATAAGATGTAGAAAAAGAAAAATCCACCAAAGAAAAATGATTGCCCACTGAGACAATTATATTTTGTAGGAATAAATACAATGTTAAACTAATAAGCATTTTTTTTAGTTGGTAACTAATATCATATTATCTACCTCATACACTCAAAAAGATGATCCGATTATCGTCAGATATGATTAAACCAGACTATAATGTTCACTGATGTTTTTTTTTTATTGTTCATTGATTTTTCTATCATGATCATTTATATATATAATTAATGGTTTTTACGTAGCAATTCAGATTGATTTTATACGTATTTTTAAGTGTATTTTTTAAATTAAAAAATAAAATGATTAAAACCATAAAATAGATTTAGGAGCAAAAACATGCAAATGGGCTGATGCACATAGTTAAACATGTACACGCAAGATTAAACATTACATGAAAACTATAAAAAAACTTTAAAGATATTGCAGTTTTTAAGCACATCTACTAAATGATGCGTCCTTGCATACTATAAGGTTATTCTTCAGGGCAGATAATGTGAACTAAAATGACCATAACTTCGCAGCTGCGCCGAATAGTTTTAGTCTGTTTCCTGTTTATACTTTTAGTGTATTATTTTTACACTGTATAAAACTTTGGCAGATTACTGAATAAAAATTTAATCGAAAAAAAGATAAAGGTTCATTATTTCCTTGAGTTTGGGTTGTGTTTTATTTATTTATTTACTAATTGGAGGCATTATAGGGGTCATTCAAAAGATTCAGGCATGACTTTGATCGAAACCCAATAGAAGCAAATAACTTATGTTCTTTCGGAAGCCAATAATATTGTTATGCCACCGTTGATGGCTGTCTCCTCAACAACCACGACTGAAGGGATGTATCATTACCTCCGCTGAAGGAGTATTGTTTTCACTGGCGTTGGTTTGTTTGTTTGTTGGTTTGTCAGCAGGATAACTCAAAAAGTACCGAACGGATTCGGATGAAACTTTGTGGAGTTGTTAGAAGTGCCAAAAGGAACAAGTGATAAATTTGGCATCTCTGAGTGCAGAATTAAGATGCAAAATGAGCTAAATACTAATAAATATTTCAATTTAGCCTACTCTGCCAATAGATGTCGCTGTGCTGATAAATCGGGTGCCGGGAGCGTCTTCCTCTCGAAATTTCCGTCTAGAGGAACCCTCCCCCGTCCCTCTACGTCGCCCCAGTCGTGAAAAATCCGCCTCGGAAGGCTCATAAGGACCCCGTGACGGCGGAGGTTTGCACTCTCTGAGTGTATATATGCCTCTAGTTTCATAAGGGCAACTGTTTTAATTAATATTCCCTCTTGTTTTCTGTCAAACAATCATGTGTAAGTAAAAGGTTTGTTATCTCTAACCAAAGAGCTCAAAACAATGCTTATAGTGAGGGGGGAAAGCTTACACAGTTGACTTTGGCATAATTAAAATTGGTGGATCAAAGCTATATAGGAATCCTCACTTTTTGACAATAAGACGATCAAAAAAGATGAGAGAAATAACGAATGGCATTCCATTTCCGTTCTCCCTTCTAAAAGGATATATCGAAAAGCTGAGAGGTTTAAAATAGTTTAAGTTCTAAATTCCTGGACTTTATACTATACTATTATTCGGCTTACATTAAAAATTGACTTATACTATTTAATTAATATTCGTCGTTTTAATTTTTTAATTCAATGCTTAATTATGGACTTTCCATGGGCATATTTTTTAATTATATTTCCTTTGTTGTGTATTTTCATGAAATTGTCGTTAAAAAAAGGGGGAAATGGCTGTTTATTGAAAAATAGCTGTCTTTGGTGGATTTTGCAGGAACTGAAAGCATCTTTAATAATAATATGAGGGTAGGGATGGCCTTTACCATCATAAGAGAGAACAAAGAAATAGAGAGATCATTGCCGTTAGTCCTCCTTCTTCCTCTGAAACAGGTAAGTATTTTTAGTATAAATAAAACTTTTTCATGTGTGTATGAAGTACATTATATATATATATATATATATATATATATTTGAGTACTATATTTATATTTATATATATGTATATATATATATATATATATATATATTTGAGGTCATGACCCATAAAGAAATGATGCAGAAAGAAAGAAAAATATTAAAAATCCCTGAGTATGTTAATAAGAGAGAGAGAAAAAATCCTTCTCTTTTGGCCTTCTATTGAAGGATATAGTAAGACAGTAAATAAGTATAATATATTTCTCTCTCTCTCTTCTTATTCTTCAAATAATCAAGGCTGAAGGGGGGGGGGGGGGGGGGAGTAGACAACGAGAAGAGGGAGGGAAACCTTGGTTCCGGGGTCATCCGAAGGCTTGATTTACTGATTGTTAGAGTAAGGGCAGGAGGATTGGCCAAGGCTAGGAGTAGCTCTTTGTCTCTCCCCTTCGTTAGGTCGAACGGCACTTGCCACCCTTCTAACTAGTGATGTGTCACGTGCTTAAATTTACTACTCGAGCTTGGGCGAGTAGTAAGAAAAATACTCCAGTATTTACGAGTTTTTACTCGTAACTCGGATAAAAATTAAAACTCGTTACTTTAAAAAGCTCATTTCTTTTAATATATATCAAAAAGGAAGTTATTTGTGAACTCCCAGGAATACTCGTGCTTTTTAGAAAATTCTTTTAACATCCAAATTGATGTGAAATGATCATAAGTTCTATGCAGTTCGGAATTTTTTGTTCTTAATTTTATAAAAGTCAAAATGAGGCTTAAGGGCTTATTAGTAAAATTCTAAAATTTATTCCTAGAGTACATTTTTAGAATATTTGATAAATTTTTGTTAGTAATATGTAACCGATTTATAGTTTTTTTTTGCTAGAAGTAATATTTATAAATAAATTACTTGATATCAAACTCTAAATCAACATTTAGTCTTTAAAAACAAATAATCTCAAAAATATATATTTTTTTACAATAGACTGTACGTGTCGACCAGCAAATATTTTGATCCTTGACATTTCAAGATGTTACAAATAAACGAAAATAATAAGAACAAGGTATAATAAGGTAAGACAACGATATATTTTTATATGCGATATTTAACAGATATATAAATAGAAAGAATACAACTTGTAGTTTATACAAAAATGCAACTTTTTTGAAATAAATTTTTTTTATAATTTTTTAGCAAATCTAGAATGACTAACATAAATTGGCGTTTAATTTGAACAATTGCTCAGCATGAAAATCTGTGAACTATCTATTACGACGATTAGTTAGAATTTTCACATCGTAGAAAATATATGATGTTCCTTGTACAATCAAATCTTTAAAAACCACGCATGAAAGAGTGATTTACTCCAAATTTTGGTTCGTTTAAATACTTGTTCCATTATTTTTGAACATTTTGAACAAAATTGTCTTGATTTAGAATAGTGAATTGAAAAAAAAATCTCCCCAAACACTAGATTGAGGCTGTTTGAGAGAATTATTTCTTAGTCATTGATTGGTCGTTTTCATTTAAAGCAGTGCTTCCCAAACTTTTACAATCAGTATATACGTATTTGCTTTTATAAATGTATATTTGTATGCACTATGATAAAACAGCAATAAATAATTAACTAACTAACCCCTTATAATCACGTTGCGTACCCTAGGGATACGCATATCATAATTTGGGAAATGATGATTTAAAGGATTAATTATAATCTTTTGGCACTCTTCAATAATTTTCATTTTGAAAAGTTCTGCTGGTTTCAAATTGCCAAAGCTTTTTGAGTAATCCTTAAAACGTGGATCAAGAAGTGTGACCTCACACAATTCTTCTGAAGTTTCTATTTCAGAAAATTGCTTGTCTATTTCCAAATACAAGTCATGGATGAGTATCCCGACTACAGAGTGGGCAGGAATTCGACTAACCTCAGAAAATTATTTGTACTTGCTTAATAAAGTTTTGGGAAGAGGAATTATTTTGGAGGATGTTACTTTTTTCTCTGAGCTGATTTCCGTTGTCACATGGTACATAGTTTCATGAAGACAAGATGAGTAAGTACTATAAAAATTGTTTTGGACTTATAGATGATATATTATGTATATTTATTTTTATGAAGCTAGTATGATTTGTAAAGAAACGGTAAAATGAATTTAAAAACAATACTCAGTCCATAAATAACCTTAATAAGACCGTCTCATTACTAATTTTTATTCAAAGTCAATTACTTTTGAGGCTCTTGATTGGTCCAGACGTATTATTTGAAGGGACGAGTTTTTCGTTGCGTAAGAAATTTCCACGTGATTAACGAGTTTTCTCCGAGTAACGAGGTTTTCTCCGAGTAACGAGTTTTTCTCCGAGTAGCGAGTTTTCCCCCGAGTAACGAGTAAAAACTCGTCGATTTCATGCACGAGTCGAGTATTGAAGACTTATTTTACCTACTAAATAAAACTCAAGTATTAAAAAACGAGTTTTACTCGTGACCCATCACTACTTCTAACTAATGTCCTGGATACACACTTAATTAAGAAGGGGGGGGGGGGGGAGGATGCTCGATTGAAGCCATCTTAGCTCGCTTTTATTACGATGTATATTATTTATGGAACAACGAGGAAGAGAAGGAAGGAAGTCGTGTTATTCCTCCAGCAGTCTAAAGCATAGAGATATAAAGATATAGAGAGCTTATTCCCTTCAATAGCAGAGAAACATAGTCGTTCAGCTGTCGCCTGTGCCCAATATAAACAAAGAAATTTGATCTACGTCATCGTAAATTGATCATAGTGATAGAAAGATTTTTATTATTAGGCAATACGTTGCATTTCTCTGAAGAGTCCAATAAGCTCTCTATATCTTTATATCTCTATGGTCTAAAGTCCCAGTCTTAAGGAATGGAAAAAGAAAGATTATGTTTTGTTTTTAACGTAACTGTCTTAAGATTGTGTTTTTTTATCTCCTACTTTCTAGTGTATTCTTATTATTTTACACTGTATGAATTTTAGCTAATAAATAAACATTTTAACCAAAAAGAGGAAGAAATGAGTAATAATCAATGACGTCATTTTAAGAGTTTTTAAAATAAACCTAACATGGCTTTTATTGTAGGATATTCTTTCTTCTATTCATATGACTAATTTGTTTTATACAGTATGGCAGCCCTTTTAAGTCAACATACTTCATGAAATAACTCTTTCTGTCCATTTTTCTCTTCTAATGATTACCTGGTTATTACTCGTATATAAGATGGTGGCAGGAAACGACCGGGTCACTTTTTTTCACCGGGAGCCGGGGCGGGACTTAAATTTTTCAAGACGGGCCGGACTAAAACTGGGACTTTAATATATTCGTTCCTTCGTCATTCTGAAGGTGACAACGTTTTTTTAGAAAATAATTTTCTTACAATTTTTTAAGATTTAAAAAAAAAAATCTAAAAAAAAGTGATGAAGTTTTTTTAGAAATTAATTTATAAATATTTATAGAATTCTTTAATTAAAAAACGTCGTCACTTTCAGAATGACGAAGGAACGAATATATGAAAGTCCAAGCCTGGAGATTTTTGGACACCGGCCATTCAAAAAACAGCCGGGATCCGGGCAGGGTACCCGGTCGTTTCCTGGTTGGTGGTATTTACAAAACTAATTTGAAACTTTAATGTTATTAATTTTTAACCGTAACTCTTCCGATTGGATTTTATGCTATCTTTTTTCGAAAAACCAATAATCAATTATTATTCATTAAATATAATATCAAACTAAACATAAACATTTAAAAACAAATTCTTCAACGGTAGTTATAACTAATTGGTTAAAATTACGGGGAGGTGTACTTTAGTTGATTCAAAACTATTATAAAACTCTTTGTGAAACAATCGGAATATTTATCGGCAAAATAAAGAATTAATCTTGTTAAACTAGCTTATGATACTTAACAATCTCACAAAAAAAAAAAAAAAATATTTAAAGACGTGCGAAATTGTTGAACCTTTCTGTTTTCTCATAAAGAAATGTGTTCAATGGCAAGCTTTACATTCCTATTTTTTATATGTTGCAAAATGATTTATGTGAATAATAGCAAAGTAAATGGCCATTGTTGAACTAGAAAAAGAGACTGGGGCCGATTGACCAGCGGGTAGTACCGGGACTATTCCCGGTGGGCCGTTGTCCTCAAGAAACATAAACGGCCATTGACAGCCTCCCAATGGCATATTGGGGCCGGTGAGGGCATAATTGTCCCGGTGGATAAATTCTTCCCACTCCGTTCCTATATATATATATATATATATTATTTGGGTAAACATAGTGACTCAAATTGATAGCTATCTCTAATCTATTATGTATTTAATTTTTATATATGATAAAGAATAAGTTACTAAGGCTTCAACAGTTGATATGTTTATAAAGTATGAGAGTACTAGAACAGAGAAGGACCTTCTCAAAACTTAATTATAAGGTCAAGGCTCTCTACATATAAACTTTATTTTCACTCGTAATTATACAAAATGTAATATATATATATACATCTCTTCAAGTCCTCAAAAGGGCTCAATATTTTCTCTCTAACCAGCTGCCACAATTAACATAATTTTAATCCTTTTTATAGTGACAAGTTCATGAATATATGGATAAATATCATGAAGGACTTGGATATTTTTTTGCATTTAGCATTGTTATTTTTTTGCTTAAATATTCAACTTGTATTCATTCATAATCCCAAAGACTTTTTGCAATCTTTAATCTTATGCATGACCAAAGTAACTTATATATAAAAACGAATGCAGATGTGCCGGGGCGTCCTCACTCAGATCAGTTTCTCCTTCTGACCCAGATAAAAGCATGTCAACCGCCACTGCCATTTTGTTTTCTCTTCAATTAAATGAATATTTTTTTCCCTAGACCAGGGCCACCACTATAATCGAAATGGATGCATAAATACAGAGAAAACAACAATAATAATAATAACGATAATAATAATAACATCTGAAGAGGAAATAACAAGGAAAGAACCAAAGTTTCACTTTTTTATATATCACATATTTTCTCCCTCTTCCTTCTGACCTGTTGTTTTGTTCACTTACATGCTCTGAGAAGGGTTTTGAGAAGTTGGAGGGTTTCTTTTGAGGCTTTGAGAGCTCCCCTGCGGATCTCCATGAGATTTCCGCCGAGAGAAATGCTACGTGCCTCTGCCACATGCCAGCTTAGGCCAGTGAGTACGGGGCTGACATAAATACGGGCCAAGGGGAATCCAGCCAGGTTCCTAAGGACACTTTAAAGAAAAAAGGAGGGGGAAAATAATATTTTAATAGATTTCATTGTCTACATCAGCAAGGCCATTACTTACTCTCAATAATTAATTATTTAATTGTCTATAATAATTTTAATAAAAAATAAAAAAATTAATGAAGCTTAGTAATGATTTGTGTGATCAGCGTTTAACATTCGATTATATGAAATTATTTATTGGTATTGTTTGTTGCGTACCGTATATTAACAATTGTGTCTGCAGTGCGGTGCTTAAGAACGGTTGCAATTCAAAATATGGAGGTTATATTAAGAAAATAAATACCACAATAGCTTTTACTTAGAAAAGGCATTGCCAAATGAAAATGCAATCGTATTCATTGATATTTTAAAAGAAAAAATGAGAGGATTTTTTTCCCGTCCCGATACGTTGATTTGCTTTTTATAGGAATAAAATACTTTATTATTTATAAGGATAGATAAAAGGTTTTTTTAAACGTGATTTGTTGAAAATAATGAAGAGTGAATAATAAAAAGGAGTTGATATTATGCTACTAAGTATCTCTTCACTCACTGCTGTTGATGAGTAAATAACAATTCAGAAAGATATCTTTAAGAACCTAATTGTCTCTTCTTCATGAGCCTACATCCATGACGTCATTGGTGAATCCAATTGAATTGACTCCTTCACATCCACTTATTAATGTGAACTGAATCAAGCAACTGCTCATACTCAAGGAAATAAGAAGTGTTTATTTTGTTTCATCGTATGTGTCGATAAATAGATAATCACTCCGGCTATCGGGCGTAGAAAACAGAGTTATCAAATAAAGAAATCATGTTTGTAGATGAGTTTGCGATTGTTATGCCAGATTATATGTCTCCTCTTAATTACTGATTTTTTATATGAAGAAACCTTATACATGTTCAAAAGGCTACTTTACCTGAGGATGGGGCTGTGGGTGGCAGTGGTGTTGTAATGGGAGGCAGTGGTTGTCATCAGGGCCGGTGCAGGGTCTACAAGGAATCTCGAAGAGGCACGGGCTTACCGGACAAGGACCACAGTCCGCCTCGTAGATACAGTTATAACCTACAAGGTAATATACTTATGTATTATATAATTATACAATGCTAAGGCTCGGAGCGTCCCTGAAAAATATATCAAGTACCTCCATTCAAAGTCAATGCATTTAAAAATAATAATAAAAAGTTATTGAAATTTGTAATTTTTTATAAAGTTTTTTTGATATATTAAATTAGAAGTTATTTTTTTGATTTTGGATTTGTAAAATTTTGTCAATCTTTTTAGACTCAATTTCCAATTTATATATTGTAATAGACAAGTACTTCATTTATATTAATATTTGAGAATTTTAAAACATGCTGGACTATACATATATATATATATAAATATTGTTAAATACGTATTTAATGTATGGACTTTATAAAATATGAATAAATGATAACAATCAAATTCTTAAAATATTCTTCCTGAAAAGTTAAAATTATAAAATTATTTATATTCTCTAATTCGTTTGTGCTGTAGATCATTATACATATATACATTATGTTTTTTATATCATATAAACGAGAAAATATTCTTACAATTAAAATATTTTATTGTTTTTCTGTCAAATATTTAAATTTTAAATTACCCGGGAAAAGGGTTCGATGCTGTTTGTTGTTGTTGTCATGGACGTCGGTGAAAGGGTAACAGCTGCAGCCTGAAATATAAAAGAGGAGAAACAAGTAGGGTCGAAGAATTGGATGGAGAATTGATTTCACTTTTTTTTTACAAATGTAGTGGTAAAGAGAGGGGAGAATGATTCTTTTTTTTCTTCTTCAACTCAGTTAGAAAGTTAGAGCAAGAAGAAGAAGAAAAAGAAATAGAGAGAAAACTAGGAATACAAAAATAAAGGAAATAATAAATAAAAGGGGTTGAAAATGAGAATCGAGGACAAAATAGAAATTATGTTCCTAGGGGGCAAATAAGAAATACATATATTTGTAATGGTGTTGAATGATGATGCATGCATTCCGGATCAAGGCCTTTTTAATGAAGGCCTACTGACAAGCCAATTAAAAGACCTTAGTCTCTTTTTTTTTTTTTTTTTTTTTTTTTTTTTTTTTTTGCCTATATGGTTCGATAGAATTGCATCCGATAGGATATAAATAAGCATTATAGCGTTAAAATTAGTCTATCGAACCTAGGATCTTATCAATGAGGTAGACCAAATATGACCATCCCCTCTCGGGAGTCTCTTTGAGCCAACACATTAACAAAAGGTTAACGTATTCCTTAAATCAATATCTTATCGTTCCTCTATTTGAAAAAGAATATTTAGCCTATTTCTTTAAATGCATTTGCAATTTGCATTCGTGAGGAAAGGAATCAGAGTTATAGCGTGATATTTATTATATAGAACTTAGGATCTTTTTAATGAAGTTACTAAAAATATACCATCCCCTCTCGGAGTTCTAACCTGGGCCCTGACACATTCTATTCATTTTGTGCTGACAAATCTTATAAATAGACGTCTGACCTAAAAATACATCTCACACAGAGCTATTTTGTGTGAGAAAAGTATCTATGGAGCTCAGGAGGGCTAGGTCACAATTAGAAGCCCAAGAATCAAACTTTGACATTTTGAGCAGTTTTCGTATTTTTTGCATCTATTATAGCCTTAAAAATACTAAATCGAAACAAAGATCTTTTTAATAAAGTTGCCAAAAATTGACCTTTCCCTCTCGGGAGTCGAACCTGGGCCCTCAAAAGCCCGCTTCCACTGAGCTATTTTCTTATCATTTGTGCTGGAAAAATCTTATAAATAGATGATGTTCTCAGCAAAGCTGGATTGTCCTCCATAAATAAACTCAGGGTTTGATATTGTTCAGTCGCAGCATGGAGTCGTGGAAGGATATCAAAAACATCAAATATCCTCTGGTCTTCCGCAAGGGCTCCGATGAAAGGACTTTAAAATACCTCCCACTCAGAACAGGCAAAAAGTTCTCTATAGAGCTTATGCCCAACGAGAAATTATGTAATTTTGATATGTATCTCAAACTCTTTACATGGAACGTTTACAACCCCTTTTAACACATATTTATAATTAATGTTTATCTTCTTATATATAATAGAGAAAGAACTATATAATATATTTATTCAATGTCTTTAAAGGATATTATAACAATAAATTCAGCTTCAACATAGTATTTTTATTTCCCTTGAGTTATAAATAAAGTTAGAATATAGGTATATATATATATATATATATATATTTATATATATTCCTATAAACATATCATTTTACTAATTTGTCTGAAAGAGCACAATGAACACAATATATTTCTTTGAATTTTTCAAGTAAATGAAAAATGCAATATTTCAATGTCCTTCTAAAATTGTAAACAAATTTCTCAACTTTTCTCAACTGAAATTCTACTTTACTGAAGATGGGGGAAATTATAAATCACATATTTTGTTTACAAAACAACGTGTTAGGCATTTCCCCCCCCCCCGCCTGATAAGACTTATACATTCTTTCAGTTACTTTTCTTAAATATAATATGTTTGATGATATTTTTATAAGCCTTATTCTTCTTATTTAGAGGGAAAACTCCTTAATAGAACTCATATTTTGGAAATAACGGAAAATACTACAATAAGAGATATCAGACTCCACAATTACTAAGTCAAAAGAGACTTGTTACACTTAAAAAAACTAAAGTACAAATAATATTTCGTCAAAATCCATTTCCTTCGTAAAAAGTATATATATTTATCTATGTTTCCTCGAATCCTTCAATGTGTCTCACCTCCTAGTAGGCGTAGAAGATTAAGTAAGAGGATTAGGGCTCCGGGACTCTCCATCAGAGTGTTAGAGCTTCAAGTTCACTTACAATACATTAACTGATGTTGTCCTTCACACCCACACACCCATCTCTTTGTAAAAAGATATAAACAAACGCTTCATTCCTGAGAAAAAGAAAGATCTCTTTATTTCCCCCATTAGTTAATGACGTCAGACTGAGTTACTCCATGTGTGGAGAGTGAAGAAGAAGGAGGGAAAATATGGAACCCGTTAATTTAATGGCCGAAAATAAGAGTCTTCTTTATGGGCAAATCATTGAACATATAAAACTGCTATAAATCTACTGGGCCAGTGACCTTAAACCTACTCTATTGACAATCAATAAATATACATTTTACAATACTGTTTAAAAAATGACACTGGGAAAAGGGAACAAAAAATTGAAAAAAGGTAACTATTAATTATAGAATTTCCATAGAAAAGAAACTGGAGGGTTTCGTAATATCAAATCTCATTACAAACTAAAATGAATAAAATACATATTCATTAATTGACTTTTTAGTATATTACTCATGTTTCTAATCGATTACTTGTAATGGTAATATATTGCTATAATTGTCCTCTACAGCTTAAAACACCCGTTTAAAATTATTAAATAATCATAAAATAAATTTAATTCTTATTTTTTGACTAAAACATATATATCCTTCAAACCTCACAGTTTCCCATTTTTGTTGACATTTTTTCTGCTATATATACAGGGTTAGGCAGAATTAGTGAAACATCGGATTGTAAGTGCAATATCTTTCTAAATATGAGTTTAAAAGGTTTTGTTATGATATAAAATTATGTTTTGCGTACATTTGTACATCTGTTGTATTGTTTTCACAATTTTTTGTTTTTGAGAACAACGACGAAATGGACCTTGAAAGCAAGCAAACGACCATCGTCAAGTTGTTGGACTGTGGCCAGTCCAACAAGGCTATCATGATCATGCTTGAGGTAAGCTGAACCGTCATCTTGCGTTCCAAAAAAGTTATCAGAGAGACGGGCAAAACCACAAGGAAGCCTGAACAAGGAAAAAGGCGATCAGTGAGTTCACCAGGCTGACCAAGGCCGTCACCGGCAAGATACTTCGTAACCCGCCCGCTCAGGCTCAGGAGTACAACGTATCTGCGAGGACCATCGGAGGGTGGTCAAAGCTGACCTGGGCATGAAGCCATTCCAGTACAGGAAGATACATCTACTAAACGAGTCGACCAGGGACCAGAGGAAGCCTAGATCAAAGCTGGTTCTCAAATGGCATGCAGAAACCCTAGTGTCGTTGTGATCTTCTCTGATGAGAAACTTTTCGAGACCAAAAAGAGGTTCAATCCTCAAAATTATCGTATATTGTGCAGGGATGCTTCCAAGATCCTAGAGAATACCAGAAACGTCTACCAGATGTAGAAGCCGGCATCTGTGATTGTCTAGGGCCGTGGCCTCCAATGGCAAGAAATAACAGTTGCTCCAGATTTCAGACGGTCTTGAAATCATAAAGATCGTGTACTTGGACTTCCTGAACACCAAAGTATTCCGTGGATCCAGGAAGAGTTTGGTGGAGTCCCTGTCTGCTTCCAACAAGACGGAGCTCCGACCCATACTGCAAAGATTGTGCAGGACTGGTGTGCAGCCAATTTTTACCACTTTTGGAGCAAGGAGCTTTGGCCTCTCTCATCTCCTGATTGCAACCCCCTTGACCTTCCCATGTAGGAGATGGTGTAGAGGAAGGTCAATGTTAAACCAAGGGTCAATAAGGACCAGCTGATGGCCACAGCTGAGGCTGCCTGGAACAAGATTCCCGCAGAGATTGTGCATAATAGATGCCCTGGTGTGGTCAAGAGACTTAGGGCTGTGGTTCGTGCAAATGGTGGATACGTGGAATAACTTTGTAATAAATATTTTGAAGCAGTTTGTTGTTAACAAAATTTTAAAAAGTAATATTTTGGGAGCTATTGCGTCATTTCCATGTTTCACTAAATCTGCCTAACTATGTATATATATATATATATATATATGAGATGAGTATTTCATTGTCATTAGTACATAATATATAAAGATACAATTTATGTCAAATATAGGGCCACACACAAATGAAATCATTTACAATAAAATAAAGAATAGAAATTTTAAATGAAATAAATAGTTTTTACAACCTCGTAAAATATAATCTCCATATTTAAGTCGTCATCACTCGGAGAAGAGATAAGGATCTGGATCTCTACCATGAGAGCCAACGATTCTACTAGATCTCCGTCTTAGCTGCTACATATATATATATATATATATATATATATATATATATATATATATATATATATATATATATATATATATATATATATATATATATATATATGATATATGTCAGACTTGTTGTCGTTCGTCGTTCGTGAACGATGATTTCGTTAATTTCTGTCCATTTTATTTATTTAGACATTAAAATGCTCGTACAGATGTGTAGATTCTGCTTATTCAATCCATCCGCCTTCTGCGTCGATGACGTGCTTGATCCTGGCGCGGAATGAGGAGCAGGCCTTGGCCAACAGGGCCCGGTCCAACTTCCTGGCCTGCTTCATTATGGAGTTGATCAGGGCAGCCTTGGTGTTGTGAGCCAGTCGGTTGGTGTGTCGCTCAAGGTAGCCCCAGAAAAAATAGTCCATAGGATTCAAATCGGGGGAGCTAGGGGGCCAGTGGGTCTTGGGGACGAAGTCGTATGTGTAGTTGTAGCTGTGACAACGCAAATCCTCATTCACACAGGCCAACAAAGTTACGTGAGAAACGTCCAGCTCCTTGGCAACATCCCTGATGGACCTGCTGGGGTCGTGTTCGAATATGTCTGACACCCTCCTGATGATGTCGGGGGTCCTGGCTTTGCGGGCGTTGCTGGAGGATCATGAAGGCCCTTTCGAGGATCCCTGGTATCCTTCAGCTGCTGCCTGAGCTCAGCAACCCTTCTTCTGTCGATCCCGAGCAGCTCAGAGACCTGGGTGTTGCTGATGGTGTTGCCCTTAATACAAAGAATCTGGATAACGGCACACCTGCGTTCTTGCTCGTTCCATATAACAGGCTGAAGATTTCCATATGCGGCCATGACGATGATAAAATTCAACTGAAATGATCTCTCATAGCTGTCTGCTAAAAAATCAGCAGCGCGGATCAGATGACGTCCTCCTTGTTAAAGGATGTCCTGAAAACCCACCGGATTTGATCTTACCGCTATATATATATATACATATATAATTTCTTGGAAGATGGTTATACATTTGCTATTGATTGACCATTATATTTTTTAAATAATTTTTTAAGTAATATAAAATTGTCAAAATACTAAGAAATTAAATCCTTTTAATACAGAAGGACCATATATTTTTATATCCCTTATACTTAGCTTTGATCTAAAATACTCCAAATCGTACAAATATATATATATATATACCATATATATAAAAGAACGGTTATAATATAAAAGCTTTCACAAGAATATTATAATGCCTTTATAGTAAAATGATATAACGTCAAGTTTTTACCTTTTCCTTTTATCCTCATTTTAAATACCCTATTATAAGGTATGTTTATTTACACATTTCATTTCAGTAATTTATCAAAATCAATGAGTTTATATAACAGAAATATAAATAAAAATATATTTCAGTGAACTCAAGCTTGTGGAAGGAATGTTCCATTAGTCATTTCACGGGCCTGCCACATAATATACTTTTCGAGAAGGATTTCTTAGTAGCTTCACTGATTTTTTAATCAATTATGAAAAATGATAAATGTATTCACATTACGTGACGGAAAGTTGCATATATATATATATACATTTATTTATATGTTTATATATATACATATATATTTATAGTTATATATAAATATTTATATTTATAGTTATATATATAAATAAATAAATATATATATATATAACCATATATATACAAATATCTATATATAACTATATTATATATACATATATAAATATGTATATATAATAAAAATCATAAGAATAAATCTAGTGATGTCATCCAATGAGATTTTTCATATTAAAATAAGTTCCTTAAAAAGTTATCATTGCGTCTTCATTGCCATTTCTTCCGTGCTATATTCCTGAAGGCTAGGTATTTAAACATCACAAAAGAAGTTATTCTAAGCCATTTCATAGTGTCTCATTGAAAAAATGACCTAAATACATGAGTAGTCAAGTTTTTGAGTGGAATGCAACTAAGTATTGTACAAATACTATTATATATAAATTGAGTTAATATTGGCAAAAAATAATATTATTTTTGCAATTGTAGATTAATGACTTCCTTGCTGTTGTTTGTTTAAAGGGACAAATATATTTATTTGTGTGATCTTTTTCCATGGGTCATCATTTTCTTCCTAGTCCTTTTTTGGGGTCATTTCTTCCTAAGCTGTATTTTCGTCGGTCAAATGTCTTAGTGTACAAGTAATCTACAAGGCTAGTTTTTGCAAATTAAGACGGTTTAATGATAGGTCGAATATAATTACTCATTGGCTTACGTCCCAAGAACCCTAAAATAAGATGAAACTAAAGGTTTCTAAACAACTACTAGCTTAAGTAATTGGTGTTTTGATTTGGTTTTTTATAGTTCATCATTTGTAGAGTTTAAAATTGAGCCGATTCAAAATATAGTAATTTTTATTTATTTTCTTTTTTATAATAAGATCATATCATGAATATGGAATGATCGACTTAATGACTATATAAATTAAATAATGGATCTTGAGCATGGAAACGACATCCTTTAAATATTTTCAAAATATGTGTATATTGCCTACTGTATTATTAAGTATTTGAATAAAATATTTTATTTGGGATCATATAAGTTGAACTACATATTTATAAAAGCTAGATCAAGAAACAACAACCGCTCATTTGGATATTTTTTCGATTTTCATTTTAATTTTCAAGAAATTGCAATTCTGATGATTAAAAAAAGACTTGAACTCACCATACAATCTATTGCTACCGATTGACAGAAATCATACAATCGGTAGTGGTATGTTGTAGTTTTATGAGAATAGAAATATTTGAATCGCTATAATAAATCTAACGCCGGTACTACTGATCTACCTAGTATTAGTTGGTGATTACTGTCTTATATCTATATCTGTTACCAACTGATCGTTTGGTAAGTGTTTGTTTAACTCCTAGATCATCCCCACCTCACCGGAACTCAATCCGGTATCAGCCGGTAATAAGACCCTCTAGGAGCTAAAACATTTATTATTTAGTATAATTTTAAATTGACAAATTTATTTATATGCTTTAAGAGGAATTTTTCCAGAATAAGTTTTTTCCCATCAATACCGTCGGCTATTTCCCTCATTCCAGGTATTGCTCGAGGGCAGTCATAAGCAAGATGATTGGGAGCTTCTACTCCTTCTTCGCAAAGACGACAAACGGGACTATCAGTTTTGCCGATTTAAATGTATTTGACCACTGGCCATTGTCACGATGTCGGAAATTTGATGCCGTTTATAACGGAAGATTTTGTTTCCAAAATAGGGCTGAGCTATGAATAATTTTGTCTGACGGCAATTATTCATCGCCAGCCACGAAGTCCACCATTCCTCAGAGACGCCCCTCTGATGGTAATTGTTATTTAGCTCCATACAAAAGTATGTCCATATTTTGGTGTATTTGAAACGGAAATAAATTTTTGATTGCATTGTGTGTGTAGGCTTTTGACAACGGTTGTTCTACATTATTAAATATCTTTTCACAATCTTAATAAAAAAACAATAATATTCCTTAACATCAATTTAAAAAAAGAAATCATTAACAAACTTCAAACAATATAAAACTTTAGGTAAAGCGTTAAAATAAAGTAGTGTATCCATAACATAAAATTTTCCTTTTTTCCCAAAGGAATTGGCCAAAATTTTTGTTCTTCTTTAGTCCGTAAGGGGCGCTTTGATGCTAGAGCTCTTTGAAAATAATGACAAAGTAAGGGATGGAATCTCGCACAATGTTGTAGTGATTTGATATATTATTTCAAATCATCAAACTTAATCCCTTTAAACCGGGTTTAAATAGGATTGTGACGTAATTTCATGGACTAACGACATCTAACGTTAAAGAAAATAACCAAAATTTTGGGCAATTTTTTTTGTTTACTTTTCCCTTGCATGCGCTACTTTACTTTAACGCTTTAACTTTTGGAACAATTGTGCTTTGTTCTCTACTATTATTGGCTTCAAAAAGTCCTATCTAAACATCCGTCTCATGTATGAAGGAGATGTAACTGGCATTATCTCTTTTGATAGAAAAATGCATTTGTGCTTAGGAAATTCTAATTGCATGATTTGCAATATTTGCTAAATTGATCGATCGTTTTGCCTTTTTCCTTCAAGATTCATCCTTTGAATACTTTCATATATTTGTTACTACGGTAATATTTTTCATTACATAGAAATATAAATATTTTTATGACACAATGAAATCGAATCATAAACATATATTGATAATTATAAGAGTTTATTTTTTACCCTAAAAGCTGAAATAAATATTGAAAATAGTGTCAAAGGAGACAAATCAATCACTGATTAATATATGTATACCAGCCATAGATTTATTGCATGAAAGTTTTAACTTAAAAATATCCTTTTACTTTAGTCTTTAGAAAACAAGCGAATTATTGTTTAAGACACATTTTTGCACAAAATTATCCATTCGCCTATTGTATATTTTGCAACTTAATTATTTATCTTTATACCTTTGTAGAACTTAAGTCCTAGTTTTTACTTTGTACTATTTTTAACAATAACTTATATACTGTGTCCCAAAAAATTAGATGACATCTATATAATAATTCACCAATCTCTGTCCCTCCGTTTGTATGTCCGCACGCTATCTCCTCCCACATTTATGGTCAGATTTGAACTTTGAAGGGTCCTATGGAATCCTTGGGTCAAGGCAAACCTAATAAAACTATTTGTAAAGTGATGGGACCTGAAGGGCGAACATATGGGCGCCGTAAGCGCCCAAATATGCGAGTTGCATTTATTATGAAAACTATTATTTATCCTTGCAATAAGATTTCGCTCACTTCCCCCCTGATATTATACACTTATTCAACTGATTTTTCTATATTCGATCATAATTATCGATTTCAGGAATTGCCTGTGGCTCCTTCTTGCAGCGGCTTGAATCTCTTCTATGGACTCGAAATGGTGTACCCGGAGCGGCCGCTTGATTTTGATGAATAGCCAGAAGTTGCATGGAGCCAAATCAGGTGAATACGGTGGATGTGGATGGGTATTAGTCGAGTTTTTGGGCTAAAAATTACGAATAATCAGTGCTGTGCGTGAAGGGGCATTATCGTGGTAAAACAATAACTAATGATTCGCTACAATTTTGACCTCTTCCGTTAGATAGGGTTACGCATACTACGGATAACGTTCAAATAATTTAATGTATGGACTGCTAAGCACAAAGAAAATAACTTATAATACACAGCACCACGATAATCGAAAGAACTTGGCTCGATATGGTCGGTTGTTTCGGGATCATAAGCGTGGATCCAAATCTCATCTCCAGTTAAAAGGCAATTTGTCTTTACATAATGGTCTGAAAGCCTTTTTTTCTCCAAAAATCTATTATTTTATATTTTTTAATACATTCCCCTAGACCTCAAAAAAGTCAGCTCTGACTAAAAACTTGTGCTTCCACAAGACCACCGTGACCAAGAAGGTAAAAAAGATGAGGAAAAAGACCCTTAGGTCATTGAAAAACCATTATCGACCTTAAAAAGCATAAAGGATAATTGCAAAGGTCCAAGAAGCTTTGAATACGATGAAATCCAAAAAAAGTCCGACGAAAATACTTTCAGGGTCGATCCCGTCATTAATCGTCAAAGTGATTGCTATCTTGTGTTTGAAGATCCACAAGAGGATTCAAGAAAGTTCCGTACAACTACGAAACATCCAGCTTCTCTGATGATGCTTGTTTTGTTGAATTCATTACAAAATTATATCCCCACAATTTGGTTCCTTCCTGATTCGTCAGCTGATTAAATAAATGTAATGCGTCAAAAAGTCATTCTTTTGATAAAAAGGCTGTCAATAATCGTCCAGATGTCTTCCAGCAAGATGGGGCTCTTGCACATATCTCCAAAGCCACTAAAGCCTTCTTGGACGAAAATATAATTGTTAGGACAAAGGATTTTAGCAAACCAAGAGCCGACAAGTTATAAATGCATGTGTTTTTAATGTTATATTTGTTTTTAACGTAGCTTTATCAAATTTTTCATTATTTATTCATCCTTTGTACGTGCATTTTATTCTGTTCGAGATATCTTTTAGATCATAAATAAATATTTTAAATAAAAAAAAAATAAAAAAAGAGCCCAGATTTGAATCCTTGGACTTGTCCGTAGAGACTGAGGCCTGCAAAAAAAAAAACACAGCAAAAAAATATCCACTCTGAAACGTTCCATTTAAGCCTGCCGAGTACATCCTTTATATCTTACCCAAGTTCAAAGCCAGACTGGAGCAACTTTTGGTAGCCGAAGGGATAAATCGATTTAAATTTGCATTTCAAAATATTTCTTTCAATTTTTACTAAATAATTTCTTCTGAAATAAATAATAGCCTTTATAAGGCCATTATTACTTTTTCACTTAACTGTCCCGGTACCTCAATTAATTTGGGGGGCGGGAGTATGACCCAAATATCTGCAAAAAAGAATCAGTGATTCTCAATCACTCAATTAGGATTTTTACTTTTTTCCCCAATGGGAGACATATATTCATTCAGTTAATAGAATTATTAACAATCAACAAAAAATAATCACAGATTATATAAAGACTAAAAGGAAAAAGACATATAAAATTGAAATATGGTAAAAAAAACATTTTTATAAAAATTATAATGTATATACATTTAAAAAAATGTTTCCTGAGATGTTGTATTCTTTTAAAGCACCTCCGCTATCCTTGTGGAAACTTTGTAGTTCTTGAATCTGGCCCTCGCCAGAATTGATTGGAGCTTTCCAATGACATTCGAGGCCAGTCTCAGTTTAGGGTCCTTACTTACAAATCCATATAGGATCTCGTTGGGCTCAGATCCCTGCCTATTTTATCCTTTAAGCCTTCTTTTATGGACGAAATCTGTGTAATCTCGGAACTGATGAGCAACAGTTTTGCGGTTTTCGCACAAGGAAACATATCGCCCCCTCATTCTTTAGCAGACTGCACGTAAAACTTTATTAATAGTAAATTGTTTTAACATCTTCGGACGAAGCGAAATAAAACACATAGAGAAGGCTTAAAGTTAATATGGTTATCCAATCACTTACATTTGATAATATACTTATTTGAGTGGAGTTTATTAAGATAATAAAATCATTTCTTGTATATATCCACTCCATGTTTCAATTCACAAAAGTCCCTTGTAAAACCTGATAAAATAAATGCACTTAAATCTCATCTTTAATTGAAACTGCTCTTTAAATATTTAAGAATAATTGATGAGTTTTAAATACTTACTGTTAATTAAGTAAATATCCAATGTATGGATTAATATATAGGTAGGTATTAGATATGGTTTGACTAATATACTATCAGTTTATAGTATTTTCCTCAAAAATCGGTATCGATATTGAACATAACTTCCATATATATCGGGTTCTATATTATACACAATATGTACATATAATATGTTTTTAGTATGTTGATAAAATTTGTTCGTAAGACACCTATCAGGGACGGGAGGAGCTCGATTTTTCTATTAGCAATTACCTCAGATTGCAATGGGACACGTTGGAGAATTATTCGCTCAACAAAGGAGAGTTCTGTGGAATGAAAAGGCTAAGAATTGTTTGTTTGGTTAAAACTAAAGATTCGTATTCATAGGATAGGACATATCAATATTTCATTAATGAAAGGCTATTGGATCTTTGAGGCGGGTGTATTGGAGGCCTTTTGGATCCTACTAACATACCCAATATCGACAAAGACATAAAGCTGTCGGTTATACATGCAAGAACAAGAAATTTATACAGAATGCTCTATATATCTGTGCAGGTATAAATTACAGTTTTACCAAAGCTTTTCCTATGCCAATTCAATAAAAAACCAATTGTTATGACTTAAAGCCCAGATAGTGTACTGAACACTACTCTATGTACATATTTAAAAAGACTTATCCGAAGACTTTGTGCATAGTTACATCAAGAGGACACTGAAAAAAAAACCTTTTCAAAATTGAAATAACGTGGAGAAGTGTAGGTAGGTAGGTAGAGTAGATAGAGGTTCGTTATTAGACGGTCAGCAGATGCCAAGTAATGATTAAAAGGAAAAAAGGAATATACAAAGTGCAGCTGACAAATAAACACTGCGTCAAGCATAAAAAGGTACCAATAAAAGACTACTATTACACTCCCTCATACTAAATTTTTATAAATATTATATACAACTTTAATAGGTGATTTTAAAATCCAAATGTAGGCGTTCAGGAGGCTTTGAAACTCGGTTCGATCGTCTCAATCCTTTCGGTTCTTCCACCTCTCAGGAGAAGAACAATCGGGATCTGGAGGCATGATTTGTCAGTGTGTCGCCGAACCACTTCCCCTCCGTCAGTCTGGATTATAGGACAGAGGACCTGTTTCCTTAATTCTGGTTGCCGGAACCCATTTTGCCTCCTCCCTTTTCGAGTAGTTCCTCACTATGACTGAATCGTTCAGGTCAAAAGGTCGTTGTCGAGGGTGATAGTCCATCGTGGTTCTTCTTCTGACGGGTTTGACTCCGAACTACTGTCTCCAAAATTGTAGGATGGGATCACTCCCATGTGTAAACTTGGGCACTCCCAGGGAAAAAAATAGGTACGCAGAGGTTGTGTGAACTTTACATTTAAACTTCCATATTGCACATGTTGGTTATTATTATTAGTAGTAATAAGTTATGTGACTGTAAATATCTATTATTATCAGATTGTAATGATGATATATATATATATATTCAATGAAGTCTTAATGATCAAATGATTTTTGATAATTCAATCAATATCAGACTAGACAAATTTACCACCTTTGTTGTTCATTGAGTGCGAGATTAAGGGAACCGTTGAAGCCCAGTGTTCGAAAGAAATTATAAAAATTATATATATACATATATTAAATAAATATTATTTTTTCAAAGGTTATACACAGCGATGGATAGGCTGATAAATAGAATCCCTCAATTACTTATAAACCTCAATACCAACACACGGAGTGGTAAATCACGCAACAACAAATTTTGTGGATCCCATAAGCGGTGCTCATACGAACCATGTTGAGTGCTACTGGAAAAATGCAAAGAGGATGGTAATAAAGAAACTATATTGCATTTATTGATTACTTAATTATTTATCTTTATAGATTCAAATCAATGGATGGATTCTTGTGAGCAGTGTTACGCTCGAGGAAACACCTCGATGAATTTTTATGAGGGGGAAATTCGGTGGAGGACCCCTAAAGACGCATTTTCCAACAATATTTTTACATATAGCTTATACTTTTACCTTTAAAAAATAAATATGTACTTATATACATATAATATATATATAATTTTATAATTTCTTCGAACACTGGGCTTCAACGGTTCCTTTAATCTCGAACTCAATGACAACAAAGGTGGTAAATTTGTCTATTCTAATATTGATTGAATTATCAAAAATCATTCGATCATTCATACTTCATTGTATATATATAATATATCATTACAATCTGATAATAATAGATATTGACAAGTCACATAACTGATTACTACTACTAACAATAACAACATGTTGCAATATGGAAGTTGTAAATATAAAGTTCACCACAACATCTGCGTACTATCTTTTCCTGGGAGTACCTAAACTTGATTTGAGTTTCGTCCGATCATCAATTCTGATGGAGTAACACCAGTAGTAGAGTGGGGAGTTATATATAACGGAACCGAAAGTGATTCAGTTGTTTTAACATAGTGAAAGTAACCGCAGGTTTTTAGAAAGTTTTTAAATATTTAACTGCATTTTTGCTTGGCCGTTTGTAGAGGGATGATACAGAGCTGAGTTAGTAAGGTTATTTTGTTAATAGTAATAAATTTATTAACTCTTCAGACATAAAAAGTGGCATTATACGAAACAATATTAGAGGGGAGTCCAAACGAAGATAAGATGCTGAGAGCAGCTCTATAGTTTTAAGATAGTACAGTTGTAGTCGGGAATATCTCTAACCAATTCGACATGGGCAACAATAATAATAAGAAAATACTGATTTTGAATAGGCCCTGCATAATTATATGAATTCTTTCCAACGGGGTTTTAGGCCCTCCCAAGGGGATGGAGAGGTGCGCAGGAGGGTTTCCCGAACAGAAAATACATACTATGTTCCACGCAGT
>CP045895.1:14883232-14919945 GCA_013387185.1 Caligus rogercresseyi | reverse complement strand
GCATTGTATTCCTTGTTACAAATACTGAATAAAACTTCGTGACCGCAAAAAAACAAAAAAAAACGGAACGGTTTTATCCAAAGAGTATGCCAAGGAATATCGGATTTAAATTTTCCTCTTTTTATGGGTGTGTGACGTAGGATTTCTCTTAGAGCTCTACTTTCAGAGCTTCCTTTAACCTCAAGCGAAGAAAGTATCCAGGGCTCCTAACACGATTATTGACGAGGGGGGTTAGTGGAGGGGAATGATATGATGATTGGATAAGATTAGGAGTCGTATCTGGAACACACACAAATAATTATGTCCTCAATTTGATATACGTAACTAGGTTCCTACAGTTTATATGCAAGTAGTAAAAGAAGGAAATATTTTATGGATTCAAACTAGAAAAACGACGTTAAAATGATTACCAAATAGCCTAAGACAAGCTGGATGCCCAGTATGGAAGGGCGTCAATAACACAAAGAAACTCTCTTTGTCATCCTGAGGGTTATAATACGAGGACATGGGGTGAAAAGTCTAATTTTATAACATAACATACAAAATATTGATTAAATATTGAGACTATTGAAACGTTATCACTCATGGCTAAGCTTGAGTCATATACTCTTTCCGTAGTGTAGTACATGTCCTCTTTCCTACTAAGAAACCCCCTTTATTTGAAGGAAAACCCCCAAAAATGCTAAATTACTTAAAATATTTTCTCATACAGTTAATCTTTAGTTTCACATTATAATTATTTACTTTCATTCATATTCATGTACGTGGGGCACTTAAAGAATAGGGAAATATAAAATCTATTAGTCAAAATCCTGATAATATATAATTTATTTTTTCAACATTATATTCTTTCATGTTTCTCTTACCACCCGTTTCCAGTCTCAATTCATTCTTGAACGCCAAAAGGACTATGCATGGGATTTATGATTAGTATACAAACTCGTAGTTAAGCGTTAAAATGGATGCATATATACGTAGTAGCGGTGTTCCGGACAGCTGGGACGAAGATATTCGTACCAACAGTACAACTAGTAAGTTACTGACCACATAGATGTTGCTCCTCTAATAGACCGTAGCTACGAGTACTTGCTTCTCTATGGGGAAAGTCTTGGCTATATTAAAAAACCAAATTCAGAACAGTTCACACCTAAACATTGTCCTCCCCCCCCCCCCCCCCTCTCTGTGAAGATATCAATAGTTAATGATGACGTCAATGGCAGCTTCTTCTTTAACGCTGAGGTCACAGTAGCCCCACTGGTCCTTCTTATATATATATATTATATATATATATATATACTATATAAACTTTATTGTCATCTAAACGGTTTGAATTCTAATATACAAGGTCTTGGAAAAGAATCGGCAGACAAATACTACAAAGCAATGATTTTATTTGGTATGGCAACAATGCCAAATCGTCGTGTACCAAAACCATAAACTTATCTATTTTGAATGTGAGGCCTATTGCGAAGAAAATTACATCGGGGACTCCCTTCATCCGTACGAGTTAGAGTGTGCTTCTTTCGGCTGCGGCTAGGTATGATGCGTTGGAATTGAAGATTCCCTCTCTTCAGAATGAACTATGGTCCTATGTGTCTAAGGAGATCCAATATTATCCATCCCGCAATCATCGCCGAACAATATTTAGAATTTTAAGTGCTTTTTAAGATGCAAATAGTTTATTTAATATTTCTTGTGCGATATTTTAAATGATTCAATATTATTTATTTGTGTTTTAGTTTTAAGTTCTTATCGTTGTAAAATATGTTTTACTTCATCTCAATGCTAAAATTTTGAACTATAATGTTTATTTGTGTTCATTTTAATGTATTAGCTTTGGCTTTTATGTATTTATGTACATTCTGTAAAATTGAACTGTGAATATAGAAGAAGGTCATAAATGTTGCTATTTATATGTCATTTACCTTTACACCAAAATTAAGGTCAAAAATCCATAAATTTGGAATACATATGCCGTTTAAAAAAAGAGTACTTTGTTTACATTTTTTATGTAATCGTTATGAATGAAGTATTTGGGGGTACGATAAATTAAAAGAACATAAAATATAACATGTATCCATCGGTAATAATTGTTTGAACATCATAAATTCCACTTTATTTATACAAATTTCAATCCATGTATTAATCGTCCAAAATCAGTACAATATTATCAAATAATCATAGCAGCCACTTAAGTCATTATCTCTTAATTAATAATATTATCTCCTTCAAACCCTATAGACTCTTTTCGGGTCTATTTTCTTCCAAGCGCCGATCTTTTTAAAGCTTGTCGGTTTGAACCATTGAGATATAAAGATATAGAGAGCTTATTCCCTTCAATAACAAATAAACATCGTTCAGCTGCATTTTTGTGTCCAATATAAACAAAGTAATTGATACTACGTCATCGTAAGCTGATCATTGAGGTATATTCTATCTCTATGATCAGCTTACGATGACATAGCACAAATTACTTTGTTTATATTGGACACAAAAATACAGATGATGGGAATAAGCTCTATATCTTTTTTATCTCTATGGTTTGAACCTTGCATTGGGTAAGATTGTTTATATTTACGCAAATATTATTATATAAAAATTATCACGGCGACATAAGAAAATGTTTAAAACAGATGTTATGAGCCCATTTAAAACCCATTAAAAAAGAAGAAGAATCCAAAATTAAAGCAAAAAATAAAATCAAGCTCCTAAAACAAGAATCTATCTGCGTCAGAGAAATGGCTGAAATACTGTAAGTGCAAGACAATTTCTATAAGGGCAGAGAAGTGTGTGCACTTTTTACAACGTATGCAAGAACTAAGGATCACATTTTCCAGAGTTGTGCGATTTTTTAAATATTATTTCGTCTCAGAAACACTTTAAAAAGAATACGGACCGAGATCGTATTTTTTTTAAAGCCTACTATAAAGGAGACGAGGAAATAAAAACAACATCATTATTAGCAAAGTTCAGTAAATAATATATGCAAAAAAAAATCGATGGAGAGATGAATTTGCTGCGGTTTTACCAAAAATTAAGCTACCAATAAAGATTAACTCTTTGTCCAGCTCTTTTTAATTGGACTCTATGGTGCCCTTTTAAAAGAATATTTAACTTATACATTTAGATGTTGCTTTTTTTTTGTTGTTGTTGTTGGAATCCCAGTTTTTGTCCGCATAACTGCACTACAGTTACGCCATATGAACAAGAAGGAAAAGTACAAAATATTTTTATAAATATAACATAACTAATATTAAAATTGTCCTAGAAAGACAAAGTACCATCATTTTCCTCCTCTCTGGGTTACTATCCTAGAAATCCTTGAGAAAAGATGGTCTGATATTTAAATGCTCTTTTTTGTTTGGTGCATCAGGCACGGCCTTGACCATGGTCTGAAGGCCGCGGACGAGTAATATTCATGCATCACAGCCCACTCAGTCGTGACCTTCCTATAACGATCCTACTTGGGACTTTCAATTTGATTTTATTTTGAACGTTTTGTAGAAACGATATGAATACAAGAAAGCCTTCTTCTAGAAATACAAATTACGTAGGTAGGTAGTAAGGTATTTCCTCCTTGTGTAAAAGATCAGATAGTAAAGGGATATTAAGGAAGTCTTTCAAAAATAAATCCCTTTTTTCACAAAAAAAAAGATTGTCTGCTGTTATCCTCTATATTTTAGATAAAAAACTTTTATAGCTAAATATTTATACATTTACGAAATCTTAAGATATTCTTACATCCCTTTAATTCTGTAAATATGCTACAAAATACTGAGTTTTCAGAACTTCCAAATTTACTTCATTGCAACTTTGAAAAAGGTATCGTCCTCATTTATTTTTTATCCGTTACTGTCTGATCTTTACACAACAACCCAAAAATTGGATAAAACTTATTATCAAAGAAATTAAAGTTATATTTAAGTTTTCGTACGGATAATGAATTGAAACAACCTTAACATTAGAGCATCTCTCTTTAAGTATTTATCAGCACGTCGGGGATACCTTGATACTTATCTAAATAACTACAGTAATTATAAAGATGATTTCTATTCTGTATCTAAATTGTAGATCTGTTTTCATTTTTACTACACACCTTTTTTTGTCCTCAGATTATTGAACCCTTTTCACTCTACCACTATTTAAAAGGTAGAATTAATTTTATATTTTAAGCATTAAATTTTATTTTGCATGAAGAGCTATTAGCTAAAGAAAATAATTTCTGCCTGCCAAATTATTTTAATTGTTAAAAAGTTATATTTAAATGTATCCTATATTTCTAAACTATTTTCCGATAAATAATTCAAAACACCTACCAAAAATATTGTCTTATCAGCTATTAAGCACAATTTGAAAGAAAAAATAGTCTGTGAAATATATTGTTGCAGTTAAACAGGTATTGCCAGCCTTGTTGGTCTTCTTTTGGAGGTAAAACTGGCCATTTTTCTTTTTGCTTGACATGGTAGAGGAAGTGACAGTTTTTCCTCGATCCTTATACCGATCCAGTATATGGAACCTCTGTGCAGATGATTTTTCTTTCTTCCTTACAAGGAATGGAGTTGCGAATTTTTTTTTTTGCTGCTTGACAAACACAATCTTTTTGCGATTTTTGTGTCAAATTAAGGTCAGATAGATCTATATACAACGTTCAAGAGAATCCTCAGAGGACACTTATAACCGATATTGTGGACTAACTCTTAGGGGCCCCGGGCAGTCATCCATCCATCCTCTTGACGCATTTAGTAGATGTGAGAGACTTTGAGTAGCATTGAAAAATAATAATTATTATATGTAACAGGGCGCAATTTTTATAGAAGCCATGAACTCATGCAGTACTCAATACAAAATGTGATTAAAGGAGTGCAATAGCCGTGTGCGTGAAGGCGTGTTCAACTCTCAATCTTGGGGGCGCAGGTTCGAAACCACCCGAGAGGGGATGGTCATCTTGGTCTACCTTATCTATAATATCCTATGTTTGATAGAGTAATTTTGATTCTATAATGCTTATTTATTTCTTCTCGGATGCATTCTATCGGAGAAAAAAATTATATTCTATTTAAATGCAAACGTTTTGCTATTTAAATCATTGTTAATTGATCTTGAATTGATTTTGAATAGTTGTATAATTGTATAAAAAATATATAAGAATAGAACATTCGCAATGGTAGTAACTATAAGAATAAAGAGCAAAAAAAAGTCTTTCATCCGCCCGAATCTCAAAGTGTGCGGCACTGATGATGATGATATTTTTAATCTGAGTTATTGACCTTTAAACTCCTTTAATGAAAAAATATTTTTCTTGGCGGCCAACATGGCCTTGATAATAAAAGCCTTGACTGCGTATTCACCTGGTGTTTTGATGCGCCTCGAACATAATCTACTCTCAACTGCACCCCAAATATTAAGGAGAGCAGCAGGCTAAGAACGCTTCTTACCCGCCATTGGACTGAAGCGAGTGACTGTAGTGCTATAAACCCCCACAAAAGGTCTTTTTCTAAACAAATATTCAACTTTGAGATATTAACACAACAACAAATTATTTATTTTTGAACAAAGACTCAGAGGGAGGAGGAGAAGGAGGGGGGATAAATGTTGCTCGTCTCTCATAAAAATACTTGAATTTGAAATCTTAATTTACGAGACAATATATTGCGCCTCTCAAAACCAGGATCAAAGTGCTTCTTCACAGGAAACCTCTAAATTCCAACGTGACCTTAATATAATCAATGCAAAACAATAAAGCAAATCAATAAATTTCCAGACAAAGCTGAATCACTCTTTTTGTTTTAAGAATATGACTTGAATTTTACAACTTACTTGTACAATTGCGGCTGAGCTATTCGAGTGGTAAATAGGGATATTAGATACAAGGGCTTGTAACATTGGTCGAGTTTTCCCTCCTGTGGGTGTATGTGTAAACAACAGGGTAGAAGTGGTTGTGTGTCATAGGCAAGAGAATGAGATCTTGTATTGATGATTCCGTCTTAGGCAAAGACTCGATCTTAGTTCGTACTTGATCCTCCAACACGCAAACAAATAATTATTAAATGAAAATATATATGAAATATATATAAAGTGTTGTTCCCTAACACAGCGTGCGAGTAATATATTACTTAGTATATTACTGCGACTAACTAAAGAGAACAAACATATTAGATATTACTTCAAGTAATATCTAACATGTAAAATCCTAGTTACATAATACTTTCTTGAAAAAAATATCTACAGGTATTCTAATATATTCTGATGAAAATTAATGAACTGTGGAATGTATGTGACGTCACCCAATGGACATACAAAAACAAACTAGGTTTGGTGAGGATTTTTCAAATCCTGTTTGAATTGCCTTACTTATTGTTTCGGAATGCTCAAAAAAAAAAATCTAATATAAAGTAGTATATTATTTTGAGAAATAATAACTAATATTTTTTAAAAATATTACTACGCAGTAAAAAGTAGTATAGTACATACTACTTACAAAGTAATATTCGAACAACACTGTATTATATAATCTCCATGTAAATGTGTAATAAAGGCCAATATGAAAATTGTATTTTCAAAATCATTTAGACTTATAAATCCACTAAACATCCATTAACGTTAAAAGATGAATCCATCCTTGTACATTTGACTGATTGCGCCGTTCCATCTCTCCAAAATGACCCTGCGAGGAGCTTCACCAATCAAGCAAAACATAAGCGTCTGGGCTACTCGACCTTGACACACAAATCCACTTGTACATACTAAGATCTGTTATTGTTCAGTTTTTTCTTCTTCTTCTTTTTGAATTCATGAAAAAACATTGAGCGGATGTAATGCGAACAGCTTTGATGAATAATATTTTCCTTAAAGAAAATAATAGAGAAAGGAATTTAGAGGTTAAAAAAGTAAATATTTATGATTGGCCTTACTGGATAATTATGTTGAATAATATTATATTTATTGGTTGTTTTAACATCAAACATTCGATGGGAGTTTGCCAGTGTCTGAAACCCAAAACATGGAGCTTCTTTAACATAGCAATTAGGTTGAAAAACAATATGTTGCACTAGATAATTACTATCAACTTTTTTCGGGTAGGGGTTTGAAACTCTAACGTTTATTTTATGTTATATTCACTACTAAGGATTTTATATTTGTTACTATGCCTCTTCTAGTGATATATGGGCAAAATTGAATAGTATTTGGTGGCCCTAGACCTGTTGTACAATTTTTTTTTACATTTTATATTCAATTTTCTGTCGAGGATACAATTCCATCGAACCAAATAGGCAAGCAAGAAAATTTAATTATAACTAAATTGACTTACAGCGCAAAAATGTAATACAGATCCTAAAATATTACTGTGTTATCAATTACACTTGATAGTTTTATAACCCGTTACATCGCTTATTCAAAATGTATTAATGAGTTAGATCAGTTTAGAAAACCTTAAAATATTATTCAATTTAGTCCAATTTATTCTAATGTGATCTCTTTGGACTTCTCTATAATCGAACAAAATTAGATAAGAATGACACATACAGTTACTTTATTTACATAATTACATAAGTCTAAATATTTTACTAAAAACAGATTGACAGCTTTATATTCCCACTTTTTAAATTTCTAAAAAATATAGCTAGAGTTCATGAATAGTAAAAACCTAGAGCCTTTACTAGTGGAATTGTGATAACTCCATTTATGTTTCGCAGTACCTCATCCATGCCATAGAAACACCACCTAAAACCACATGATGCCAAGTTTTAATTGTTCTTTTCAAGGTCTAAAAAGCAAAAATAACTAATGTGAGATGAGACTGGAAGTTGCCTTAAAAAAACTTCAGGGATGTTATCTTAATTTGTTTTCAACAAAAAAATATTTATTTTGCATAAAAGATAAATCGAAACAAATGTAAATATTCTCTTGCGCTCAGAGTACCTTCTTAGACCTTGGACATATTTGCCATGGAAACAACGATGTGATGACTCATGGCTTCATGTATTTATTTGAACATATGTATAAAGATCGTCTGTGGTTTTGCTTCTTTGACATATTTATTTGAAAAATCTATTTTATCATATGTAGTACATTCAATCCCTAGTGAATGAGTTAGAAAATAATAACTACAATGCTTAAAATAAAAAATATATTATAGAATGTTTATGGTAAGGAAATGATTAAACTATGACGATCGAAGATAAACAATGTACCCCAGTAAGAATGCGTAACCAGAGTTTATAAGACATCATTTGTAATATCGTGTTTCAAAGGCCACAGTTATGGTTACTTGAGGGTTCAAAAGCATCTCTCAGGTTTTACATTCACAACTATGGAATATTGAGGTTTCAGATCAATTCTCACTGGACTCTCAGGTTCTATATGCCAAAATTATAGAAGTGTAATATAATTATATATAATATAATAGTGTATGTAATAATATATATAATATATAACGTAGAAATGGCCGAGGAAAATATAGCCATTCTTCCATGAGTCATCCTTTCCCTTCTCTATCTTGGGCCATTTCTTACTGCGCTATTTCTTCTGGACACCATGTAATGTATATCTTTATTTGACTTAAATCTCTTACCGTCCATACATTTTTTTATGGTTAGGAAGCAGTAAATAGTCGCAGGGAGCAAAATCAAGGGAATATGCAGGATTAAGGAAGCAGTTCATAGCCCAATGTCTGAGTTTCATTACGAAATCCACTTTTGTCACAATTAACAAGGCTTTGTGTTTTCTACAGCAGACAATATACACTTATAACTCAGAATAGTGTCTGACACAGTTTTTTTATTAATGACAGCTGACAGCTACATTGAAAAAGTTACTGATTTGGATATTCAAAAAGCCAAAAGGCTTCGGAGCTTATCAAAAATGAATTCCAAACTTCAATCTCCAAGTATGAATGGTTGGTGATGTTATTCCCCTCAAACAAAACTTTTATAAGATTGAGATGATTATTACCAAAATCCTACTCTTCATCTACGCGGTGCGGTCTACAAACATAGCGATCCCTACTGATCTCGATACTAAGATCGACAAGGAGATACTTATTTTAAGAAACTTTAGTGAAAAGGATTTTTAGTCAATTCCAGCGTCCAATCTTCTCCCTAGACATGCTATTTTGCCCACTGTACGTTTTTTACATAGTTTCTTATTATAAGTATGTAATTTAAATTTTATTAAGCGTTTTTACGATCTATTTCATGTCCTTTAATGTTGTTCTCCCTCATCCCTACAGATGTTTTTTACATGAAAACTGTAAATTTTATTCCTCCAAGATGTGAATACATTAATAAATAAAAATAAATAAATATTATTGAAAAATACATATTATTTTAGTCTTTCTTGATTCTCCCATTTTATTTATAAGCATGGCAACTGTTGAAATTTTATTTTCCCCCGTGCTATAAGCACTTTATATGGTTAATATATAGGTCGATGGTGACGCAGTGTCATACAAAGAAAGGGAAACTCTCCCTTTCCCCCTCGATTGTATGTTCTATTCAAACAAATGCTAGCATTTATAAAAAGAAAATGACTTTAATAGGAGAGAAAACAAGGTCAGGAGAAGATGAGTCCCAATGTAGGTATACTATAGTATATACAGCCGAGTATATGTATGTATGTGGGATGTCACATCTAATGGAGGTTATTCACGATATTCACTTAAAATGTACATACAGTTGGGGCCGATCTCAGTATGTAATATCCTTTATATGCTAATTGTCAACAGAGATGGACTTTTGAAACAGACAAAAAAATAACTATAGCCTTGATATTGTACGAATTACACATGTCTTTTCAATTACATATAAGAAGGGTTTATAGCTATATTTTTACTTCTATAAAATAATAATAATAAATTATTAAGAATCACTTTTAGGATAATTTAAAAAAATTAAGTGATCTTTTACACACTTCGTGTTAGTGCTTTGTTTTAATATTTAATACTTTTGGAGAAGTTAATTAGTATGTTGATGTATGATGCTAAAATTATGAACTATGTTTATATGTTGTATTTTTTTACTTTATTAGCATCTGTTTATATATCGTTTTGTATACAAATTTTATTATGACTGTTGAATATAAATAAATAAGTATTAATGGAATGAAATATTAACGTTAACTCAAAGCAACTGCATCAGTGGTGGAACTATAATTTGATCATTATTATTTTTTTTTTTGCCTATATGGTTCGACAGAATTGCATCCGACTGGATATAAATAAGCATTATAGCATTAAAATTAATCTTTCGAACCTAGGATCTATCAATGAGGTAGACCAAAAATGACCATCCCCTCTCGGGAGTGTATTCGAACCTGCGCCCCCAACATTGAGAGTTGAACACGCCTTAACACGCACGGCTATCGAGCTCCCTATTATTGTTATTTTAAATATACGTCAAAAATATTGTATGACAGGTAACTCAATCATTGGTATCCTAGGAGCTACACATGCCCTGCTTAAGTTACGCATTTTCTGTATTAAAGAAATATATTATACACGTTATTTTAGGATGTTGCAGAGCTTTTCTTAAGACAAACGTTTTTCTAACTGGACCTCTTTGAGATTATTTAGTGGAATTCATCCGACTTGTAATGTTTTATTTTATTTCTTTTGGACATTAAGAAACCTTTATGGATTTCTTTAAGGGTATATACAGATATAACACAGAAAAATCCAGAAAGCTTAGAAGGCACAAACATGAACCAAACGAAAAAAAATGAGCATAAAATATATATCACATATTACTATTTTCTTGTCCGCTTAATATATTTTTTAAATTCTCCATCACATATATCATGTTTTTCTTTTCATTTAAAGAAAATTATATATCGAAATAAGGGGCCAGGGCAAATGTATATCAGATATCTCCCGTATTGGGGAACTTCTGCCTAGGAAAGTAAATTCCCCCTTCGGGAGAAAATTAAGTATGCTCTACGAAGGAAACGAAGGGGCCATGTGACGTCAGAGGAGGATGAACGTTGTCGTCATGCGAGTGAACGAAGAGTAAGTCTATTTATTTAGTAGATAACCTTAATTCTATATTTTTTATTCTACTGTATTTGATCACAAAAAGAGCCTTCTCTTAAAAATAACTAAGGATGTAATTTTGGTAGATCTTACAAACTCGCCGACTATATTCATCTATAATTTTTACTAATCACAATATGGAAAAAGGTATCAGTTGATCATCCTGAACACTTACTTCTCATCTAACTTCACGTTAAATCGATCAATCAAACCATATACTTTTTCATTGAGATATAACTTAAGAGAAAGAGAGCCTCTTGTCTTCAAAAAGAGAGAAACGGATGGAAGAATAAAAGGTTGAGAGGCCCCTGCCCCCCCCCCCTTCTACTGTGGGGTAGAGTAGAAGTAGTGAACATATATACAAATTCCATCAATCACATCTGGAATTAAAAAGGAAGTAGACAGTTGGGGGTGCCCACATGGAATTAAAATATCGCTTTTGATTGAAGGTCATAGTAACGTAAACAATGGCTTATTTTAAATATGAAAATAAACAATGGAAGATGTAGACGATACAATATATGGATGTAGAGCCATTAGTACATAGATTGGATGGCGTCTTCAATGCTCGGATTTACTCAAGAGATATCCTCATAGCAAAATCACTCATGGGGTCATATCATGAAACCATAGAGATATAAAGATGCAGAGAGCTAATTGGATTCTCCAGAGAAATACGTCATATTGCCCAATATAAAACAAAATTTATATCTCTATGATCAGCTTACAATGTCGTAGATCAAATGACTTTGTTAATCTTGGGCACAGGCGACAGCTGAAGAGACTATGTTTCTCTGCTATTGAAGAGGAATAAGCTCTCTATATTTTTGTATCTCTATGCATGAAAAACCACGCAGAATTGGGAACAATATCCAATTAAGAGTATGCTTTGTTAATGAAAAAGTCTTCAAGCTGACAGTTCTTACAAGTCTTTTGGGGAATGGGATTTCAAAAAATATGATTTGGATGTATGTATTTATGTTCTAGACAGATGTTTTAGTCTCAGGCTATTTCTAATTTATAAACGCCTCTTTAATGACTCTGGCATAAGCAATAGCTCATAGAATTATTATGAATCCGAAATAAACACAATTATAATTGCTTTGGCACTCATTATATACTAACATTGGAACGATACAAAGCAAATTATCATGATCCTGTACATCTATGACATGCAAACCATGAACAAAAAAGATGAATTCGAAATATCGACTTGATAATAATTGAATTACGTAAAGTCTATTATGATGCACAAGAAGTGTATTCAATGAGGTTAACAACAACATATGGATATGAGATCCATCTGTATTTTCGAATACTAGTTCTGCGGATAGGTTTTTAAGTCATTTTATAAATGTTATTTTAAAAAGCGCTTTGAAATGAAGGCCAAACGATGTCAAACTGAAATAAGAACAACTATTTTATAAAAATCATTCATTAGTAGAATCAAACTGTACCAATTGTACTACAACATAAGTTTGTTACTTAAATAGTTGTCAAAAGTCGTCCATTATGACCTTTTTCTGGCTCTTAATTATCAATGAAGACCGGATGGCCTTTAAATTTATATATATTTATTCCCCTCCCTCTCGTGAGAACTCCATCAAGGGCGTAGAACATAAGTGGTGTAATTAGGTCAGGAACAACAGTTGGGAGGGAGGCATCCGTTATTGACCTATAAAAATTAATCCAATTCATCGTACGAAGTGTGTGGAAGATATAATTATTTTTTTTGTAAATTTCATATGTAAAATACCGTTCTTTTAATTGATACTGATGATGTTAGGAGTAGTTCTGATATAAATGCTCTTGCAGGTCGAACATCACTATAGAACTTTCGTTAAGGCCACTTAAAATTTGGTATGGAAATATAAATAATTTAATATTATAGCTTAAAGAAATCAAATTATTGGGTTTTTTGTTTCACTTATTTTAATGTTATTGGTCTTGTAAACTTTCTTTTACAGTGTTTATTACAGTAATAAATATTTTAAATAATAATTACTCTATATTATTTGTATAATTTTATTTTTATTTTCTTTTAACAACAAGCCAATATTATGGTTTAAAAGGTTATTTTCAAAACTCCTCTTTCGATATTTTTCAAACTATGTTTTCTATTACTATTCATGCAATAAATTATTGATTTCTGTATCTATGTAGTATTAAATAAACAATGTGAAAAAAACTTTACAAATTAATGCTATTGCGGAAATACCAAACCAATTTATCAATATGACCACTGTTTGCAGTAGATTTTACACTATTCATCCAAATGCTCACAACATAATGAATGATTTTCCCCCAGAATACAAGGGTAAAAAAGCCATCAATAGCAGAATTGACAGAACAAAAAATGACCACCGAAAAATTCCCAGCAAGAAAATTGCTTACAGGTTAATTGCCACAGAGAAAATTACTGCAGGAAAATTGCCCGCTATTCCCTATAGAAAAACATCATGCTTAGTGTTCCACCGACCACAAATATGACATATTGATGTTTCAAATCAACTACCAAATGGCTTTAAAGTTCCACCAACAACACAAATGGGGATCCTAGGGGCTATTTGAGGTAGGTTTGAAACCTTAATTTGTCACTTTTAATCTGATGAGCCCCAGGGTCCAGGCATTGTGGGTTGAAACGCCTTATGTCGTTGTTATGATTGACGGGAACTGAGGGTCCATGGGCTCTGCGTTTGAAACTCTAGTTTTAATTAGCGAAAACTAAACATTGGCGATTTATTTGAAAACTCAAAATGCAATTGTTAGGATTGCCGGAAAACACGGGTCATTGATGGTGGATATGGAACACCTACTGGTGTGATCGACAGTACCGAGGTCCCATGGACTGTGGGTTTGAAACCCCAATATGCTGTAGTTGTGATAGGCGGAACCCTAAACAAAAATTTTCATGCTTCATTTATCACGTATGGGCGGAGTTGAGACCTCTATGCTGGAAGGTCCGGTATCGTTATATAAAGCAAGCTTTCCATTGTGGCAATTTTCCTAGCACTGTGAGAATATCTGTCAAAAATCAATGTTTTGTGCTTGTTTCTTCATATATATTTACTATTTGCTTGACCCAATAGATCCAGAGTAATTTCCTTTCCTGTGCTATTTGATTCAGACATGACGTTGCAAGTATGCATATTCATTAATGAGGTCAAGTATGTTCATCAAGTACTTAAAAATATAACAAAGTTTTATGTTGTAAAAATAGCAGACATGCCCAAAGCCTATATTTGTCATTTGTGCAATAGTTGTTATGTATTTGTGGTACGGATTCCGTCTCATTTATCTTCGTCATTCAATGGATATTCCTTTGTGGCGTCAGGTATATGTCTATTCAACACGGAACGCAAGTATTTATAATACACATGGTAATTTGTCATACAAAAGCCGATATGAATTCCACAAAAATATCACTTATCACTTGACAAGTTTATATTACTTTTTGTGAACATTCAGGACTATTGAAGTATGCTGAAGTGTTAAACTCACCTATGACGTCGTATGCAATAAGTAAGTCAAGGGTTATAAACAAAACGCTGGGAAATAACACTATCCATTATGCAAAAACAGCAAATAAATGCCGCAAAGATAAGCCCTTGGGGTATTTGTATTCACGTTCTTTTAATATAAGGCAGGGCTATTCAATTAGTTTTGCAAGTGGGCCACATTTGGAATCCAAGAACTTGAGCTGGGCCGCAAAATTTATGCGGCCACTTTTTTCAAATAAGTCTATTATTATGTTTTTTATTTAACATTAGTAGTATTACTATTAGTATTATTAGGCCGATGGTTACTATGCCTATTTTTTTTAGGCCTATTTTATATGACCTTTTTAGCTTTCAAAATTGAATAGGCCTATAAAAATGCACACAAACAACTCTCTGCTCCATCTCGTTTATTTAAAACAAACAAAAAATAGAACATTAACTCAACATTTCTCATTGTTCATGAGGCTGGCTGCTAACATAACAGGGCTATTTTAGCCCACTGCTGCCGGTGACTTTAGTGAGAGAAGTGGCATTTCTTGTTTTGCACAAGATCTCTGATGTTTGGCTCATAAGATGTCAATGCAATCCTAAGGCACTGGTGAATTTTTTTATCTGTTAGGGAACACCGATAACTGTTCTTAATTGCATTCACGTGAGAAAAGCTCGATTCGCAAGTGTATGTTGACCCAAACATGTTGGCCGTGTCCGGGCCGCATCTGGCCCGTCCGGGCCGCATCTGGCCCGCGGGCCGCCAATTGAATAGCCCTGTATAAGGTGTTGTGTTCTTATTATTTGTCCTTCATGTTTGTAGCAAGGTCCCTTACAACAAGGTCTGAACACTTGAAAACTAAAAAGCAACTCCTAGATCTTATCTTATTATATAGTAATACGATATGATTTCAATTGAACGGTAAAATTGATAAATGATGATATTTTAGCAGATGCACAAATCAATTGACCTCATTTTAACTTCGTTGTTTTAGCCTTGTTTATCCATAATATATTGTATGTATAATATATCTATGAAATAATAATAATTATTATTATTATTATATATTATATATATATAATATATATATATATAGATATATATATATATATATATATATATATATATATATATATATATATATATATATGTGTGTGGTGTGTGTGTATGTGACTGTGTGTGTGTCGCAGCAAAGATGGAGATCCATTAGAATCATTGACTCTCCTGGTAGAACTTACTATTCTTATCTCTTCTAGGAGAGATGAAAATTTAAAATGGTGATGATATTTTACGGTGTTTTGCACCTATTCAATTGATATGCGATTTGTATTCTATATTTTGGTGGAAACGATTTCATTTTTGGGTGCAAGGAAAAAAACGCGACGCAATGTTTTACAAACAGTGTATCAATATCACCGACCTATATAATAATAATAATTTGATACTCATTCGAAAAGAAATCAGACATGATAGTTTAAATAGCATCGTCATACCATATCCATATTTAAGCTATCAAACACTCCTGTAAGAGATAACACTCCTGATTTCTTTTAGTTTAGTTGTTGATTCTTTTGATATATTCACTCCTAGGTGAGGATCCGATTTTGATCTCCACCAGTATAGTCAACGACTCCACTGGATCTCCATATATATATATATATATATTATATATATATATATATATATATATATATATATATATATATATATTATATATATATATCTATATATATATATATATATATATATATATACATATATATATATATATATCTATATATCTATATATATATATATATATATATATATATCAGGAAACGACCCAATACCCGACCTGGTTCCCAGCTGTTTTTTGAACGTCCCGGCCTGGCCCGGTGTCTAAAAATCATTTGTCATTCTGAGAGTGACGACGTTTTTTTAGAAAATAATTTTTATCATTTATAAATTTTAAAAAATTAGTAGGAAAATTATTTTTCTACAAAATGTCGTCCCTTTCAGAATGACGAATATATTAAAGTTCCGGCTTGGCTTGAATAAATTAAGTCCCGGCCCCGCTCCCGGGGAAAAAAAGTGTCCCCTTCGTTTCTGCTGATAATTATATATTTATATATATATATATATATTCGAGTGTCCAAACCGACTTCTTCACTCCACCACAGTTTCTTACTTTTATCGTAAATAAATACTTCTCGTTTCATAACTTTACTAAGTTTCAAATATTAAACAGTAGTTCAAAGTATTTAAGATTTTCATTGTGCCTTATTGAACTCATATATTAGTTCATGGGCATGATTATTAAGAAAAAGAGGTCAAAATAATCTAATAATCTTCCTTATTAATCAAGGCAGTAATAACGAACACTCAACTGTATATCCTATAGGTATGTCAGTAGGTCATTTTAATGTTGCTATGAGGTTTAATCGTGTTAGATAGATTCTTCAATATACTCATATTTGACAACACTCCTGAAATGTGAGTAAAGACATTTCCTCACCCAAAGTCCGCAACTGTTATAGAGAAGAGGAGAAGAAAACATTGCAATAGATGTGACCTTGGGTTTAAGGAGTAGGTCAGGGGTCGAATAGGGGCAAGTCCACTCTTTTCTCCCTTGGATACAGCGTTGCCAAGAGTTGATTTGGAATGATTCAGAGTCCAATCATTTTTATATGGGTCTGATGCAATCTATTCTACATTACTCAGATTATAGTCTTGAGTTTGGTCCTAGTATACATATATGTATACTCTTTTGTATTTTGACCAGAACAATGCATGATAATGCATAAAGTTAAATAAAGGCTTTTTCTCTCAGAAAAGAAAATACAAAATTAATTACAAATAGATAATGTTTTTTCTGATACAATATATTATATAGTTAAAAATAAATACAGCGTAAACAATAATACAATTATTTAATTGTTGGTTGAATTTTAACATATTTATTGATCTTAAAGTCGGAAGAAGATGAAGGATCACTGCCTATAAGTATATATACATATTTTGAAATAGTAACTTCTATTATATATTTCATACAATATAAATGTTAAATGATAAACAAGTATATATTTTCGATTTTAATAGAAGGAGAATCCAAAGAGAAGCACAAGATAGCATCAATACGATAAAAAACAGAAAAATGGGTGAAATACAGTCGCCTATCAGGAACTCTGGAGGTGCAAGACAAGTTTTTCCAAGGGCAGAGAAGTATTTGTCGTTTCTGCAACGAATGCACCGAAGCTACAGATCACAACTTTTGGAGCTACACTTCGTTGCACGAAATATTTAATTTTGTCTCGGAAACCCTTACGGAAAAATACGGAGCGGAGATGGGAAGAAAAGTGTTTGGAGCCTTCTACAGCGGAGACAAAGAATTAAAAGTCAATGCCATCTTCACAAAAATAAAACAAATAATATATGCGAAGAAATGCTTGGAACGCATAGACATCACGGCCGTTTTACTTATAAATAATTCATACATGAAAGTTTACATAATACTTCATTCTTTTATGAGATTTTTAACATGTTTTACTAATTTAAAGTATAGTTTTCTTTATTGTTCGTCCTTAATCGCTGATTTTGTCTGAAATATAGTTAGGCTGTTGGACAACCAAAAATAATAAAAGAGCATTTGGCATTATGAAATAAAGCATCACGGTCGTTGAGGTTCTACCATTAACTCAGGGATAAGAATCCCATCTTTAGGAACATTATCCATGGCATTTGTGAATCCTTTGAATAATCTCCTCCAAAATACCCATTAATAATATTCATGTAAACGACTTTGCACATTCAGAGAAATAATGAAAGAATATTTTCTTATTTCATATCTGCAAATAAATGGATCTTCACCATTTGGATCTGACACATTTTGTATTTTCTTTTCTGAGAGAAAAATCCTATATTTAACTTTGGAAAAAAAGAAAAGTTTGTTATCAACTAAATCAATATGTTCATGAATGAGTTTGTGGAAATGATCGTTATTGCTAATACAGCTCAATATAAAAATAAAATAGGGGTATAATTCATGAGAGTTAAAAACCCGTCCATGTTGAGGGGTTATTTTCTCTATGAGATCCGGTATTAATCCAGATATTTTCATTCAAGAGTCGTATATGTAACAATAAATGGAAGGGAAGAACTTCCACATTGCTTTAAAAACACGGACACTCAACACCAACCTAACTAATGACTGGATTCATAATAGACTCTATAAAACAAAGGAAGAAAAAGGGTCGATGGACACCATCTTAGGTCGTGAAATATTTATACCTAAAGCCGATGAAACCACGAAAAGAGGTTCAATCACAATATAATTAGTATCTCTTGGGCAGTCAAAGTCGTAGGGGATATAAAAAGAGAAAAAAGATTGTAAACATCCAGTGACGTCAAGTCACTACTACTTTTTAATATATGGTGACATCAATGACATTTATTGTAGGTTTCCTTTTGTCTATGACTTTTTTTTTATCCAGTGGGGCAGCCATTTAGGTCGCTAAATGCCCTCATAGAACTCTGCCAGTTGCACAAATGTTTCTTCTCTGTTGAGCATCCAGTTGCTATACTGATCTGTGATGTAATAATACAATAATATGAAATTATAATATTGTAATAGCGGCTTCTCATAAATAACTCAATTAGGGTCATTAGGACCGTTCTTATAGGCCAATAAGAAAGGATTTCAGTGCTCTAGGCGTGGATCTCACTTCGCATGAGGAAGCCCTCCATCCTCTCTCCCGCCCTAAAAAAACTATCTTTAAATAGGAATATAAGGCTTCACATTTAAGAGTCAATGTGCTTAAGACCCAAGTGATATGCCGTTATCTTTTGCATGACAACAAGAGATACATAATATTTGTCAAATATGGATAGCGAAAAATAACATAGGTAATTATATATAAAAATTAAATATTACCTGGTATAAAGTATGAATAAACAAAGGTACACTAAAAACCAAGGTATGTCAATGCTACCAAGAGAACTGCCAGTGATTTTTCATGACGTCATACTGGACTTTTGATGACGTGAAAAGTAATCCTAATAAGATACCTGGCGTTTCGCTATCGATGATAACATAAGATAATCATACCTTTTTATATATATACTTTAAACATAACAAGTTGTCTAAATAGTTTCACAATTCCATTGATTAGTTTTTAAATTAAGAATTGACAAAATATATTTCTTATTGGTGGATTTGAAAGAAAACTAATGAATAGCATCTATAATCATACTTTTATCAATCTCTCGGCATGAACTTATGTATGCCAAGCAGTGTGTGTTGCTCTATCAACAATATTCGCTTCAAGAAGTGTGTACAGTACAGAAAGTGAAAACGAGAGAGAGAAAGATGTGTTCGACGTTGGAACCGATGATATTTTGATGATGGTGCCCCCCCCCCCCCCCCCTTCATTGACTTCTTCTTCTCTCCTTCAGGCTAGACTACAACTGCTCCTGTTTCCCTTTTCTTCCTCTTTACTTCTTCTCTTTCTATCCATGATTATTATTATTATTACCGTTGTGTCCTTGACATCGATTTCTAAAATACATAATAAAAATAAATGTAGGTTATGCGTGTGTGTGTGTGTGCCGTCATGATGATGATGATGAGAATCAAACCGTAATCAATCCTCAAGACCAATGATGCAGCAGCTGTTGAAGGGAGCATTAGCCCCCGCCTCATCTCTGTCTATCTTTATATAGGTCACGCAACCTCCACTTGCAAAGCCGTATTTGTAGTTAGGACATAGAGTGCTAGATATATATATATATATATATATATATATATATATATATATATATATATATATAGTATATATATATATATATATATATATATATATATATATATTATATATTTTATATATATATATAGGTACGGAGTGGCCAGCAGGAGTACCGGGACTATTCCCGGTGGGCCGCTGGCCTCAAGAAACATAAGTTGGCAGCCTCCCAATGGCATATTGGGGCCTGTATAAGGCCGGCGAGGGCATAATTGTCCCGGTGAATAAATTCTTCCCACTCCGTTCCTATATATATATATATATATATATATATATATATATAATATATATATATATATATATATATATATATATACAGGCTGATTCACTTAAATTGAGACTCACATATTACAAACTACATACAATCTTTGTATTAAATTTTACACAAATAATTTTTAAACAAAAATGATAGCACAATGTGTAATTTACAAAATGTATTTCATTAAATTTTCACATATTCTTCTTTGGCCTTCACTACAGCTTTGAACCTCCTCACGGTGGAGGCAACACAGGCAGGAATCTCTTCTCAGCTCAGACCATGACTGAGGGTGGCTTTTGCCTTCTGAAGAGAGTCCTCAGCTGCACGGGGATGTCTTCCTTTTTTCAAGATAAAACCCGGTCATTCTGACTGTTGTGGGTGGCCTGGACCGTGAAAATCTTTGTCTGAGGAAGAGATTCCTGCCTGTGTTGCCTCCACCATGAGGAGGTTCAAAGCTGTAGTGAAGTCCAAAGGAGGATATGTGAAAATTTATTGAAATACATTTTGTAAATTACACATTGTGCTATCATTTTTGTTTAAAAAATATTTATGTAAAATTTAATACAAAGATTGTAGTTTGTAATATGTGAGTCTCAATTTAAGTGAATCACCCTGTATATATATATTCACAAGGCGTATGCTAGCAAGACAAATGCTCACAAGACGTTTTCTCACAATATTAAATATATTTTATTATGTAAAAATAGCAGACATGTTGACATTTTTACGCAGTAATAAACCTTTGATATTTAACAATGAAATCATTAGGGTGTATGGATGCTTTTAACTGTTCCCACCCTAAGCCTTGGCATAGAAGTATTCAGTTGTCAACCAGATGATATCTGCTAAGATCACTACAATCCGATCCAGTTGTTATCTTCTCAGGTAGCCATCTAGACTAAACTTATATTCATCTCTTCATCATGATTGAGTCAGATTGAGTTACTTGTGAGCATATGTCGTTTTAAATTAAAATTGTAGCATTTGTCTTGAAATGGAGAAGGATCTATAGTATGGGTGGGCTATTATTTTTTTTGTCATGTAGGAACTTAGAGGCCCAGTCATTATGCTAGGTTCAATTCAGCAAAAACCGCATTTTATATACACATTCTATATGTTAAAAACATCCTGGGTTTAATATTATTTTTCAAATGAATGACGAATAAAATACGGAATACATTCATATAGCAGATTACTCAGAGTAATCTTAAGCCCCCCGCTAAATTATTGACATCATAAATTCTCGAACAGCTTGCATTCAGTACAACAACTGATACCTAGGGTCAACGCTTAATGTCATATATTATTTCGTTGAACTGAATGGAGCAAATAGAGTCAAGTTTCGTGAGCATTTACTCTAAGTTGAATATGGCTACGAGAATTTGTATGTTATGTTATAATAGAAATACACACAATAAAACGATGAAAAACTAAACATAATATTTACTGAACTTATTGATTATTGAATCACTCTAAAAGGACAGCGAACTGTATTTTAAAAAAAATAATCACATATATATTTGCACATTGATTTGGACATTAATAAACATTACAGGAACCAATTTAAAAACTTCCTTTTGAATCATATCTGAAAGATAATTTAGGGCTTTTAATCACTTTGAAATGTTTCTATCCATTAACTGACTCATGGGTGTGTAAATACCCAGGTACTCATCAGTCTGTGATACTTTGTTTCCCTTGTATTTAATATATTTAAATTACGATAAACCTAATATATATTTCAAGTCTTTACCAGGGATAACTAGTCTATGTAATATAGTTAAGGTCTAGAAGGGATTTTTTTTAAACACAGTGATCCCCCGCTACTTTGCGGTTGAGTTTTTGAGTCCCTAAGTCAATTCGAGAACATTTATTGGAAGTGTCGTGTCAAAAATATACTTAATGCAGTCAAATTTTAGTTTCTTACTAGATTACAACTTTATAATATATGTATATAGTAGAATAGTGTGGAACTTTATTGCACTATATATGAATGCACTATTCTACATAAAAATACCTTCAACAAAAGACACACGAAAATCGACGACACAACATTGGATGGTGCTGCAGAATCCAGCTCCATATGGATTTCCTAATGGCTCTTTTAAAGGACGTTAAGGAAGATCAGAAAAGGCTGAATCCGAATGTGTTTTTGTTAGTTTAGAGTCAGATAAACGCCCGCCAGATGGCACTTCATCGCCTCCTGCGGCCAAAATACCCTCTTTAGTGGTAATTACGCCATCATTCAAATATACATTTCAAACAGTGATTCGAAAAGTATTAGCTCGGGGTTGTGTAAGCACAAAAAGCTACTTAGAGGACGGTTTCGATCCGTGCGAAGTATGGCTGTTTATATAATGGTATTCCCTCACTCTACAATTTTCAAAGCCACAAGATAGACTATACCAGATTTATTTTGACGCATAGCAAAACTCGACTTTTCTCATCTGATAATAATAATAATAAAAGTACAAGTTCGAGATCTAGGTCAAGACCCTTTTTGCTCATAACCTCTACCATAACAAACCAATCAATTAGACTTAACCTAAGTGTATTTAACAAATTACTTTTGAGATCAAGGTCAAAACTAAGGCTTTGCAACCCCTTTAAGGCATTATTTTATTTGGTATATTTAACCAATTACACTAAGAGCATATTGTTCAATTTGACCACATATATTTTTATATGGAAATATACAAACAACTACTGTTTATTTCCTAATGGATACAAAAATACATATTTATATTAGAAACAATGTGTTAAAACCAATTGTACATGCATAAACAGAGTGTCCTTTAAGATCTCTTCTGTACCAAGATCTACATGAAAGTGACTCGTGAGTGAACATTGAGTTTTTTTAAAGTAATGCAGTAAAAACTACATACTGAGGACAAATATCAAACATATAGATATAATTGCAAGAGAGGTGTTATATTTATCGCCAAGGATGTTAACCAGGTTATGGAATGATGATCTTAATGAATAATTATGGTAATGCAAAATTACAAATAGAATATGAATACAATATGTAAGGTAGAATATGTATTTTTTGATTAACCTCATAGAAAGGATCTTTGACGAATCCCTTTTGATTTGCTCTATGATAGATTCATCATTTGGCATATTTCAATTCCCGCTTTGATGAACAGATACCTTGCAAAACAAAATCACATCAGTAATCATATAAAATAGCACAAAATTCCACATAAATAGCTTCTTAGTGTCCTTAACAACAACAAATGGAGTCTATAGAATGGTTTAACAGAAAAAACCTCATTGTTTATTTAATCCTTAAAGACATTTTGGTCCAGAGGCTTCTGTTTTAGCTTAAAAGGTTTATATTCTAAGACCATAAAGGTTGTTCATGCCTTACAATATATCATGAAGATGTGACGTATTGGTCTCGTTCCTCTAAAGCTAAAGCCCCTTACTAAGAAGATCTAGGATTCAGGATGTGACATTTAATGAATAACTGACCCTTATAGAATATAGCTTTGAACTAATAAGCAATCATCCATCTTACGTCATAGATAGAGATAATTTAAAATTATTTTGGACATTTTTATTAAAGTTCCTCTTTAAAAGTGTATTCCATGGCCCTTTGAAAAAATTGATGGAGCCTCATCTCATGCAATCCTACATTTGAACTGAGACTCTCTTTTTTTCTCTTTCTCTCTGAACTCACGAGTTTTTTTTTTCTTCTTTGGTATAAGATAGAGAATATTTTTATTATTATTTATTATATGGAGGATCTCTGTGTTTCTTTTGAGGGGTTCATACAGAAGAAGAAAAAGAAAAGAGAGAGAAAGAGAGTAGCAGTAAACGTACTTGTGATTTGACCCATTTCTTGAAACTTTCTTTTCTGTGTGTGTGTATATATTTTTTTTATTTTTCCTTAGAAATTATCATAATCTATAGAAATGTATGAAGTTTACTGAACCTTCTCCCTCCCCCTGCATGCCTTTGTGGTGGTAAATAACAACATGCAAACAACATATAGATCCCCATTCCCCCATTATTGCCTCTTCATTCATCCACATTAATAATATCTGAATCATTCCTTTCCAATTTCAGAATGAATTCTTAGCCAATGAAAAGCCTTCATGTAGCCCCAAAACTACATAGGTCTACATAACCCCTCATTCAATCATGAGTGCCTATAACAGCATTCATCATTTGAACCCCCAAACAGCCAATGCAAACTACTTATATCATCAAGTATGAGCTCCCCATTCACTTCTTTGGCTCTGAAGGAGATCGACACAAACTCTCATTTAATCATGTTGGTGCAGTTACCACCACTTTGAATCAACTTCCCACAGACCATAATGAACTGTTTATATCATCCAATAAGGACTCTTCGTTTCCCATTCACAATTTTGGTTCTACAGGGAATCAAGAAATTTCTGAATCAATCATATATATATATATATATATATTAGGGTTGTTCTTATTTTTCAAATGTTTGAAATGTTAGCGACTTTGAGCATTTTCTGTTTCTTGGTGATAAAAGAAGACGACATACAAAGTTTGAACAAAATCGGTCAACATTACGAGGTCGCGCAACGAGGTCAAAGTTTTAAAAATTTAGTAAAAATATAGTTTTCCACAAATTTCTCCAAAATGGTGGACATTACAGACTTCAATAATTATTATTAATTTAAAGGAAATATAATTTACTACCAGACGTGTGTTTGATGTTTTTTAATAAAACAAAGTTTTCAGTAAAAACAAAGCAAGAAAGGGAGTGAGTATTGTTAGCTTATTTCATAGCTTTTTATATCAATTAACTTCACTCGCCTGTAGAAGATGACTTGTTCGCTTCAGAGTAAAATAGTACTTTTAAGTTTAGTAAAACTTTTAATGATAAATCCAAAAATGACCTCGGTTGCATTCTATCAATTCAGAATTCAGTACAATCTGAGTTTACATCATATGATTCAGAGCCTGTATTGACCTATAAGAAATCGATTATGAAAAAAATAAATCATAATGTGTTTCTTAGATGTGCGTCAAGGTATCCTCTCAAAATTTTACTTTGTCTCTGACGCATTATAATCCATTATATGCGTCATTTTGTACGCGAGATAGGCTTTTTTAATGTGCATATAACTCTCTACTTATTAAATTGACATGATTTAGTATACCAAAATATTAAAGCTGGTAAACCAAGCTTTCATTTGATGTATTTTGTGTTCTAAAAATCGCTATACTTTAAGAGATATAAGCAAATACGTACTCTCCCCCAAAAATTGATCTTTTGATATGAGAATATACGATTACCATCTGGTAACTCTGTTAGTGTTACCTGGATAGAAAGAGAAAGAGAAGGGAGGGAGTATTTGGCCTCACTTCTCTCCCTTCTTTTTTTCTTCCTATCCAGGTTACACTAACTGCCGTTACCAAATGGTAATCGTATATTCTCATATCAAAAGATCAATTTTTGGAGAAGAGTACGTATTTGCTTATATCTCTTAAAGTATAGCGATTTTTAGAACACAAAATATATCAAATGAAAGCTTGGTTAATCAGCTTAATATTTTGGTATACTAAATCATGTCAATTTAATATGTAGAGTTATATGCACATTAAAAAACGCCTATCTCGCGTACAAAATGACGCATATAATGGATTATGTATGCGTCAGAGATAAAGTAAATTTTTAGAGGATACCTTGACGCACATCTAAGAAACAAATTATGATTTATTTTTTTCATAATCGCCCCGAATATAACGAACTTAGGTTCGTTATATTCGGGGCTTGTTCGGTCATGGACAAAAAAAGGTTCTGTAGGCCTCAAATATAATGAACTTAGGTTCGTTATAACTGAGGCTTGTTCGGCTAGCTCCAGGAGGTTCGTTGTATCCGAAGTTCGTTATACAAAGGGGCGTTATATCGAGGGTTTACTGTAGAGAGTTTATTCTCTACATCATTCATAGATTCTATCGCTAAGATCAGCTTACGATGACGTCGTATAAATTACTTTGTTTATTTTGCACACACAGAAACATTAGAACGCTGTTTCTCTGCATTGAAGGGAATCACCCAAGGAGAATATATAAAGGTGTGTCAACAACGAACTCTCTAAGGCAGGCAGGTTGGCGTTAGCTGACTCAGCTGTTGTTTTCAACAATGACGTCATCGTCATTGTTGAAATTTGCATATTATTATTCATTCATTTAAAAAGGAATTATTTAAAAGGAACCATTCATTGCTATCAATTATTGAAAAATGCCTCCTCGACGGAGGATGTGCACTCCATGGGCTCCATTCACCGTTATCCAGGCTTACGAGTCACAGTCGGTTTCATGGACTTTTCTTGAACAGACCAATTGACTTGAGGCTGTTCCTGGCACTCACACATCACTAGAGATAGAAAATAGAGGGATATTTTGAGCGTGTGAAAGGGAGAATGTTTGAATGGTACAATTGAGTTAGGCTCTTGTTATCACTATTCTCTTTCCTCTTTTGAGGAGTATTTATTTCATTTATGAAGTAGGCCAAGTCGGCCGGAACGGAAGGTATTTATTTTATATTTGAATCTCTGTTTTTGCTTCTGTTCTGAGGAAAGAAAATAGTGATAACAAGAGCCTGAACTCAATTGTACCATTCAAACATTCTCCCTTTCACACGCCCAAAATATATCCCTCGCTTTTCTATCTCTACACATCACTCCAAAACAAAGCAATTCCTTTGAGAAATTGATTTTGTAAATATAAAAATAAATAAACATATGACGTCAATGTTGAAAAACTAAGTCCAATAATAATAATAAAACACAACGTAAAGTTTCCTTGTTCACTCACCTTCTTTATATTCTCCTTGGAATCACTCTCTATATCTTTATATCTATATGGTTAATAAACTTCTATTTCTTTACCGGTTTTTATATCCAAAACATAGGTTCCTCAGGTTTGGATATGGACAAACCGTCTTAGACGTCATTGGGATAAGATGTAGTATTAAAAGTCAAATAAAAGACAAATTAGAAAAGGCACCTTTAGGGAATTATTGTCCAATGACGTATAATTCCAAAGATTGATTTCCATAAAAATATATATGCATTTATCTCTCTCAATTCTACCAGATATACCGGGCCCTTATCGTGGTGCTGTATTCGATTAATCGATTAGTTGTCGACTAAATGAAACAACTACCAATTGATATATTAATTGATAACTTACATTCCTATATATATATATCTATATATATATATATATATACAGTGTTGTTCCCTAACGCGCGTGCGAGTAATATATTACTTTGTGATATTACTGCGCAATAACTAGAAAGAACAAACATATTAGATATTACTTTCAAGTAATAATAATATGTAATATCCTAGTTACATATTACTTTAGTGAAAAAAATATTCGACAGGCATTTTTGATGAAAATTTATGATCTGTGTATGTATGTGACGTCACCCGATGGACATAATACTGCTTATTAATAAAATTAAAAAAGCACGTCAATATTGATATTTAAGACAGGGGATTCCATTAGACCCAAACACACAGAACAACCTTTTCGTTATTTATGGAGGATTTTATCATTAAAAAAATAAGTTCCTCAAAGCCCTCGTGCCTGCATGTCGATAGGGGCTTTTAGGATTGAAACCCACCGCCAATCCCAATTAGGAATGAGAAGAACCCTAATTTACAATATTATACACTTGGACTTGGGCTGAATTTGAATAAAAAATAGGGTCCTTAATAGGGTTTGGCGGTGTTTTTCAACCCTAAATAAAAGCCCATAACGGCAGGCGGGACCCGAGGGCTTGGGGTGTATGAAATTGAAAGTAAGGATTCCTTTTATACCTAACGAGAGTTGGCGGTGGGGTTTAACCCTAAATAAAAGCCCATAACCGCAGGCAGTACCCGAGGGCTTGGGGTGTATGAGATTGAAAGTAAGGACTCCTTTTATACCTAGCCAGAGTTGGCGGTGGGTTTCAACCCTAAATAAAAGCCCATAACGGCAGGCGGGACTCGAGGGCTTGGGGTGTATGCGATGAAAATAAGGACTCTTTTTATACCTAGCTAGAGTTGGCGGTGGGTTTCAACCCTAAATAAAAGCCTATATCAGCAGGCGGGACTCGAGGGCTTGGGGTGTATGCGATTGAAAATAAGGACTCTTTTTATACCTAGCTAGAGTTGGCGGTGGGTTTCAACCCTAAATAAAAGCCTATATCAGCAGGCGGGACCCGAGGGCTTGGGGTGTATGAGATTGAAAGTATGGACTCCTCTTATACCTTCCCAGAGTTGGCGGTGGGTTTCAACCCTAAATAAAAGCCTATATCAGCAGGTGGGACCCGAGGGCTTGGGGTGTATGAGATTGAAAGTAAGGACTCTTTTTATACCTAGCCAGAGTTGGCGGTGGGTTTCGACCCTAAATAAAAGCCTATATCAGCAGGCGGGACCCGAGGGCTTGGGGTGTATGAGATTGAAGTAAGGACTCCTCTTATACCTTCCCAGAGTTGGCAGTGGGTTTCAACCCTAAATCAAGCCTATATCAGCAGGCGGGACCCGAGGGCTTGGGTTGGATAATTAAACCTATGCCTCTCATAATGTAAGAAGTCATTTTTTAGTCCTTGAATTCACCCACTTAATCATGTTTGAGCCATGTGCTCACTTTATAATATTATAATATCATATATAGGATTATTATAAAATGCAAACTAAGTTTGGTGAGGATTTTTACAATCCTGTTTGAATTGCCTTTACTTATTGTTTCAGAATGCTCAAAAAAGTAGTATATTACTCAAAGTAGTATATTACTTTGTGAAGTAATAACTAATATTGAAAAAAGATATTACTACGCAGTAAAAAGTATATTACTTAGTATATTACTTACTCTTTCAAAGTAATATTCGACCAACTCTATAGATATATATATATATATATATATATATATATATATATATATATATATATATATATATATATATATATATATATATATATATATATATATATATATATATATATATATTATAATATATATAATATATATATATATAGATATATATAAAATAGAAATATATATATATATATATATATATATATAATATATATATAATCTATATATCATATATATCAGAACGACCGGGACACCTTTTTTCGCCGGGACCCGGGCCGGGACTTAAATTTTTCAAGCCGGGCCGGGCCAAAAGCGGGCCGGGACATATTATATTTTCGTACCTTGAATAATTTTCCAAAAAAGGTGATGACATTTCTTAGAAAAGAATCTCCAAAAACGTGAAGACGTTTTTTTTAAAGGAAAGAATCTCCAAAAAAAGGCGACGACGTTTTTTTTTTAGAAAATAATCTCCAAAAAAAGTGATTTCCTCACTTTTTTGTGGGTAATTATTTCTTAATAAAATTTACGAATGACCAACGAAAGAAAATATTGATGTCCCGGCCTGGTGTATAAAAACCGAGCCAGGACGCTCAAAAAACATCCGGGACCCAGGTGTAGGAGACAGGGGGCAAGGGGAGCAACTGCCCCTCCAAAAAAATTCGGGTGAGTTCTCGAATTCGGGCAAATTGGTTGGAGAATTCAGGCATCTAAGTTGAATAAATTAATATTTAATTATGAAACAACCGGATTTTTAATTATAACCAAATAATATAATGTAATGAATAGTTTGTTATTACTATAAAGACAATATGAATCTAAATAGCTTTCTTCATTTGATTATTTTTTCACCGATTTAACAGTTCTTGTTGAAATTCGGGCAATTGAATGCTGCTCTCCCAAACCAACATCTCCCCTACACTTATGTATATGTATATATATTATTTATATATATAGTGCTTATTTATACAAGAAAGAGGAGTAATGTGTTACTGTTGATATTTAAATGGCGAGAGGATAAAAGAGTATGCACTTTGATTTTTGAATACATTGAACAAATTCCAATTGTTAATGTTTGGGTCATTTAATGGTTAAACTATTGAAATAAATCTTATGACCTTGACTTTTTTTTTTTTTTTTTTTCGGTCACGAAGTTTTATTCAGTATTTGTAACAAAGAATACAATGCAACACAAATTACACTAAATACACAATAATATATACATATATAATAAATAAAACTCTCTTCAACAGTTGCGTAAAAACATAAATGAACGTTATAGTTCAAATTTACTGTTAAAAGTGATGACCTTAATATAAAATGACAATTTATTTGTTCCTTAAAAAGCGACGATATTTTCTTAAGATCCTCTTGCTGATTTAAAAAAATGAATTGATCTCGATGGTACGAATCGGACGACATTTCCAGCCCATTTCCAATAATCTGATGTTGCGTTCGGAATCTTAATTTGCAGAGCTGAGTAGCGGGCGGCGGCTCCAATGATTATTGCCCTTAGGTCCTCGACCTCGATGTAAGAGTTTGTCGTAATTTTTTTTTGCAACTAACGATTTTATATTTAAAAGTGCTGTGTCAATAGCTTTTTGGATAGGGGGCATTATATTTACGTTTATAAACACCAATAAAATAAAGGCTTTTATAAGATTTGAGGTAATTATTTCATTTTCGCACACATTTCTTTGAATAAAACGCTTGCCTACCATAAGAACAGGACATTCAGCAAAGACATGAATGATTGAGTTGAATAAAGCCCCACAGTTATTGCAAGGGTAATAAATCTAAGTAAACGAGCAGAATCTGAAACTGAGCTGTAAATTTGGCACTATCAATTATACCACACGTCGACCGAAAAATCCTCTGTTTCCATGATTGAGGGAGATCAAGCAATTGTATGAAGCTCTCTGATATAGATCCAAATGAATCTTCACTATAGGAATAAAATTTTAAAACCAAGCTTGGACGGACTAAATCATTGCATGAACGTTCTAAAGGAAACCGAAACCTACTACATTGAAGACAGGAGCGGATCTCAGGTCATGGAGTGGACCTTGACTTTAGAGAATATTTATCATATTTTTTTTCATTGAAAAGTCAACTGTCGAAGTTTCAAGATTTTTCTTTCTATATCTATAAATATTCTATAGAGTCTTAACACCATTTGGCTTAGCTTCCCAACAATCACATTGGACTTTGTCCGTCCCTTATTAAACTATTCTCCTCTTATCCTCCATTTTCGGTCCCTTAACGAGGTTTTTCCCTCTATGATGAAGGTTTTCCTTGGAGACCTTTTGTATGTCTTCTTATATATTCATCATTGAATCTCTCTCCTTCGCTCTCCTCCCCTCTGTGGTGTGTCCTCGATTGTCTCAAGGATTCTTTGTAAGCTCATGTTCGTCTTCTGCTAGTTGATATTTTTATTATTTATGTATATGATTTCATCCTTGACAAGAAGGTGAACCTATAGAGATGGAGAGGCCTTGGTGCACAATAATATATATAGTATAAAGACATGGAATTCATTTACTGAGCCTCATGTTTAATTAGAGTCATTTTGGATTCCCTCATATCCAAGGAGGCTTTTTATTTAGAATCGTCAAAACCTAAAGAGTTATTTTCTTTACTAGCCACAATTTTGTTTCCGAAGGAGGTCACGTCTTGTCAATCAGTTCAGTTAATTCCAGCGGCCATTTTGAACTACTGATACCTCCTCTGCTATATTTGTCCGTTAGGATTAGCTTCTGACTTTCCCTTCTTCTGTCCTTTTTGATCTATAAACGAGGTCGTTGTACGTCTCCTCCAATATGATATTGTCTTTGCAGTGGCCATTTAACTTGGATTTCATAAATTAATAGTCTTATTCTGTCATCACTTTCATCTTTTTTCACTTTAAAAAATATTTTTTAATCTCTCCATGACTATTTTTATTTAAAAGGGTGCTAATGTTCAAGCAAGGAAATGCTTTCATATTAGCCAAAATCCTAAGATAAAACTTTCATTCAAGGAACTCTTTGAAATGCCATTTTTATTCGTCCTTTTCAAATAATAACGACCCTCCTTTCACATCCTCCATCAGCCATTTAGATCTTAAAACAAAGTCAAATGAACTCTTGTCTAAGAAAGAAAACCAAACGCTTAAGCCTCTCCATTTTAACTGCACCCTCCAATATTTTAAAAGACTCATTAGTCAATGAGTAACCTTCTATGTATTTCCATCTAGTAGTCATCTCTCATTCATATCATGATTATCTTAGATCTCAGTTCAAGCATTTTGAATGACATCACTCATGGCAAAAGTCCCTGATCCAATGAGAACTCTTCCGTCGCTTATAACCGAAAACAGGACCTTAGCTAATTTAAAAGAGCCCCCCATTCAATGAGAAGCCTTTCACTGCCATTCTACCCCTAACGTTTCATCCAATACTCAAGAATTCCCTCATTCAATGAGTATCCTTAGACTACAATTTCGCCTCCCTTACTTTTTAAATAAAGCAGCAATCTCAGCCCAACATTTTTAACCAATCAGACAAAAAAAACTCTTATCCAATGAAAACATAATTTACATCCCCAAAACGAGATCACAATATCCAATCATTAATAAGAACCTAACATTATTAACCCTTCGTACTAAAAAGAAACCCTCATCCACTCTAACGACCCCCAAAATGAGGTCACAATTACAAATAGTAGTAGCAGCAACCTCAGCTCAACATTCTTAACCCCCTATATAAAAAATAACCTCTTATCCAATGGGAACGCCTTTTTTTCGTCCCCAAAATGAGGTCAAAGTACCCCCATCCAATAGCATGAATGTATTTCAAAAATTCACTTCAATTTGCCCCCTAAAATACCTAATTCACCATCTTTAAACCCTCAAAGTCTAATTGAGGATCAAGTGGGCTCCTTTATTAGAGGGAAGTCGTTGTCCCAGAAGGAGAGCAATGCACTTTGCTTATATTTATATGTTTCGAAGCATATTTTTATCTATACACACATTTTTTTCGCAGAATGAGAAGTTGTCCTAATATTCTTTCTCTGAAATGAGGTCACCTCTCTTCTCTCTCTCCCTTTCTTCTCTCTCTCTCTCTTCTATGAAGCAATGAACTTTAATAAATATTTATTATTATTATCAGTGTATATTCTAGTACATGATGATGACAATGTAATTATAATAATTATTATTTTTACAAATTTCATTGCACATTCAGTGTCATTGTTTAAACGTCTCTCAAATTACTCAAGAGGTGGTGGTGCTGGTGGTGGTAACCTCCTCCCCATCATCATCATATATGTTGTAAAGAACGTGCATAGGTAATGAAACCATTCCATACATACACTCAATGTGTGTACCACACAAATCCGATAGAGAGCAGTATCAAAATTAGGGCAGTGAAATAGTTGAATAGAGGAGGAAAGAAAAGAAGAAAAATAGTTAATTCTTCGCGGCCCTGACACCATAATAATAATAATATGAATAAAAGTTCTCCTTTAGAGACTTCTCTTTTTCCTTCTCATGTATGTTGCTTGTTCTAGTATTAGTAGTATATAGTAGAAGTTATAGTAAAATACCATAAGGCGTGCGCGTAGATCGTTCGCCCGTAGAAATTTCTTACCTTTTTCTCAGTGTGACTTTTCACAATGAGTGTTCAGTTCGAATCCTGTCAGGGCTCAGTTCAGGGGTTCTTTCGTTTCGTTACTCTAGTCAGCACATAGCTCTCAAGTCCTTTTTAGACAAAATATTATAGAATATTAAAAGAATTCCTGTTCAATATCATAGTAGTAAAATGCGAGGTCGTGAGGAAGATTCCGAGTCTGGTTCTCCTTCTTCTGAGAGTCCTCTTCGACAGGCTCTCGGAGGTTGCAGCAAGAGTCCCTCCTCTTCTTCATCCTCGTCCTCGACTCCGATCCTATCTGCATCTCTCAGTGCCCCACCCATGCACAATGAACGGAGTACAGGTCTTGACCTGAGCCGACTGGGCCGGTCTCGCGAACCAGAGGAGGAAGACCCCTCCGAGTCATCTCGACGCAACGGGCTTTACAAACACCTCATATCCCAACTCACTGCTCCCAGCGTCTCCGAGGGAGCGGGGCTCGTTTTCAGTGCCCCGTGTGTCGGAAGCGCTTCCAGCGGCACATTGCCCTCAATGCACATTTTCAGAGCGAGCACATCGGGGAGGAGCCCTGCTCTAAGGAAAAGTCTTGCAAGATATGCCAGACCCGGCTCGTGAATCCTGGAGATCCCTCCGCCATTCGACTCCATCTTCTCAGCGCGCATCGCATCGACTGGAGAATCCCGCGGCCTGCCTAATCCCCGAAGACCGTCTCCGTTCCGACGAGGAGGCTTCCTCCAGTACCAGCAGTATTAGCTCCTCGGAGCGCCTCTTTCCCCCGGAGGAACCCGAAAACAATCGGACGAAAGACACTACCCGCCTCAAGCGACGTCGAAAGTCCCCCAGCGCACCCTGGACCTGCACGCACTGCACCATCATCTTCCCCAACCAGACGCTTTACTTCTCCACAAGGGCTTCCACGGAGAAAGGACTGATCCCTTCCGATGCAACGGTTGTGGCATGGCCTGTGCGGACATGTATGACTTTAACACGCATCTCATGTCGGACCCCCATCACTGATCCGTGTTTGTGATAATTATAAACAACTTACTCTTCTCATCATCCTTAGGTGTTGTTCATTCTTGCTCATTGTTTTCTTAATTTGTTACAATCTACACTCAGTTATTTACGCAATTGTATTTTTTTGTTGTTTGTCATATTTTCTACAATTTGTTATGTCTGTTCCCTGATTTGGAAATAAATCAATCAGAGAAAAAAAAATGAGTTTACTCGATAGGCAAGGCCCAGAGATGAGGTATAAAAAATGAGTATCCTTAACAAAATCAGATCTTAGATATAAACAATTATTCTTGGACACAACGCAATCGATTATATATATGATGCTACTGATTTCATTCCATTGTGATCCTACCCATACAAATCCATGTTCATATATTTTGGTCCTCTATTTTTATAAACAAAACCCACTCAAATCAACAATCAGCTGAGTTTTTAAATAGTTGAAATCTTAATTATTGAAAATATGCAAGAACAATACGTGAATGAAAGATTATGAATTCAGCTAATTTATCTCAAGTTGACTCATTGGAGATAGTTCATCTGAAACAAATATTCTTTCTAATGATCCGAGAGTTATCAATGATCTTTTTTGCTTATATTATGATCCAATATGTGAGGATATAAATCAGCATACTATGTAGTATTAAATTACTTGATGGATTTGCATCAGTGTGGATATGAACGATAATTATAGCGTTAAGATAAGTTTATTGAACATAGGATATTTTTAATGGGGTCGACCAACCTTCCCCTGAGGTTAATCAAAATAATCTTCACCTCTATCAGGCAAATCTGCATCCTCAACATTGGGGGATGAACACTTTACAAATATCTCCTTTTATTAATTCTGTCGAAGGAACGTTCACAAATATCGAGGACATATAGTCTCAATTTAGCAAATCAGAAGGAAAACAACATCACTTTCTGTAGGGGTGGGGAGGGCTCTTTCTCCTTTTGTTAATATCTGCATCATTTGTTGTGTTTGTTATTTTGTTAAGCTCAACAACAATAACAAAAAAATACATAATTAAGCTTCCAGGTAGATTTTCATACGCTTTTAGGTCCTTGATAAGACACAACAAAAACCATTTGAAGGACGGTTTCCTCGCCCTCTTCTTCTTTTGTGATTGTTGTACGAGTCCTCAAGGACGAAACATTCTTCCTCCATGATGATACATACTGGGGTTGTCCTTGGATGAATGGGCTTTGTGCTCAATACCCTCATTTTGAAAAGAAAAAAATGTATGACTCAAGGAGAACGAAAGATCTTAGAGATTTAACTTTTGGGAAGCTTAGAAAAGTACTTTAGTATAACTTTTGGTCGTGAAAGCAGAACGTCATAAGTACGACGAACTTAATCTTTGGCTGGAATTATTTTAAGCAAAACACCAATAATGTATATAAATATATATATAAGCCATATACAGGTGCAGAGTGGCCACTGGGAGTACCGGGACTATTCCCGGTGGGCCGCTGGCCTCAACAACATAAACGGCCGTAGACAGCCTCCCAACGGCCCAGCCCATCCCCGTTCTCCTATCTAATGGGCTAAATACCTCTCCACAATTTATACAAGTTCCATGAGAACCAACTAACTTATATACCATGTGCATTAGGGGGTATTATAGAAACCTAATATTAAGATATCAAAATTTATCCCC
>CP045895.1:14842036-14883132 GCA_013387185.1 Caligus rogercresseyi | reverse complement strand
AATAAGATCATTCGTGATACCTTACATGCCTTCGCGGATTGCCAGGTTGTCTCTATATTGAAGAAATTCGTTTCTTAAACGTCAGAGGTCTGGATGGTTGTGGGGAGGGAATTGTAAAAGCAGTTGTCATTTTGGGCTTCAAAAAAGAAAAGGACGTCGTTCCGACAACTCTAAGGCCGTGGACTTTGCTTTGTTGAACGCCAAAGCACGGATTGCCAGCTCTTTATGAAGCGCGAGAGTATGTGAAGCCAACAGACCTACGAGCAATTTTGCTATCAGCTGCAGCCAGATACACTGCATTTTCCCCTGAAAATTCCTCTTACGAAACGATTCGTGGACCTTTGCTTCAGAGGAGGTCCGATACTTCCCATCAAGTTCCCTATCTCATTTAAAGATTTTGCGTCATGTTTGAAATATTTAAAGTGATTAATATTAAAAATATTAGATAACTTTTTTTAAAGTATGTATGGTGCCATTTTATGTTTGATTAATTGTATTATATGTTTTAATCGTTGCTGTTCTTCTCAAAGTATTAATTTTAAACTACAATATCTATTTATGTTTTTGAACGCAATTACTTGGAATTTAGAACTGAAATATAATATAAAAAAAAGATCATTCGTCTAATACTTTTTTGTACTGGAGAGGTTGAGTGGGGCCACAGAGTGCGCCCAAAGTAAATACAATCAAACCTATCTTTAGCAGCCGTCACTCCGCCACCCAAATTTTTTCTTGCAGAAGAAAAAAAGATACTAAAACCTTCTGTGATTAGCACCACCTGTCTCTAACGACCCTTGAGTGGTCCCTATTTACAATTTTGACTGCATTTACTTTTGGCGCAACTAAGTGGCCCTATCAATCTCTCCCAGTACAAATATTTGTGTTGTCTAACACAGGATTGACAGTAGTTAACAATCGACTCATATATTTCTCATCGCTGCAAATGGGAACACCTCATTTTCACTCCTTCTTCTTAATCCCTTAAAAAATCAGTAAACCAGTCAGTGAGATCCACAGAGACCTATAAAAGACTTTTCAAGTAATAAGGTTTTGAATCATGCCAAAATTAGTCACATATAATTAGTTTAAAGGGAGTTAAGCCGTGTGAGTTAAGGCGTGTTCAACTCTCAATGTTGGGGTGTAGGTTCGAATCCCGAGAGGAAATGGTAATTTTTGCTCTACCTCATTGATAAGATCCTAGGTTAGAGTGACTAATTTTAATTCTATAATGCATTATATCCAGTCGGATTCAAAATATAGGCGAAAAAAGAAAAAAAATTGCAGCCTTTTTTTAAAGACTCCCCCTTGACGTTTCAGGATAAGTGTCAGGGACACCAATTGTTATAATCCCAGCTGCCCATTAATTATGTGCTTGATTTAACAAACAATTAATTGAAATAAATCAAAAGTACTACGCTATTAACCCATGAATAATACTGAAATCCATGGCATGCTTTATTCCCTATGAATTTAAATATATCTCTCTCATGGTGTTTCCGTTCCTCCATATTAGTTATGCAGATTTTCACCTTTTTCTGAATGACTCTTGACCTACTTAAATGCAATGCTTTTCCCCTACTACTATTATTTACTTAATGCTCAAAAACTGGGTCAATTTTAATTATTAAAAAACTCAAAAATAACTTATTTATATATGTTGTATGCCGTGTGTTCGTTTGACATATCATTGAATATGATTATTGTAATAAATAGTTAAAGAGGACACTGTTTCTTGAACCATCTCTGGCGCGTAAAACGTTCATATCCTGTCGTTTCACATGTGAATACAATGTCTTTTAAATATTAAAATAGAATTTTATGGTTCTATCTTTTTCTTAAATAATAAGAAACCAAAACACTTTTCTTTATTATAGTTAAGTGTAATGAACACTAATATATATATATATATATATATATATATATATATATATATATATATATATATAATGGTATCAGCTTATATTTTCATTATGAAAGGATCAAAATCTAAAATAATTTGTTTTAAACCTCGAAAAAAAAATGGGATGACTAATTTTTCTTTCTTGGTGAAATAACTTCAATCAATTACCATTTTATATTAATTATATCAAAATTACGTACCAATATATTAAAACATGTTAAATTCCAACAAATCACTGAGTTAATTTGGATGTCTGCTAAATAATTACATTTTTTTGTAGCACTTAAAAAGACTAAAATCATATGTTTTTTTATCTTCTCGTCATGATAATTTTAGCTGAAAAACCACTTATTGTTGTAAAATAAGTCAGCATTATATATGTATTTTATATCCCTTTAGATATATTATCATTTACTTTCTTCGTTTATGACACTAATAACTATATATAAATGCAAGCTACATCAAATCATGAAATGTTTTCTACAGCTTGCGAAAAACCTCATGAACCAAAACCACTGCAAGGCTTATCAACTTTTCTTTTATATTCTTTTTCTCTAAGTAATATATGTAATATTTAATATTATTTTATACACATACAAATGTATTAATACTTATTTTAATTCATAGATATCATTTATTTTAAGATATATAGTATGCTTTTTGAAGACTAGATTAATAGATACTATATTATTACTAACTCCAAGGGGCCATAATTATAATTCATTTTCATACCATATTTCATCCTGGATTAATTGGATACTTGTTTAAAAAGGACTGATCAAGTAGGTAGTGTTATGTCCCTGACGTCGCGTTGCAAGACACCCTGACGTCATGTCTACTGTGCCTCACTCTTTCCTCTTCCGTGTATATATTTCCTTCTTTTCCTACTGTGGTAATAAATGTGTCTTCAGGTCATGACCCTCGCACGTGGCGTTCATGCTCCTGCCGTGCAACCTAATTGGCGACGACACTTGATTTTGATTACTTATCATATATTAACAACACACAAGATGACCCCCTCTGGGAAGAATTCGAACCACCGACCTATATGATAACGGAATAGACTCACTAAAAGAAAGGAAGTAATCCTTTTGTTTTCTTCGTATGACGTCATCATTTTCCTTCTCTTTCTATATTTTTGTTTGGGGAAGACGTCGCTAAGGATTACCGAAAGGAAAATAAATGTTTGATAGATGCCATTTTATGTGTCTTATTTGACGAAATATATATTCTTAAAATCGATGAAATAACGAGAAGAAGAAGGAGGCAAAGTCTAAATGCCAAGTCTTAAGGGTAGAAAAAGGGGCGAAATGACAAAAGTAATACCCAGTGACGTCATTTTTTATCAAACATGACATCATTGGGGATTTATTGCAGGATTTCCAATCCCAGGCGCTCCCTCCATAGTCAAACGTCTCGGATCTTTTAAAAATATCGTCTATAATAATTATCAATGAATATTTCCTCAATTTAATCTAAGATCCTCCAAAATGAATGATTGAATGCAATGTAAGTATAATAATAATAATAATCACACTTATTATATGCACCTAATAAAAAACCTGAATAGTCAATGGGCTAAAATGCATCATATAACACATCCCAACTGCATTAGTGGGCTTGCATAATGCACTTCCCTCACGGTCTAATAACATTATTATATTATATTAAATGTTAGAGCTATAAAAAGAGAATACATAATATATATTTGGACATTGCCTAAGGAAATCAAGTCATAATTTATTACTATTTAAATAGTGCATATCAAAAATGTATATTATTATTATGTTGTTGTTTTTACCTACATTCATGTTCCACTATATATATTTTTTTCTAAGGAAAATGCAAGGTAGGGAACTTTATTATTATTAATGTCATGACAGTAAGAAAGATATACATCAGAAATTTGGGAATCTTGGAAAATAAAAAGTTAACCTCTGAACAATAAATATCCGCTAATTCCATAATCTGTTTTAGGCAATGCAAGAATTGCAAACCTATATAAAAAAGAACTTTGCTCCAAATATCCCTGCCGATTGCACATCAGTTGGTAGCTTCAAACGTTTAATTTCTTTTTTATGGGTAGATTAGTAAGAGATAAAAGACATCCCATGATGTATTGCAAATAAGTCACAAATTTATTTGACATGATAAGTGGTTTGAGTTGCATCCATTCTGATATAAATCAAGCATTATTTAATCGAACCGAGGAGGGTTGATCTGTAAGACCTTCGTCTTTCAGGAGATGAATCTGTGGAATCTTCATTGACGGTTCTTATAGCGTTAATACATAACAAGGGAGTTCGATAGCCGTGTGCCTTAAGGCGTGTTCAACTCTCAATGTTGGGGGCGCAGGTTCGAATAATCCCGAGAGGGGATGATCATTTTTAGTCTGCTACCTCATTGATAAGATCCTAGGTTCGATAGATTCATATTAGTGCTATTTATATCCTATCGGATGGAATTCTATCGACCCATATGGGCAAAAAAAAATACATAACAACCCCTTGTTCAATTATTATTTAAGGCATAAAATTTAAAAAGCTATTTCCCATGATAGTCAATGTCATGTGGAATCGATAAGAAATAAAAACAGGTGGTAATGACCACGAATAAGTCGGTTTTAATATGTAATGTTTTGAAACAACTCGTAATATCAACAAACCTAACATATTTACCCAAAAGTATGAAGGCAATGGAAAGTTTATATTTATATGTTGTACATGCAATTGCTGTAAGTATATTGTACAAGCAGTTACATAAAAACATCGATGAACATTCAAGTCCAGATAATTAGAATAACGAATGAATAAAATTAACAAGTATTCTATACAAAACAGCGATGCATACTAAAAATCCTCTTGATGCCGTTCCAATAGAATTTGGAACTGCTTGTATACAATCTAATGAGATCTCTGGCAAAGTTTACATGTTCATGCTCCCAAATCAGAGAGGCGGACAGAAGAAGCAAGGAGGATATATGTCTCTAAAATGTATTTGTTTGGTATATTTTTGTCCTATAATAGATTTGATATTTTGTATCACGGATTCAATTGCTTTATGAATGAAGGGATATTTATGCTTAAGATTATAAAAAACAAAGAGAAATTAGGCTTTTATTCTTGTGGTTTTGTGAAATAAATGACCCAAAAAAGCTTGTTTTAAGCTTGGAAAGTCATATTAAAAACGTGGAAAATTTACGGTTTTCTTTTTTGTTTAAATGAGAGAAAATTACCAATTGAAATCGTATATGAGATGAAAACCTTATATGAATGTTCTTTCTCAGAGAAGTGCTATATAACATACAACAAGAATGTTTATACAGGGATTACATGTAGTCATGTGAAACATTCAATATTGAGGATTCCAAGACATCGCCAATGTACCATGATATATCATTAGCTAATGTTATGACAGTAAGAGGCTAATAATCTAGCTAAAATAGAACATCGGGTTCCGAATGAAAAAATTATGTCGCTTTGAGGCTTTACAATAAGCGTATATTGTTTCATGGGAATTATATGTCACAAATATGGGTTTACTTGGATTTTGACCCAAACCACTAGTTGTCTCTGTTACGCGTAATCCTACGTCTTCTATATGTCATAATTATCATTGTTTGAGGGCACAATGGAACTTTGGGCTCTAAGTGTAACCAGGTGTTCATAAGTCATAATTATGGCATATATGAGTTGCAATCCCACCACCAGGGGGCAACATGTCGTGCAATCCCATGTTACGTTCTCTTACCACAACATAATCAAATCAACCAGGACAACCATCAAAAATACTCTGCGCCAATATACGTAAAGCATCCGTAAAATGTTACCCTGCTTAAAGTATTGTATATGGTTTTACGGCGTTCATTTTATTAGACATGAATTAGTTCCATTAAAGTGATTTATTGGGCGTCAATTAGATCGTTTACCTAATCAGGATATACATGGCTAGAAACATGCACACACACACACACACACATATATATATATATATATGTATATAAATATATATATATATATATATATATAATATATATATATATATATATATATATATATATATATAATAAATACCAATAAAAAACTTTTACGTCGTAATACAAAAATTGCATATAAATAGCTATATTTGCGATTTTTGTATTGCGACGTATAAAGTTTTTTATTGAGTATTTATTAATTCAATATGATTATTATATCAATGACAATAAGAGCAAAAAAAGAAGCGTCTATGTTCTCCATAATTAAGACGAGTATAGTAGCGGCACTTGGATCCTATTAATAAATTTAAGTGATTGTGTATAGGAAATAATTTATAATAATTTATTCGTACCTTCGCCATCTTGAAGAATCCCTCTTTAGTTTCAGGCCAAAATTTACTTTTCTTTATATAATAAACAGACGATAAATAGCACCCAAAAATGATATCTCTTTCTTTCTTCTTTTCTTGCTCTTATTTTTACGGTGATAGCTTTTGCAATTGGAACATTAAAAATTATCACGCAACCTCAACCCTCTGGTCGACATTCATGAAAAGTGCCAAAAAGTCCTCTCTCTCTCTCTCTCAATTAAAGCTCCAAGATTCCTTTCAATGTCCAATTCAAGCATGGAGTAGCAGGTCCTTACATTCGTATAAGAGATGGGATGTTGTCTCCACTTCCACCTTGCAGAACCAACACCTTTTGTCTTTGCTTAAAAATGAGGACACCTCCCGCTGAGGACACGATATATAAACTACTTTTCTTGAGGGGTGATGAGGTGATTTTGATAACTTTGACTGCTTGTTTCTCTCCTGTCTTCAAGTTTTTAAAACAGCCTTTATTAGAGTACCTAAGTAATGAGGTGTCCCACATGCTGCTTAGTTTTAATGCATTTAATTTATTTTATGACATATATTAATAATTAATATTAATTGTATTATAAGACACCAAGCTATGAACTGCTATGGAGATAAATCCTCTTTTTCTTAATTAAATTTAACCCATTTACTCCTTTTAAACCCAAGGACACTCCGCTCATTATGTAACTTCAAAAAATAGTGCTTTGTCACTTCATCATAGTAAGTGGGCTGAAACTTTTTTTTTGCCATCACCACTCCTTTCCCAAAGATTGTTTTGAAATAGTAAATAAATATTTTAACTTTGATACATATTTATTGAAGAGGGGCACTTGAGTTTATTGGGTCATCCCCCCAAATGAAATGGCAAGTATACATTTATATCTTCGCCTTAAATAACTTGTTGCTTTTTTTGTATGTGTTTGTTTCCAAGAAGTCCTGTTATATCTACTTACATATCATAAATAAATAAAGTGTTTTCTAATGGTATTTGGAGAATGTTTGTACTTAGTAACCAGGGATATTTATTTAAATATTTTTGTACACACACGTACCGTACGAACCCGAACGTCTTTATGAGATGCCAAAATTCATTATGTAAAAGTAGATCAAAAATACTATGTTTTCTTTAAAATATCTACAATTGCAATCGTCCTTGGAATAATGAAAAAAATAACAACTTTACTACCTTAATAATAAACAAGTTTCAGGGATGGAACCTCTATATTTATACTCAGATGCTCTTGATGAAATGAAAACGTTACTAGGCGTAGTGCATGCTTAAGCAATTGGTTACAGAGCTTGTAGCGTGTTCAACTCTCAATGTTGAGAATTCAGGTTCGAATCCCGAAAGGGGAAGATCAGTTTTGGTCAATCTCATTGATAAAATCCTTGGTTCGAATGACTAATTTTAATGCTAGTATGCTAATTTATATCCACAAGGATACTGCAATTCTATCCAACTAAAGAGACAAAAAAAAAACAATATGGAATCATTTTTTCCAGAGAGATAACACCTTAAAAGAGAAATCAATTCAGTTGACCTTTCATATTTCTTAAAGAATATTTTATTTTACTTTATGGATGCATGAAGCGTTGCTCCATTAATTAAGTTTTAAGAAGTATAAGCGATTGTGTCGCCGCTGTGAATAATAGATTTCTTACATCCTCAGAGAAATGGTTCAAATACCGACTTTTGACCGGTTCGCTGGAGGTTGCAGGCAAGTTTTTCAAAGACGATCGAAAGAACTGTTTCTTTTGTAAAACACACCCCGAGACCACGGATCATCTCCTTTGGAACTGCCCTGCATTAGCAGAGACTTACCAAGCCCTCCAGATCTCACTAGAAAACCTCTTCAAGACCAAAACTTCTGAGGAAGACTTTCTGACATTCACAAAGAATGCCAAATGTGACGCCGTCATAACTAAAGTTCACTACATATTATATAAAATGCGAACAGTTAAAAACGACGACCTTTCTTGTATCATCCCAATCGCCTCTTTATATTCAAAAATTTTATTAGAGATATAATTTTTTATTGATATGTTTCTTTTCAAATTATTTTAATGTTTTCTTATATTTTCGTTTAAATGATTTTTATTTATTGATCGTTTTTCACTAAATATGTGCACAACCTTTTTGTATATCGTTGGTTGATCTGTCGAAATATATGCCCACTGGGCCAAGAAAAAAAAGAAAAAAATTAAGTTTTAATGGCTGATTTGTAAAAACTTTTCAAGAGCAATATAACCTTCCACTAATGTCAGTACTATTTATTTTTCTACTATATCTGAGCATTTTAAATCCGTTTTTATAATTTATATATCTTGATAATTTAATAATCACCTAAAAGTAGTTAATTAGTATGATCAATACTTCGTCCTACTAAATTGATCTTTTCTTTACTTTCATGCCAGATATCGAAATTATAAAAACTGTTCTGAAATGCATTCACATATACCAAAAATATATTACATTTGATTATAGTCAATAGACTCAAAACAAAAAAAAATATTGCCGCTTAAATAGAACACTTAAATATGGTCTACTTTTTGAAATATAAAGCCAATTTTTTTTTAATATTACGAAAATATATAAATTATAAAAACTGATTTGAAATGCACAGATATAGTAGAAAAATAAATACCACTGACATTTGTGGTTATTCTTACTTTGCACGAAGATAACTGGGCCTGAACCATTAGAAATGATGAAAATCCTGATTTTCAAAAAAGACCATAAAGTCCAAACCTTTTTTCGGACGATAATTTGAGTGGCATTTTTGGAATTTACGTAAAAATTGGGACTCAATTTAAAAATTCAGCCCAGGGGCAAACAAAGACCTTAATTTTGTTACATAGTGTAATAGATCCAAGTCCAAATTTCTATATTTTTCTCGGGTGAAAAGAGAAATGGAGAAAAATAAACTCAATTGGAGTTTGAGTTCATGTTATATATATATATATATATATATATATATATATATATATATATATATATATATATATATATATATATGTTAACGATACAGTGAATAAATTGAGCCAGGCTTCATTAAAAATGATAATTTATCTTTTATTTATTTTTAAATAGGCCGAAATTGCATAAATAGGTGAAAACTTAAATTTTCTTGCAGTATTTACTTCCTTCTCGTTTATGCATAAATGAACATTATAGCATGATATATGACGTTCTAAATATATGTATTTTGATAATGGATAACATACCCAAGGCATGCCAGAGATTAATTGATAAAAGCATTTTAATTCTTTCAGACACAATCTTTTGTCTATTTTTGGACATTAAATATATAAATAATCATTTTTCCATAAAAAGTATGAAATACATCTGTTTAAGTCTGCACTGACTATTTTTAGAAGGATGCAAAAGAAGGGCGCAGTTGCGGCTATGTAGGAAATAGATAAGTGTAGACTAATGTGATTTATAGGGTGGTTCTTGTTTGATGGGAAAACTGATACGCAACACTAACTAATTAGAAGGAGTTGTTGCAAAAACAAATATTTTTTGTTGGCATTTGTAGTCACCAAAAAAATAAATTAACATTATTACTAATAATATTATAAAAAAACAATTTCAATCTTTCTTATTACATCTGTAAAAAATTAAACCAAAATCATAAGGTTTCTCTCAAGCAAATGACTGGTTTTAAATAAGCCTCCTAGCGTTTAGAATGCAGACTTTCATTTTATGCTCTCTGTAAAGAAAGAAACTTTCACGATGAACCTATCCTTTTTGGTAGGATGAACTCTCAATTATGACAATAAAACTTTTTTTTTTTCACGGCTCCAAAGAAATATACAATGTATAAAAGAAAAACGATGCTAATAAAAGAAAAACGATGCTAATAAAAGAAAAACGATGCTATAAATAATAAAACTTTATTTACTTGACTCAGTTTAATATGAGCGAAGTAGAAGTCATAGAACAGATGTTCTGCAAGTTCCATTCCAATGACAGCAGAAAGAGAACTTGGTCGAGTCAAAAGACGTAAAAGCTGAGGATATATATTTTTCTGACAAATATTTTAATAGTTCCGGAGAAGTAGTTAAGAACGATTTCTGGAGATATTTAATTGTGCTATACAGAGTGAATCTTATATAGTGTCAGAAGTTGGCGAATCTCTACTGGGGTTCTATATAATATTATATGTCAGAAAATCAAGCCCAGATAGACATCTTTGGATGGCGTTATTATATTACCAACATATATCAAATTTTAAACGGATTTTAGTCCATATAGCAACCACGACTGACATGAAGGAGCCCTTGTTAGATCCATGGACGGGATAGGACTTCCTATATACATGTATTTACTGAAAACACTAATTTATTACACTTTTATTTGGAGTTAGCTTGCCAAATAAAGGCATTGAGACCTTCATAGTATTGCATTGAAACAAGAAAGCTCCTTTTAATTAAGTAGGACTTCCATCTTTTATGGAATTTCCCAAGGTCCCCCCCCCCCTTCCAATTAGAATAAATAGCACGGCGAAATGTGGGGTTATTTTTATTAGGACGACGAGTATATTAAAATATCTGCATTGCCCCAGTTAGGCACACCATGATATTATTATATTTTCTTACAACATGCATTCATCAACATTCAGGGCGGACTCATTTTGGGAGTTAATCAAAATTAATAAATAAGCAAGAAATTCCATGCCTCATACACTCTAAATTAAAAGGAATGGTTCCAACCAAAGTATATTTCAAACAAAGTATCTCCATACTGCCAAAAAGCTGACTATCAGCTCGCCGGCGGCTGATCTCACACAGGCAAGAAACACATTTTGTAATGATGAAGAGGATCAGTGAAGACGAGCTGTTCGACCATCTACGAAAGTGCATATATATATATATATATATATATATATATATATATATATATATATATATATATATATATATGATAGTCTTATATGAGTTTTATTTCTAACCTTTCTTAATTATTTAGTATGATGGACTTATGTTTATTTAGTTATACAAAAATATTTTATATAAGGCAAGGCCAAAACATCATCCATTGAAGACTTATGTTTTTATAACTTTGTCTTTAGGTTGCCAGGAAAACGTCAATCATAACGTTTCTTTCTTCCCACAAAAATATATTGTCCATCTTGTATTTAGACCGTAATAATCATACTCTTATTTGCTCAAGGATATTTAACGAAAGGGCAAGTTCCGTAAAGGAAATAAACTTTTGAAAAATATATCACCCTCAATTTTAATAATAACATTTAACCAAAATAACAATGATTCGCTCAAAAGGGGGAGAATTGTCCTGATTCCAAAAAAAAGGAAATGGCACGGACTTCAATCACTGAAGACAGATTACTGTACTTAACAACTTTTTACAGGATTCTCTCTGGTATTTTGACCCAAGAGATGGAGCAGAAGCTGAATAAAAGGATTAATATCTCTCAAAGGGGTTTTTTCAAATTGCGAAAAATTTCGGATGTTTCGCAAAACGTTCATACTATACTCTAATACTATATACTATAAAATATACAATAATAAATAAAATACAGGTAAAATTGTGTACATGGTACATAAATAAAAACATTATAGTTTAAAATTAGACTACCTATAAAGACCAAACCTCTATTCATAAAAACGTGTACTTAAACTTAAAAACAAACACCAAATAAATAATAAACTATAATGAACACAATATATAAGTAAATACAAACGACTACAAACAAAACTTCAAGAACACAAAATAATCGAGGATCGAGGCCGAGAGGCCTAAAACCCTTTTTTCTTATTTTCCTTTTGTTGTTGCCTCCTCGTCTGCAGTTATCGAGTCTATCGACCGGCAGAATGAATTCGGGGCAATCATAGGCATCGATTTTAAAAAGCCTTTAACTCGATTTCCATCAACACATTCTTCGAGCTGTAAAAGGTTTTTTACCCAAAGACTTCTTCAATCCAGTACTTAATGGGTCATCTTTGATCTCTATTGGAGATCTATGTACATGGAAAATCAATTGAACTGAAGAAAAACTGCAAGCAGGGATGTCCATCTGCCCCTCTCCTATTTGTTTTGCAATGGAAGAGTTAGTTTTTCTTCTAAAAAAATAAATATAATGGATTTGGGGTGAAGATTTATATGCTGACGACATAACTCTCTCGGTTGAAGCCAATACGGAGACTCAACTAATAAAAGAGTTGAAATACTCTTGTGCTTTTGTGAGAAATTCCAGAATAGGTCAGATTGGAGTAAATTGATCAGAGACATTTGTTTATTCCTATTGGGGCATGGGACGCAAAAGAAGGACAAAATATATGGGGTTGCACGGTAAGAAGAAAAGTCTCTATTTTAGGAGTTGACTGGGGACCGGAAGGGATCCATGCTGATAACTGGAGGGTAAATTTTTCTTCAGTTCCAAATCAAATTGCTGCATGTAAAAAAATTAATTTACAAAAGAGAATTGATTTTATACAATACTCAGGTTGTCCGTGGTGCGTTGTATAAAGTAACAGCTTCTCCCTTGTTAGCAGAAAAGGTCATTGAAGACGAACTGTTATGGCTCTGACTTTTTTCATAAAGATATCTCCCTGCATTAAAGAGTCTATGATAGGTGGAGGATTAACCTTTTTATCCATTAATATTCCAAAATTTATATAAAAGTTTTTATCGATTTAACAAAAAAACAGAACCGGAATGGAGAAAATATATAACCAATGAAAATATTTATTTGGCTATTAATTGGAACCCTTTTAACAAATAAGAAATCAGAATCTTTATCAAAAATATGGGCAGCAGTCCAACGTATAATTTGAAAGTTTAGTTCAGCGTATAGTGGAGAAAGTATAGTAGATATATTCATCTAAAGGTACCAAGCAACTCTTCTTTAGAAATTTGGGTACCCCACCTTTACTCGAGGAGTTAGCATTGGCTCATGGCTCTTTTGATTTGAATTCCACAACAAACTTCGAATTTAGTAAAGATGGAAGATTCAAATACCCTCTTCAAAGAGCTGCTAAAATGTATAGGATACCATGTCCCTGGCATCTCAAGATGATACCTCCTAATCTCAAAGAAGATTCAACAACATGGTAAACATTTACATGGAATTTCTGGAGCTTCCCGATGATTGGAGGAAATAATTAGGTGTTCCACGTCAGGGATTCACGATGGGAAATTTTTTACGACCCAATTATAGATTTCCTCTAATTTCATCATATTTAAAAATCATTGCAAAGACTGTGGCAAATTATATGTCAACACGTTACACATCTAGTTCTTAATGTTAAGGGATTGAAAAATTGTCCCAATAACATTTTGAAAGGTGTTTTATTGTTAGACTTTCCAAAAAAAAAACGATAAGATGCTTCTAAAGCGATTACTATACAATTTAAATGCTAAGGCACTTATAGCAAAGAGGTGACCACAAACGAATACATCCGATCCGAGGACTCAGAGCCATAATGCTCCCAGAAGTGGCGAGGTATGAGCGCTTTCGCTACGGATACCGTCTGTTCTCGAAAACTCTTGGAGTATCCCCGCGAAAGAAATAAAAGACTTCCCATCAGAGTGGAAGAATCTTTAAAAATAATAATAAAATTATGGGGATGTTATTGATGTTTTTTTTGAAAATATTTATTTATTGTTGTGCATTCTATAATAAGTTTTTATTGTATTTAATACTTGTATAACTGTGTTATATTTTTTTGAAGTTTTAATTTTAGACTACAATGTCTATTTATGTATTTTAATAGACAATCACTTCATTGAATAAAGATTTGTAAAAAATAACATTACAAATATAATATATATATATATATATATAGAGAGAGAGAGAGAGAGATAGATATGAAATATGTTTTTAAAAAGCAAAAAGTGTTGTTAGTTATGTATTAAGGTTTCACCAGCTATTCAAATCCTGGGTAAGAGTTAAAAGATATATGGAAATAATTATATAATAGTTCCTGATTGTAAAGAATACATATATTCCATCTCTAGAAATAATGTGTGAACAATGTACACACTTTAAGCATTTGCCGTTTTCTAGCTCTTATGACCATCCTTGTGGAAATGCATTGGATGGACTCCAAAAAAGCATGCTAATAATGAATATAGCATGCTATTTAAAATGCACTTCTTCCGGTGGCATTGATAATAATAGACTGATGATCAGACTGTATAGTACATTGAGAGACTCTGTCCTTGAATACACAGATAAATTATTTATATTAGCACTAAAAATGTAGATCAGAAACATATTTTCTTGGCACAAAAATATAGTTGCACTTAAATGTTAATGATATTCAAATATAAATATATAACATTCAAATATTGAATGGGCCAAGCCAAAATGTAGAAAATGTTTTTATGGATTAGATAATTATATAACTTTATAGTTTAGTACATAGAAGGGATCCATAAGCTATTATTTAAATAAGATACAAATCAATTTCAAACCCAACAAATATGAAACAACTTAAGTGATTGTTTCAATACAGTAATTAATTTATCCAGGAAAGAAGTTGATTGTATCAAAACTAGATAGTTCATAAGCTTTTTTGTCACCATCAATAATTCAAATATATTTTTGATAATATATATATCAGGAAACGACTGAGACACCTTTTTTCGCCGGGACCCGGGCCGGGACGTAAATTTTTCAAGCCCGGCTAGGACATAATACATAATATCCTTCGACATTCTGAAGTGACGACGGTTTTTTTAACAAGAATCTCCCAAAAAAGTGACGATTTTATTTAGAAAAATGATGACGTTATTTAGAAAAGACTTTCCAAAAATAGTGAGGACTTTTTTCCAAAAAAAAGTGACGACGTTTTTTAGAAAATAATTTCCAAATTTCCTAAACAGTGATAACGTTTGTTTAGAAATAATATTTCGAAAATTCCTTTCTAAAAAAATGTCCTCACTTTTTTTGGATTATTTTTTCAAAATAAAATTTATGATTGACAACGAAAGAAAATATTGAAGTCCCGGCCCAGTGTCTAAAAAGACCGGGACATCGGGCCGGGACGGGACCCGGGTGGGGTACCCTGTTGTTTCCTGATATATATATATATATATATTTATTATTTTTTTTCGTTCCTTCGACATCTCCCAAAAAAAGTGATGACGATTTTTTTAGAAAAGATTATCCACAAAAAAATAGACAACGTTTTTGTAGAAAAGAATCTCCAAAAAAATTGTTGTTTCATAGAAAAGATTCCCCAAAAATATTGACGACATTTTAAGAAAGAATCTTAAAAAAAGTGATTTTCTAGAAAAGATTCTTCAAAAAAAGTGATGACGTTTTTTAGAAAAGAATCTCCTAAATTTTCAACAAAAAGTGATAACGTTTTTTATAAAAAAATATTTTCGAAAATTCCTTTCTAAAAAAATGGCATCACTTTGTTTGGAAAAAAAATTCTACATAAAATTATATTAGAAAAACGAAAGAAAATTTTGAAGTCCGGGCCCGGTGTCTAAAAAAACTGGGACACCGGGCCGGGATGCTCAAAAAACAGCCGGGTAACCTGTCGTTTCCTGATATATATATATATCTATATATATATATATATAGATATATATATATATATATATATATATATATATATATATATATATTATATATATATATATATATATCTATATATATAATATATAATATATATATATATATAATATTATAATTAATAAAGGCATTATAGCGTTAAAATAGTCAATCGACCTTAGGATCTAATATTTTATAAGAAGTATACCAATGAATTTGTGCTACATATTTAAGTTTTGGTTCTTCTCTAACAAAAAAGGTTGCGAAGTCTAATATCAGTAAACTTATATAACCAGAAAAGAGTTAATATAATTTGAAATACAAGGAAACAAGTGGAAATTAATTATTAAAGGTTCAAACATATCTCATTATGAATAACAAGAATCCCTTTTTATCTCTTTAATGTGATAAACAATGCTTAGAACCATTGATTATATTTTCGTTTCTTATTACAATCACATAATAAATTAGAGAATGTATAATTATAATTATTGACGTCATAAGTACAATAAAATATATGAGCAAGTGTTCAATTTCTTTATGTTTTTTCCGTATCATAATATTGTCTATCAGACACATTTCATGTCACGTCTTGGGCCAAACAGATAACATTATTTTTTTATCCAATCATCATTATCGACAAGGTGCAAAAATGACTCACGATTTTGTAATATACATAAAGACAATCATGAATCGTTACAAACTTTTTTACAAGCCTTGGATTCGACACCCCTGGCTATAAAAGTTGTAGGATTTATATTCATGTGTTTTTTCAGTCATGAGCTGATTTTTTGTGATTATTTAATATTTACAGGGGTGTGCAGGCGAATCTAGACTTTTTTAAGCACGGAAACGAGATACTCATATCCAAGAACAAGACCTTTTAATTGACTTTTTCATATCACACAAATTTAAATGACTTTTCTCTTAATGTTCATTCAATCCAACTTCCTCCTTTCACAATAACAGCCTCCACACGGTGCCTGAACCTCCCAACGGCATGAGCCACCTGTTCCCTGGACAAGTTGGCCACTGCCTGGATGATGGCAGCTTTCAAGGAGTCCACAGTGTTGTGAGCACGCTTGTTAGTGTCCCTCTCAAGACGCCCCAAGTAGTAGTCGCAGGGGTTGCTGGGGGGCCAGAACTCCTTTGACCAGAACATCTCGAGATTCTCTAAGCACCAGTTTTGCACAAATCGGTATGGAGTCTTTCTTTCCGGTGTTAGGAATCCTTCCTCGATGTCCTCCGACTCCTTGAAGGACTTGGCAATGCTGTAAACAGTAGCTTTGGGGAATTTGAAGAAGTCGAGGATCTCCTTGGGCGCACAGCCGCAACGGAGCGCCACAATAATGGCCGTCCTGCGCTCAAGTTCCGAGGACATTTTCAATCTTTTTGTTATTAAACAAAGCTCATAGGATATACTAACCAGTTCATACATTTTTAAGCTTCTACCCTAACTGGTTTCTGAGATACAAGTACTCAAAGTTAGTCTGGATTCGCCTACACCCCCTGTACATGTGGGTTGTATGGTCAATTGTATTTTGTACATACGGGCTTTAGTTAATCCTTTAGAATGGATAATTGATAGCACTGGCGAATAATCAAAATAAGACTAGTCGAAAAAAGAAAAAGCATATATTTTATTATTACAATTATTCTTAGCGTTGGGGCGACACAATGATTTCTGAGGGTCAACAATCAATTAGGAAAAATATAATTGTCCAAAATTAATGTACCTATTATGCGGAACGACAAACGCGGGCAAGTTTGAATCCAATGAATCTATGACTATTTCAGTGCTGTGATTTTAAAGGGTTTTTGTATATATTGATAACACAATTATGGTTTAAAGTTCCATTTGTTGGTTAAACAAAGATGTACATTTTAGTACGTTATGGCATTTAATGAAAGTAATTTTGCAACAATATCATAAAACCTCCTTCTGAATATACCTAATGTAAGACAAATAGTTGTTGCATCATTTCTTATTATTAGTCATCATCAATTTCCTCATTGTACCAAAAACCTGCACAATCCAAAGAACCATTTTTGCTATCCAAATAAATGCAGGATCTGTGACGTCATGTGAGTAACTAGACCTTCTATTATTTATTGAAATCATGATGTTTACGGAGAAAAAAAGTGGAAAGAAATGCCTTTTTATTCTTTTGCTTTGCTCCAGGCCAAACAAAGAACTACATTTTTTTTGTAACTATATTATCACAGCTTTTAACTATTTATGTAAAATATGAAAGTCTGTACAAAACATTTCTTTCATATTTTTTGTTGGCAGAAAAGAGAGTGATTTTCTATAGAAACTATTTAGAGACATAGAGGTCATTTTCATTAGACTATCCACTGATAAAATATATTTTTTATAAATTAATATTTGAAAAAATATCAATACATATCGTTATTGTGATCATATGGCTCCATTGAGTATCATCCGTGAGGAAATAACATTAAAATTACACAATCGAGCCTTGGATCTTAATATTTGAGAGTGTGTTAATGATAATAAGTATATGTTTTTTTATTATATTCGTCATAATCAAAATGCACCAAATATTTTAAACCTCTAGGGTTCAATAAATAATATATATTAAGCGATAGCCGTATGCGTTAAGGTATGTTCATCTCTCAATGTTGGGGATGCAGGTTCGAATCCCGAGAGGGGATGGTCATTTTTGTCTTCCTCATTGATAAGATCCTAGGTTCAATAGACTAATTTTAATACTATAATGCTTATTTATAACTTGTCGGATGAAATTCTATCGATCCATATATGCAAAAAAATATAACTCTTTCGGGTTAAATAAATATTATATAAAGGTTGACGCTTAAACATCCCTCTACCCCCAGAATTTACTCTAATGATAAAATGTTTCATATTGAAGATATGTCAATTAAAAATGGTTTTAATTGTAATTTCATTATATTTATAACAAAGGATTAAAATAAAGAATGAGTCAGTATTGAAATGGAATATAATGAGATAATCATAAATTTAATTTAAATATCCTTGTAAGCAAAGTGTATAATCATTGCTATATTCAGTATTATAGAAGGCCTATTAGAAGGCTCTAGAAGTGCAGCTGACCTCTTTATATATTTTTCAATCACTTTGCTTAAAAAAGAAATATCAATAATGCCACACGCCATATCTCAAAACACCTATGCGTCATAGAGTAAAAAGAAGGAAGAGGTGGGCTTTTTAAGAAGAAGAAGTGGCTTTCCACCGCTGTTTCGTGCACGTATTGGAGGCCGGAAAGGTGAAGATGGATGAGTCATCCTCATTTTTCCAAAGAATTTTCCAATATGGCCTTCACTCTATGGCCATTGGTCATTGGCGTATTATGACAATCATTAATGCTTTTATGTGGTAGGTTGATGATAATAAAGAAAGAATGACAATATAAAGGGGAGGAGGGGGTTTCCCGGGACTTTCTTTATTTAAAAAAGTATATCAGCGCCCTCTATGATTCTCTTGGATCACTTACGTGCCCCTTACAAAATGAAAGCTGGGGACATATCCCCCCCCCCCCCTTCTTCTTAGCTTTAAATAGACCCTTAAGACAATTCGAAGCAAACATAGAGGGTGGGGAAAAGCAGGCTGGGCATTATAGGTGTCTTTCTCGTTCTCTCTCGTCATCCATCGCCCTAAAAAGAAGGCAGCGGAAAGAAGAAGAACTTGGCAATCACTTTGAGTTGGGTGAAGGAATCTGAGGAGTTGTTCAGTGTTTGCTCTTTTCCTGTTAAATAAATCTTACTTAAATATATATTAGATTGTACTTATTTACTTTTGTGACATATTGAGGGATTTCGTGGTAAGTGAGCTCTTTTTTTGTTCATAACTATTTACATAGATACTTCTTGATACAGAGTTCTGTTGTAACAATGTTAAAAATCGGCAATCTTTTCGTTATTGAAGGGCAAAAAAAATATTTACAAATTAATATTTTTCGTGGCACAAAAATTTATTGAATGAAAGTATTTTTTGTTTGTTCATTATCATATACAAATTTTTATTTTGTTACAGATCGGAGTTTAAAATTCTTCAGGAACTGCAGATCGGTAACTAATAGTTTGAGTGTCTCACATTGCAAGGAAGTAAAGGAGAACTAAAACTACCAAGATGTCTTCGACCAAGCCAAATGGAGACGCTGAAGATGTAAGATCCTTTATTTTTCCTGTTGTATATTTACCGAAGGACCTAGAAGCGGTTAAACTCTGCTTTCCCAACGCTTTCAAAAACGAAATTCTACTTTTATTAATGCATGAATTGACGCAACCCTTCTATTTGCATGATTAATTCGATTCTCCTCCCCACCACAATCAGTGGGAATATGAGGACGAAGAGGCTGAGGACTATGAATGGGAATACTCTGAGGGAGAGGAAGCTGCTCCTGAGAGCAGCAGTGGCAAGAAGAAAAATGGCGCCGATGACGAGGAAGAAATCCCTCTTGAGGATCAAGAGCTTCCAGATCCCTTTAGCGCCACTCCACTTCAAGCCACAACCAAAAAAGACGTAAACGTTTTTTATATCGTAATTGCTGCCGGAGCATACAAGGACGATCCTCTGGCGGGCAAGCCAAATAACTATTTGCACACCATAATTAAAAACCAATGAGATGTCAATATATTGAGTGCGTATAGAAAGAGGAATATTCGTGGCACTCTGGATCTTTTTTGTGTGTTTATGATCCTAAACAGATATCTCCACAAAGGCAATATGTTATTGGATCCACAATTCAAAACACCAAATCTCCTATTGAACAAAAAAATCAATTATTAAGTATATTTAAGAAGAAAAAATTGAGATACAAACACCTGATTTGGGAATGTCAAAATATAAATGGACTGGAGATATCATTATTTTATCTAAGTATTGCAAAAGAGCATTCACAAACTATAGTTTTAAATCAAAGTTTATAACTAAGGTTATTGAAACTTTTATTTACGTAGTGACACATATAAATAATATTTGCAACTCTTAATAATTAAAACACAGAATGCATAATGTTTTGATCTGCTTTACAATATAAACATATCTTAGATTTCTCCTTCTAATTTTTAAGTTGGTAAGTGCTAAATATATTCATATCTCTACACAATTGGTTATATATTTTATTTTTATGCCAACTAACAAAACACAGGTCATAAATTTATAAGAATTTAGTTTGAAAGTCATTTTCTGGTTTTAGGCATATACATCGAATGATGAGGGTAAATCCGCTACAAACGGTGAAAAGAAGAAACATCGATCCCGCGATGAGAACGGGGAGAAAAAACATCGAAAGAAGAAGTCTCGACACATGGATCGAATTGTGAGTTCGTGACTCAGATATTTTTTTATTCATATGCAATATTTTTTGCTTTGTTCCTGTTTTTTAGGATGCATTCAGCAAGAAAAATGGTGATGGAGAAACGCGCACAAAGAAGATTCATGTGAGAAGTAAGGACCCCTCTCGGATAGCACGGCAATTTGAGAAGAACTCCTCGGATTCCAAGGGATCCAAGTCACGAAAGGATGTGAAGGTATCATGTGTAGAACTCTCAGACTTGGTGTGGCATTGTTTACCTTAGCCTGCATCTTTCTTTTCTTTTTGTGTTCTTCTCTTTTTTCTTCAAGATGATAAATTTCTTAATAGTTTTGTTTGTGAGTCTGCTACTTCTCTTTTTTTCTGGATATGAGCCAAATTCTCTATTTTTCTATAAAGATGTTATTATTATTTACTTGTGTTTGTAAGATCTTCATAATTTAAATATGAGTGAGGTTTGTCACTAAAATATGTTTGAAGATCACATTATTATTAGTATTAAATTGATTATTTGAATCATAGAATAAGATCTTGAAGTTTATTTAGGTTCAGCAACTCGAATATATTTTATGCAAATCACGATTACCATAAAAACTAAAACAAATATTTAAAAATAAGTGGAATATCCTATGCCCTATAGATTGTTTTTTAATTATTATTATTAATCGAATCAAATAGCCAAATACTCATTTTAAAGCTATACTGATTAATCATTTTCACTCAATTCTATCTAACAAAATAGTCAAAAACTGATATAGCAAGAGGGTTTTTACAGTTATCATTTATAGTTTATTATAATAATGCATACAATACCTATAAAACAGTAGTATATTAAATATTTAATATATGTAATTCACAGAAGTTTCTGCTTTTAGAAGAATATATGTTTTACTTTATATCTACATACAGCATTTTTAGATAAGAATAACAATATTTTTCTAACCCTATTTATTCATAAAAGTATAGAAGACTGTATACAATATTCCTTAATTAATATTACATGTAGAATACATTTATCTTCAGAAAATGAAGTGACAAATTAAAAATAAATATTTATTCCGTTATCTTTTTGATTGCAGCGCCCTCTTCCCCTCAGAAGAAAGTGAACCAGATATGCAAGATCTGTGACAAGGAACCGTATTTGGTTGAGAGGATCGTTGCGGAAAAGTCTTGGTGGCATAAGAACTGCTTCAAATGTCATCAGTGCAAGAAGGTTCTTAAGTAAGTGATGATTTTGTGAGTAGGAATTCTTTATTTAAATAATAAATTTAAAAACAAGAACCAGAGTCTCTAAATTAATGAAAAAATACTATTGAAATACTTTTTGTAGCTGAATGAAAAGCAATCACTTAACGACTTCAAAAGTTTGATTTTTAAATTAAGCCATTAGTGTTTCATAAGTTTAAACATTGTTTTTATAAAGTATTTGTTATTAAAATAGAGCTTTATAACGTGGCAATGTCAACGCAAGCATCATCGAAATATCTACCCCTCTAGAGAATTTAAAAAAACATTGAAGGGAACTTATTGTGCTCGATGAGGCATGAAGTTTATGAAAGCAGATACTTTGATAATAGTCAAAATATCAAGCAGGGACTATTATTGGTAGCATTCAAACAATGATAAGGTTTTATCTTAAAGGAATTAAGTCTTGCTCCATTATAACTGTTATAGCCTGCTAAACACAAATAATATATTTATCATTCATTCAGGTATATGTTATAATCTTTATATGACGTTTATAATTCTTCCTTCATTTTTCCCACATTATATGAGATATATCTATTTTTAGCGATATATCCATTTTTTACTTGTCATTTTCTCATCTTCATACATTTAGACTATATTTATAAATAACTCTTTTATGCTAAAAAATTGTTAGTCTTTGTGGCAAACACTTTACATGATACATAGATTTTGAAAGTAATTCTACTAGATCTGTACTCAAACCATTTCCAAATCATTTGCTGTACATAGATTATAATCTATGTACAGCAAATTATTTGGAAATGGTTAATAATTGTTAAAAATGATAAATGATTATTTATTATTTTTCATTATACTTTATAAAGTAGTGTTAAAGTATATACACAAAAATACACCAGCGTTAATTATAAAAAATGTAACTATATTCATATTTACAGCCTGGACACTTATGTAAGTCACGAAGGAATCATTTACTGCAAGGCTCATCACCGAGAGCTCTTCCAGCCCAAGGCTGTTCGAAGTGACATTATAGAGATCAGGAGCTCCACAGACACGAGTGATGTTCTCCGTAAGTATTAAAATGTTTGGAGGGAGCAAAATTTACCCAAAAAATTGATAAAAAGTGGAGGTGTGAAGAAATTAATTATATATTTTTAATGCTAAATTTGACAAATTATAATAATATATATATATATATACTATTAAATTTTATATAGTATTATAAGCATTTAGGCTAACTACAGAACCTCAGTAAAAGTGAGTTCAACTCCCCAAGTAGAAGGCATAGTTTTGCCTATCCAGATCTTTATTGAAAGGTTCGATGGGGGTAATTTTTAAATAAGCAATTTTATCCAACGAGATTTAATTCCATTGATCCATCGGCAAAATATATACTATTAATGCTGAAACAGATAAGAAATTAAAATTATAAATTAAAGACATTATTTTTCTTCTGGGAAATGAGGTTTTTTTATTAATTGTAAATAGTTATCTAGGCTCGAGAGACTATGTTTTCTCTCCAAGACGTTATTGATTCAGAGTAAATTATTGTTTATATGACTATTTATATAATTAAACACTATTGCTTAAAATTAGAGCACTAAACTAAAGGTACGAGATAATGAATTACAAATATAATATAAAGCCCATTTTATAACATTAATTAATCTCCTAAATGAACTAAAATATAAATCGTAAATGAAAAATGTAAAAAACGAATATTATTTTAAGATTCCATAAGTGACTGAAATAGTTTTTAAAATTATATGGTATTTTCTTCGTTGGATCAAATTTTAGCGATGCTTCTTTATGCCCGAATGTATCGAACTATATCAGCAATCAAATATAATATCATTGATCATTCAGATAGGAAATTGTTAGATTTAAGACAGAAACGACAAAAAACAAGTATAAAAGTGTTGCTGCATCACGTGCTAACGATTATTTTTCTCCTTATGTAGAGAAGCACCAGGAGCAAGCACGTCGAATGGAGACGATCATTCGCGAGAGCAACCCCGTTGAGCTCTCAGACGTCGTCAAATGCAACCCCGATGGGGAGAAGTACGCGGGTTTGGAGCACCTGGACGTGGGCTCCAAGTTCAAAATGTTTGAGAGCGGAGACAGGGCCAGCAGCTGCTCTACGGATCGCTACGGTATCATGGAGAAGCTGAAGCGCCTTCAGGACGGCGAGGAGTTGGAGGATCTCCTTGCAGAGATTGATGAGGAGCTTCCCTCGACCTCCGAGGAGGAGGATGAGGTGGGCATGACGAATGTTCAGAAGAAAATGCACCATGCAGAGAAGCTCTTTGAGGAAGGCGGACAGGATAGGAAGGCCAAATTGGCGGAGGAACGGAAGAAGGAATTGAAGTCCTTGAGGAAGAAGTTGACGGGAGGGACGAGAGATAGTATTATGAAGGAGTTTGACGATATCATGATACAAAAGGACTCCAAGATAAAAAAGACAAAGGTAAGGACATACACTTTTTTTTTTTGCCTATTTGGTTCGATGGAATTGCATCCGATAGGATATAAATAAGCATTATAACATTAAAATAGACTATCGAACCTAGGATCTTATCAATGAGGTAGACCAAAATGACCATCCCCTCTCGGGATTCGAACCTACGCCCCCAACACTTTTATCAGTTTAAATTATAAAAATTACACTTTTATCAGTCTTATATTAAAAACAAACTGATTGAAATATGGCAATCGACATAGAAAAATCTCAGAGGCACAGCTGTCATAAACATCTCTTCATAGAAAACATAGAGTGTCGAAGTGACGTATGGTAACACTGAACATGGGGGTAATTATTAGTTCTCCACTGTTGGGGGACAGACAGCGACAGAAAGAGTGATGGTTCATATTTTTATCTCTTTAGTTCATTCCCACAATGGAGAGCTAACAAATACTGCGACATTCAGCGCTATCATACGTTGCTTCTACACTTTATATTCTTTATGTCTCTCTCTTAGGGCAAGGGGAAAACAAATATATTCATCATCACAGTTCTAAAACATGAAAACCCCACCACATGCTTCTTTTCCAGCCATTAAATCTTTGATTTTAAATATGTCAGTGCAATAATTAAAACAGTAAAATCAAGATAAAATAAAATAAATAAACTCAATTGTAAAACAAAGCATAAATGAACGTTATAGATCCTCGAACAATATCCATACCTATTCCATTGACACTCTCTCTCAAGAGACCACTGACTTATTTTTTTGGTATTCTACCTTAATTGATTGGTACTTAAAGAATGTTATTAACCATAATACAATAATTAATATTTTATTTCCTTGGTAACTAATTGAAACATGGTTATAATTTATAAATATATTCTCTTAAAAGTATCATAGTAATCTTGAGGATAGATGGCACGTCTATTTCCCGCCAATTTCCATATCTGCTCCCACATTAAGCATGTGTCTCGTTTTATTATTTTTTGGATGTGATGTCTATTGTGAAATAGAAATGGCCTTTCTAAAACACGCATTTTTATGAAATGATGATCCAAATGGTTTATTTTGACTTCTCTATTTATCAAAAACGATAATATGTAGATAGTTTGCATCCTTTTTTTAGCTGTTGAGTTTTAAATGGGTGAACTCCCTCAATGGCCAACAAAATTGATATGTTTCTGAGTTACAAAGTAAAAAAAATAATATTAAAAATGGTTTTATAGCAAGTTTTAATACTTGAATCAAGTTACGCTCACATTTCATTGTATATACACTCATATTACAAGTTTTAATGGCTTATAAATAACTATCTAAGTAATGAACAAAACTTTGGAGACAAATATTAAGAATTTACATTAAATATTGAGTAGTCCCATATATAAACAATGGTTTGGGTTTAAGGAACTCTTGAGACAGAAGTTTACTATGGCTTTTCACAACAAGAACAATGGTATATATTCCGTAAACAATGAACCAAACTAATATTTGACCTTGTTTTGAAAAAATGTGTACTTCCTTAACATGCATTCAACAAACATGATTTTTTCTGATTTGTCCTCAAAATATATTGAAGGCTAAGTGCGACTATTTTAACCATTGATTCATAGTCAGATTTACAGTTATCATGGGGCATTCCCATAAATAAAGTACGTAAAATATAAAGTAGGCTTATTCACGTTTTCATGGATTGTTAAATATGATTATTATTATTTACGTCATAAAAAATATATCGTCACAATATATATTTCTGATGATATGAGCGGGAAGAGTGACATTTGTAATATTATTATTCCCGCTTATATTTGTGACGTCATAGAAAAACACCGGCAAGCGAGAACTCAGCTCTCTTAGCAATACGGGCATACCTTTTATTTCATTATACCTTGCCAACAACAAAAATTATCAAAAAACAAGTACGAAGGGAAAGTACTTATTTTGCTCTTTATTAATTTCCTTATTATGTGATGTTTTCTAAATGTAAGAAAAATGCCAACAGCTGTCTAAATGCAAACACACAAAAATTGATTTCTAATATATCAAGTTACTCTCTGAACTATTCCCTGAATGAGATATGGAGACTCTTCTTCTTTTTCCCCCAAAAACAAGAAAAAATATTTTTTGCCCATTTTTAATGTTATAGATCCTCAAAAAACTGTCTGATTAGACGTATGTATGTTAAATCCATAGTTAAAAGTTATTCCATATTCAAATATTAGAGAATATTTTAATACACTAATGTCTTCCAATGTATATAAGACATATAATAATATATCCCTGAATATGAAAGATCAAAAAGTGATGTATATATATATATATATATAAACCCTCAAATTGGGGCTCAAGTTATCATATTTTGGGCATCAAACCTCCCAGAGAATCTATAATAAACACACACAAGCAATGAATTCTTAAAAGGACAGAATAATTAACTTATCAAAAATATACCACAGTTATAAATGTTTTTTATATTATATGAAACTCAAATTTCATTAATTTACTATATTTCATTACATTACATGATTGATAATATTTATATCAATGCCAATGATCAAAACTATAAGTTATAATTATTAATCTGTGCCATGAACATAAAGAGAAACCACTTAAATGCCCTAATGCACTCCAATAAATGAAAACTGGAATAACACATAATAGTATTTGATTATTGGCATAAATATCCGAAGACCTGAAGCTGTTCCTTTTTTAAGTTTGAACTTCTTCATTTTTTTCAGGTGGACGTACGTAGTGAGAATGCCAAGAAGTTTCGTGACATGTTTGACAAGGGTGAGGTTCCGGAGGCCGTCGTCCCCAATGACAAGTCCACCTTTGAAAAGAACCAAGAATTGGAACAGATGCGCAAAAAGAAGCGGGAGCAACTGGACTTCTTCAAGCAAATGGAGGAAGGGAAACTGGAGGAAAAGTCCACAAAACCAAAACTCCTCGTGGGGAAAATTAAACAAGTATGTATCTATACTTTTCCGAGGGGCTTTTGCTACTTATTCTTTTATTTATTTAGTCGAGTGATGACAACAATGATGACATGGACGATGCAGAAATGTCACTCTCAAACAAATTCACATTTTTCGAGCATTTCGAGGAAAAGCAAGAGGAAATGTCAAAGAAAGGCCGGAAGCAGCCTAGCAGACTCTCTCCCTCAGATGGACTCAAGTAAGCATATACGGTGCATGTAAACCTACATACATACATGTGTTTTTTACATTTGTCTGATTTGTTCGAATAAGACAAGAATGCTTTGGATATACATATATTACTATCATTGACCCACATGTCTTTTCAATAAATAGGGTGGGAGGGAATCCCAAGGTATAAACAAAGGAGCGGAGCTCTTCGTAACTAAAAGTAAACTTCTGAACGATCGAATCGGTTCAGAATCACAAAACGTAGTCTGAAAAGTCATTTAAGGATATATCCGTTGGCTATATTATTCCACAGGGAAATGTAAGGGTTTTAGCACTTAAGGTTTGATTTGCGAATAATCTTGTGCTTAACTTCACCTTCTGACTTTTATCAAATTGCCAGCATCGATATTTTTACATGTATTATATTAGTTTGGGTATTTTTAGTATAAAGCATGAAAATATGGAGAAAGAAACACTTTGACGAAGAAAAAAACAATAATTCATATTCCTTTGGACCTAGCACCAATAAATCTCAAGCACTTTCAAGGATCATTAGGGACTTTAAAAGTTTATTTCATATGTTAAGAACATAGAGTCAAACATAAATCTACATTATTGCCTACAACAATTGGATTATTGCTTTGAATATCTTCCTTCAGGTGTTTTCTTCATATAATAGTCTTGTGACATATACAAAGACACTACATTTTGTGTCATTGAGTAGGATTAGATTTTTACTAAATAGATTTATGCCAATAGTTACAAATAATATAGTGATGAGAATGTTTTTAGAGAAGTTCTTGCAAACACATCAATAGAGACAATTTTTCAGTGTCAATATTCTTCCTTTTTCTACATCCAATTGTCAGAGTTGTGTATCGTATAAAATGAAAAGAAAACATATTTATGTCAATGTCCTATGTGCATGAATGGTTAATATACTTCATTAATACTTGTTAATGGAAATATTGGAAAACTCTATTCAAAGGATTCATATCTGTCAAGGATTGAGGCCCATTATAAAAGACACAGAGTGTTTTTAGGAGTCAACTCTGAGTTGATGTGGACATTATATTACCAAATGTATATTACCAAATGCTTTATTATTATTTTCCACACTCCTTTTGTTTTAATCAATGGAAAGGGAGAAAGTCCAATTGAGTTTAGGAGACAATATATCGAAATATATTTAAAATTTTTTTGTTCTGAAGGATAAAACTCTTAGCTCTGAGTTGGACTGGACCAAGGAGAATATAAATATATTCTCCTTGGACTGGACACTTCAAATGTGAAATGATGTCATATAGCATAATGCCAACTGCTTCATTTTATTATTAACGGCCCTTTTTCTTTCTACAAATGACATTCTAGATCGGAGTCCCAGCTTGGAATCCTTAGTTATTGATTGAAATTGCTTCGTTTAAAATTGTTCAAATATATTTTTATATAAATATAAACTAATTTTTCACCAGGGGAATGAAGAGGAAGAGGATACTGAGGAGTCTCGAAAGTACATGTCGGAAACGGAAATCGCCAAGCGGGAATGCAAGGCGCGGAGCGTTTTGAACAAGTTTAAGGATATGGAGCAGAAGGCATTGAATGGAGAGGATGATGGTAAGAATGGTTTATTTTATTAACCTCCATAGAAGGACCCAAGTGTTTCTTCATATTGAGATCCCAAACCAGAGACTCTCACACAATTCCATCCCTTACATCAGAATAACCAAACAAGATACAATTTAGCTAGAACGGCGGCAATGTCTCATATCGCTTATAATTCAGGACTCATCGTTAGACTAGTAGTTATAGAGATCTGAATATATAGAAGGCTTGTGGATATAACGAAACAGACGCAATTGCCTAAACTAGTACTTATAGAGATCTAAATAACGAAACTAACGCAGTGGACATACACAAAAGGGAAAAAAAAGCGATGAAATAATCTACATAGGATACCAAAATTTAAATATAAATAAAGATTTCGTTGACATTTCTGCCGCTAGTGATTTAAAACGATGAACATTACGTAATTTGTGTACGCAAGCTAGACATGTATTTCTTATTTCCTTTATTTATTAGAAAAATAATATTAAAAAACTGTTTTAAAATGAAATAAATCCTCTAAAATCAATCAAGACTATTCGTCTTAAAGCGGAGGCTAGTTTTGCAGATTCACATATAGTTAATGTAGTTATTTGCAAACATCATTTATTTCTTTTGATTGACAACGTTTTTATATTACAAAGTAAAACAAGCCAAAATAATTGTGTGAGGATACACTTTCATAAGCATAAGTTGTCAAATATGAGATCTCAAAATCTATATATATATATATATTCAAAGCAATAACCAATAAAGACGAACTATCACCAAAACAATCTAAAATAGCTTAGCTCTCAAAGAGAAATGACTATATTTTTATTATATATATAAATAAATATAAATATTAGCAGCATATTTTTTTACTATGTTTATGAAAGCTTTCTCGATCATAGTGGAATAAGTATGTTCCAACTTGTACATTACTAGCTTGTTTAGAATGATTACATCCGTTGAATGAGACAATTTTGCCAGATAGTTTAGGATTTGTTATTGTATACTGAGATTAAATATAATTATGTTAGTGAGTAAATAAAAAAGTAAATAATTTAATGGTTTCAAGACTTTTTTATAAATAAATAAATTATTTTGTCAGCTGTTTATATCTAAAAGGAAAATGTATTGATGAGGGGCCTGTTCCGTATTTTTCCTTATTCAGAATTAAAAAACCTTCTATATCATTAACACACTTAGTCATAACCGGAGCCGAATAACTAGTATAACAGCATGTTTTTTCAACAATATTTTAAATATACCATTATCATTACTACATATAACAACTGTCTGCTTCTAACTCTCGACTTTAACTCCAAGAACACAAAATAAAATTATATAATTTAAAATATAATTAACTCTCCCCTCGCCACAACCAAGTAACCCAGATATCTAATTCTTCTATCTTTAAAATGACATATTGTTAGCATTTTTAACCATACGATTCACATTGACGTCGCAACCTGACTTAAAGAGAGAGTAACCCAACCTATGTGTATAGTTTTCTTCGATGATTTTTCACCTGAAGATGTTATTTTAAAAAATTCCCTATTAATAAACAAAACAATGTACAGAAAAATGGGGTTACATCGGCATTTAAAAGAAAAATAGCTGAATTCATAAGATAGGATCCTTGAGTTTACTTTTGTGGAGCTGTAAAATACCATGGCAGAACTACGGTTGGTGAATCGAACAGCAGATATTGCATGTAGTTTCTTAGAATGCGATGGGTTGGACTGTCCTTTATTTAGACATAATGAAAGAAAATTTGAAAATAATTAGATACCAAAGTAGCTTCAATGGACCCTCAGTTGTCATGTGCCATTTTTATACTTGAAATGGAAGACACTACACTATGCTCATGTCTACTATATGAATGCGATATTTCAATAGTAATTTAGCTCTACATTTGATATTCATAGTCTCCTGAGTGAAAACTTCATTGACTTAAAATATTTGTTGTAAAAATAAAATTACTTATTTTCTCGACGAACAAAGACAGAGAAAGCATTGCCTAAAAACTCAGAAATACTCTTCATTGTAAAAAAGGTTAATTTGCGCATTAAGCAAAAGTATGTGTGAAATGATATTTAAAAATATGTTTGAAAAGTCATCCCTCATGGATGCATGGAACTGCATATTGTACAGACACAATAAGAGCAGACATTAATATAGCAAAATGTCCCACACAAATCATTTGTAGCAAATTAGCTAACGATTTTTATGATAAAATAATACTTTTATATGGCAAATATTATTTAAATAATATTGATCGCATATGATCAATCAATTAACAAGATATTTTGAATTGAGAGGATATGTTCATAGCCATAAAGGCTTTGGAAGTTTAAGATAATATTATTTTGATAAGGAAAAACAATTAAAAATATTAATTTTGAGAGGTTAACTATCGTTTTTGTAATAAAAACATAGTATTGTTAGATGAAAGAACATTCATTGACTTACTATTGTTCGCAGATAAATAGATCTCGGGAATAGACTTGGGTTATTTGTGGATGAGAAAAGATATGATGCGTCGTTGGTATGACACAATGATTTAATTATCATATCATATATCAATTGACTCATTTATGACTCAAAATTTAAAAGTATAAGTTTATATTAAAATATAATTAAGTTGTCCTTCACGTCGTATCATTAATGATTCTCCTCATGGATCTTGAACAAGTCACAATATTTCAAAATATAATTCTAAGAATGACGAAATTTTCTATAATTTTGCAATTTTTATGATAATTTAGTGACTAAATCATACTATATTTTAATTCGAGACATTATGAGAGATTACATGCAAGCTTATTTTTATCCATTCTGACGTCATGAAAAACAAGATGAGAGATATCAATTGTTAACATGCATGTTTGCGACTGGTATGATTGTTTGGAGAGCAAATGTTCAAAGTCTAATTATGTTTTAAGCTTTATCCATTAATTTGGAGGTTTTACTTGGTTTCACAAGCCTTCTTTTGAAGAAAAATAGGAAACAATGCAATTCAACGTTGTAGACAATGACTCTTTAGGCATTCTTCTTCATATTTTTTCTTTCAGCCAAAAAAATCGATGACCCCGATAAGCCTGTTATGACTGCACTCGGCTTCTTGGGTCGACTTCCCGGCGGTAAGTAAACTAATTGCTTGGTTTGCCTCGCATAAACTACTTCCAACTCGACTCTTTTTGCCCTTTATTAACCATTCGTTTTCCCGCATTGTTTGAATCTCTCTTTCTCTCTCTCTCTCTCTCTCAAAATCTAATCCCTCTAACTTTATCCACACAAATTGATTCTTCCCACAGGACCTCAGCTATAACATTTTTACCTATAAAGCTGTTTAGATTCTAATTTGTACATATACTTGACACTGTATCAAAATAGATATGTACATATATATGTTCATGGTAGCAAAAAATGGATATTTAACACAATATATTATAATAACACAACAGTAGATTCGACCTGTGAATTTTATATTAGAGAAATATCGCCTTGTAGATATACAAAAGCACTAATCTCGCCATATTAGGGTCTAAAAACATTTCTTATCATGTCTAGAATCCTTTTAGCGAGCTTTGATTGAATTCTATGCCTTAAATTGAAAGAATATTTTGTCAAATTTCTTTGGAGTTAACGATAAATATATTTTCGAAGTATACACAGAGTAATAATAACTTTGACCAAGGCAATCTTTAATAATGTTTTTTCTACTTAAAGTGGGGAAAGGAAGGCTTATTTTTATATAATATAGTTACAAATTTATTATTGTATGTTTTTTAATAAGGACGAATCTACTTAAAACAATATCCTTGTTGGCCGTACCCAGTATATAGAATACAAAGTATGTTTATTGTATATTTTCCTTGAATGTAAAACGTCATATATCTTATTACTGTTTTTACGTCATCCAAAATATATTTTGGTGTAAGATATTGATTGCGTAGTTGAGAAGAAGAAGATTAGTAATGTTATTCTTCCCGCTTGCCGACGTGACGTCATAAAAACCGCAGGCAAGTCTTGACAATATGGATGTATCTTGATTTTCAATATACCTTGGGTTGTACTATCTGATATTCATCACTACTCTGCTCGTTAAAATATAAAGATGATTTGTGACGTCATCAAAATAAATAATGTGCAGAGAAGTATCTTACACTAATATATATTTTAATCGTTTATTGGTTAGAGTACGATTGTTGGGTCTCAGGTTTTATTTGTATATCAGATCCATTTCATAATTCAAATGGTGAAGATGTGTTCTAATAATAGAACTCAGCAGCCCGGACGAAGAAACTATTAAAAAGGGTGTTACTCTATTCCTATGCAATTCCTATGAATATACTTAATATTCAATAAAAGAATGAGTTATTTTGTTTAGAGTTTAAAATGGAGGATTTCCGTAACAGAGGTTCACCATATATTAAATTTGTCAAATTTTCCTCAAAATATTAAAATATCTAGAAGTTATTCATATTTCTAAAGGTTTACTGAGATATTAATTATGAATACATATTTCATGCCAAATGGACGTTATATAGATCACGCTTGTGATATATAATTTAGTCCTTCATATCATGATAGATAAATCAAACTAGCCGACCTTATCTATATCTATATATATATATATATATATATATATATATATATATATATATATATATATATATATATATATATATATATATATATATATATTCTGAATTACCAAATATTAATCGGTTGTCACAGTTCTTTCATTTATAAAATGTGCATAGATGCTTTCGATTGAGGAAATTGAAGCACAAAGTGTTATGTGAAAAGAAAACAAAGGATTGCAGTTTCAATAGTTTCTCATTTACCCACTATTTAAAAAAGTCTAAATGCAATGTGTGAAGTAAATGTTTTTTTTTCTACAAGCCCCATCAAATAAATTGTGAATATACACATGATATCTAGAACTTTCTGTTTGATTTGGATTTTTTTGTTTTTTTTTTTTATTTATTTTTACTACAAGATTTTTTTTTTTGATTCGTTGGAGCCTCCGACAAATTATTTTAATGAATATATTTGATACAAACGCAAATGAAGGTTTAAGGAGGTTAAAAAAGTATAGATAACAAATGCAAACTCAATTTGGAAATAACAATATGAATTAGTTTGATTTGCTAGTGATTTATCTATATATATATATATATATATTATTATATATATTTATAACAAATATTATATATATATATATATCAATTATATATATATATATAGATATATATATATATATATATATCGAGGAGCATTTCCTCTACTTTATTAAAATATTCAAGCTTGTAAACGAAACAATTAGTTTAACTCCGCATCACAAAATTAGCTTTGAATGAAAGGATCATTTAACAAAAAAACTATATCGAGTCTTTGGAAACGCCTACAATCCTTATAATATCATCAAAATCATACTGAAAAATCTAGAAGAGATTTCAAATTCTGTAAAAATTATTATCAGTTGAATGGATCGAAATGATAGATCAACCTTTGAGTGATCGTATCCTTCTCCAAGGGATAATTATATTCATGAATAAAAATACATTTTGGCAAGAGGAAAAAAAAAAGTTGTTCGTACTTATGGACCCAAATACCGTTAGCAAATGCGTTAATTATTTCAAATGTTGTTGCATGAAAAAAAAATTGTCGAAATCAGCGTTGTCTTCTTCACCTTACCCATTGCTTATTTTCTAATTGTATATAGTTGCTGAGCGACCTCGACTGAAGCAATTCACTCCACCCCGACGTCATGGAACCTCTGACTCTGAGAGCGAATACTCGGATTCGGATTACACAGACTCTTATACGTAAGTGAAGTTTAATTTATAAAATCAAGAAGGAAAGAGGGGATCTCAACAGCATAAAAAGATAAATATATATTTTCGGTTTATTTGTTAGTCATCTGACAAAATGTTAAAAAGTTCAGTCAATTCATATAATCAAAAATGAACTTGGTTTTATTTATAATTTGATTTTACTAATTAGTTCAAATTTGTGATATAAGTATAAAATATATGTATAGGGGGTCGGAAATTAGTGGCTCGCGGGGAAATTTTGACCCGTCATTCACTCTGCATAGCTTGCGAGATGACGTGCATTCATTTTTTAAATTAATCCCATACTTAAAAAAGCAAAACAACATAAAAATATTAATGATTTATTTTATTAAAGCCTATCAAAATTACATACAAATATTTCAAACAAATTCTTCAACGGTAGTAATAAAAAGTCGGCTAAGAGTAAGTGGAAGGGGTATTTAATTGATCAAAAGTTGTAATATAAAACGCTTTGTATATTTTTAGCAAGGAGATTTACTATCTCTTTACAAGGACCCCTGCAGATAAAACAAAGCCTTTCACTCTCAAATTAAAATTCAATCATAAATACAAGACTTTTATCATTGTACAATTAAAAAATGGGTTTAGGTTTCTAAAGAATTCTTGCAAAAGAAACACTCCATACTTTAAAAAAAAACAATCATCAATCCCATCAATATCGAAACATTTATTGAAGTATGGATGATAGACATAAATTGGCATAATGACAGATGGAGTACCTATTCAGTTATACATAACGCCCAGGTCGGAACGCTATTCGCACGCCAGTGGCCGTATTCTTGTGAGAGAGAAAAAAAAACTAAGTCAGGTGCGTTATAAATGTTTTATTATGTTTATTTTAGTAAATAGAAGAAAATAAATATTAATTTAAGGCGTGTTCAACTCTCAATGTTGGGGGTGCAGGTTCGAATACTCCGAGAGGGGATGGTCATTTTGGTTTACCTCATTGATAAGATCCTATATTCGATAGACTAATTTTAATGCTATAATGCTTATTTATATCCTGTCAGATGCAATTCTATCGAACCATATAGGCAATAAATAAATATTAATTTAACTAGTTAACCCCCACCACATATAATAATTATTATCTATCGATGGTTCTCGATGTCATTGTCTAAAAAAAAGAAATAGCCAGAATCCAAATGTAATTACCGACCCCCGATATACTACGTTGGCCATTATTTCCTTCTAAGCTCTTTAATTTATATCATAATTCCATCCTTCATAAATACCATAATTGAGCTCTTCTAAATAACTTTTTTCAGGGATGACAGCGATTATTCCTATAGCGAATCTGAGGAAGAAGATGAGACCCTACGAGCCATTCGGGTAAGTGAGCATCGAAAGAGATTTTCATTTTCATTCATATGTTACTACAACACGATGGTCAATGATGGAGATTTCAAATGAAAAAAAGAATGGGCAAAAACATCATAATTAGCCTTACTTATTTTTTCTTTGTTATCTCATTGGCTTAGAAAAATGACGCCTTTAAATGGATCTTAAGGCTGGAATTCATTGGCTGAGTCACCTTTTGTATTGTGGGGAAACATATCTAAAAGTGTTTTTGAAATATTTTATTAATTAAGTTAAAAATTTATGAATTTATAATTATATATATAATTAATATACTCTAGAAGAATTATGCCTAATTTGAGAAATAAAGCATTTGATATATATATATATATATATATATATATATATATATATATATATATATATATATATATAATTATAAAGCAGGATTTACATATAACGGTATGTAATCGGTACAACCAACGGCAGATTTATTCTACCGATACTTTCAATTTTTTAAAGTACAGAATCCACATCCACCGATTACATTATTAATATCAATCGATAGTAGTAATTTTTAATCAGATTCTTATGGACACAACATGTTCACGGCTATTGATATCGATGATATATTTTTTTTCTACCAAATCCAAGCTCTAGTCATCATTAAGACCTTAAACTCAAGTATGTAGCTTTCTTCACATGATGCAGTAAAACGAAGTAAAGAAAGGTGACAAATGCAGTTACAAGTAAATTGGTATCACTTTTCCTCGTTAGTCGATGGAAATCTATTTCATTCTTTTTTCTATTCTTATTCTCCCTTTTTAGGCCGCTGCTCGTGCAAAGGAACTTCGTGCCAAGTTTGAGGAATGGGAAGATAGCCCGGATGCCAAGGACCAAATACGACAACTGATGATACACGACGAAAACGGAGAATCTCTGGAGACAGCCTCCAATTTGAAGGCCCGTTTCGAATCCTTCAATATGGGAGATGAAAAATCTGGGAAAAGACCTCATTTCCAAATTAAGAGGTTCAAGGTGAAGTATATTTACAATTATCTAGCAGTTGCAAACTTATTTTTGTTTATTTTCGTAATATCTGAACCAAGGGATGCGGTGGTTGGGAATCTCAACCTTTACAAAATCGAAATATTTTACTTCCTCAGAATTATGATTGATTTTTAAGTTCTAAACTTCCAAATCAAAGATTTGAAGGATTTCTTACAGCGAGCCTCTGAAACCTTTTTGATATTTTGTGATTCCGAATTGCCTTTTTGGAAATGGAGATTTTTTTATACTAAAAAATGGGAAATGAAATCAAGATCCCACAAAAAGTAATTTACAAATCGGACCAAACATCAGTTAGCTCCAAACATGCATTCAACCAATACTCTCAAAAAAATCTTTTATTGACCCAAAACGATTTGATGATTTAAATATTCCTTTTTCGGAACAGGCTGTCTTGGGTGCGTTTACGCTCTGAGCGAACACTCAATCGTTTTGGTTGAAAGAAAAGGAGATGGAATAATATAGTCGGCATACTGCTACTAAATATCACTTCACTCACGGCTGATGAGGACTGAACATCTATTCAGAGAGAAGAAATTAATCCTAACAAATTGTCGCTTCTCATGGCCTAATTCCATGACGTCATTGGCAAATCCTTTGAATTAACTCCTCCAATTACATTTATTCATAGAGATATAAAGATAAAGTGAGCTGATTCCCTTCAATGGCAGAGAAATAGCATTCCATTGATTCTGTGTGTCCACTATAAACAAAGTAATTGATACTACGTCATCGTAAACTGATCATAGAGAGATATAAACATAGCACAATGACGTATTTTTCTTCCCTCCAATAGCAGAGAAACATCGTTCAGCTATATTCTTGACACATGACGTATTTCTCTGACGAGTCCAATTATTATATTTGTTGAATAAAACAACTGTTTATACTTTTATTTATTTTGTTTGCTCATATCTGTCGATAAATGGACCATCTCACTCCCACTATCGGAGGTAGAAAAAGATAATAAAAACAGTGTACTCAAATGAGAAAAAAAATATTTATTTGTAAGTTTGCAAGAACCACATTTTTGTTATCCCTAGAAAATAGTGAAATCCAACCCTGTCTTTTGGTTCAGAGCCAATCAGCTCTGATAACTCTTTTCAGAAGTATAAACTAACTTATGTATTTTATTTATTTGCAGTAAGGTGAGCTTTCCCTCCTGGATCAACTCGTGTATGTAGGAGGAGGACGTGATACTATTGGACCCCCAAATAATCAGTAACTCTCAGTCAAAAAACACTTTTACTACTACTACTACTTCTGATGTTATTCCCGTTCTTGCAAGTTGCATTGACGCAATATTTTTACTCATCGTGTTATTTTTTATTTATATATCACTGTTTATATTTAATATACTACTATACTTAGGTTAACTGCTTTTATTTATTACTACACAGTCCATGTTGGTGGTTTGCAGGGTTTTTGAAATCCTTAAACAAAGGTCAAGCGTGATTGGAACAAAAAGAACATCACAATCACACGAGATAATTAAATGATTTTTGTTGATGTGGTAGCGTTTATCACGATTTGTACAGATTATGATACAAAAATAATGGGGGGAAAGATCATCATGGGAACCAAATGAAAAAAAATATTTATGCATGCCTACATAGAACCCAAAAAATGTGATATAATAACTCAAGTAATATCAATTTAATATAATAGAGCAGGGATTCTCCACCTTTGGAAACTGAAATATAATATCCAAATATCATTTGTGTGTAGATCCACTCAAATGACCAAATCAAATTTTGTCTAACTCGATCCGGGCTGAGAACAAATCATTTAATATAAACATTTAAAAAAGGCTGAGCATTGACTTTAGTGGCTGGGTCAATTGGGTAGCTCAAAAAAACAGCCGGATACCAGGCCATTCGGGCACCTGGCCCGTTTCTGTCTATTGAAACATGATTAAACCCTAAGATGGGACAAGAACCAGGTAAAAAATAATATATTCTAGCATTTTTGTATAATTTTTTTTTTGTTGTTATTATACAGAGCAAATATCTATTTGGCCATTTTCCTTTTTTATCTTGGCCATTTCTTCCTAGGCCGTTTTTGTTCCAGAACCATTTCTTCCTAACATATTAATTAACCCATAAGTGCCTAAGGTGTATTCAATACGCTAAAAATCTATATGAAATTTCACAAAATCCGGGCATAATCTTGCATTCTTTAATTCTACGTACATTTATTCTCCTTCTTTCTAGGTGAATGCATCATCATTAATAAAAATTATTATAATTTATATTAATCATGATTTAACTTGCATCTAAATAATGATACAAATTGTTTCTTACATTTAATTGATTACGATATTTAAAAAAATAAGCTATATATAATAGTAATATTATTCCCATTTTGTTAAACCAAGAACATCTTGTGATAGACTTATCATCAGGGTATGTAAAAAACCTAAATTTTTGAAAAACCCGAAAAAAACCAGTTAAAAACCCGGGTTTTACCGTGGGTTTTTTCGAAATTCGGGTTTTTCATTACACCATTAATTAGTTATTATAATAAAAATGGTGTAATGAAAAACCCGAATTTCGAAAAATCCACGGTAAACCCCGGGTTTTTAACCGGGTTTTTTCGGGGGTTTTCAAAATTTTGGGTTTTTTTACATACCCTGCTTATCATAGAGATATAAAGATATAGAGAGCTTATTCCTTCAATAGCAAAGAAACATCGTTCAGCTGTATTCTCCTTCAAACTTCATTCCTTTTGCGTTCATTACCTTAGTCAAAAAGCCAGTTTTGCAGGACATTGAGAGATCAAGTCTTGCCCTAGGCCAGGGGTCGGCAACACGCGTCTCTAGAGCCGCATACGGCTCTTTAGAGCTTCCGAAGTGGCTCCCTGGAGTTTTTTCAAAAATTCAAACACCGTTTCATTTTGAAGAATAATTCAACCCACTTGGGCGAAGTCTTATGAATATGAAACAAGTTATAACTTGTCCCATAATATATTTGGCGCCAGTTAAAGCGTTTAGTAAAGTAGCGCATGCATAACATAAAATTCTTGCTTTTTTCCCAAAGGAATTGGCCAAATTTTTTAGTTCTTCGATAGTCCGTAAGGGGCGCTTTTATGCTAGAGCTCTTTTAAAATAATAACAAAGTCCTTTTATTATTTATATTTGGAGACGTTTTTTTATCTTGTTGTGATTTGACATATTTCAAACCATCACACTTAATCCCTTTAAACCGGTTTGAAATAGGATTGTGACGTATTTAATGGACATCGACGTCTAACGTTAAAGAAAATTACCAAATTTTGGCCAATTTTTTTTGTTTACTTTTTCCTTGTATGCGCCACTTTACTTTAAGGCTTTAGCGCCAGTAACATACACACTTATATGTTAGGTAGTTTTTT
>CP045895.1:14773801-14841936 GCA_013387185.1 Caligus rogercresseyi | reverse complement strand
TATTATATATATATGTATATATATTTATATATATATATATATATATATTTAGCCTGTCCCGTTTTCAGGTCAATCGCTCCGATTTTTGCTCCAAGCACTTTTCTGCTGCGTAGTGATGAAAAAATGAGATTGAGAAAGTTTCAGCCTTCAAAGGCCATTTTTGTGACTGCACAAGCCACTCAAAGTTTCAAAAAGGCCGTTTTTGGGGTCAAAAATGGCAATTTTCAAGTGGCTTGTGCTGTCTGAGTTTTAGTGATATCGAGTTAATTTCTTTTTCCTAAGGGTTGCTTGAAGTCTCATCTTTCAATAAAATTTTTGGAGCAATCAAGCAAATAAATATTTCTATTGTTTTTGGCCCTTCAGTAGGCCTCTTTTGGCCCAAAATAGGCATTTTTGTTTTTTGCTAATATTTGCCCTAAAAGTTATCTTAACAATTTTGTTATTTATGGCAAAATAATTGCTAGTCATAATGCACGTTCTTGTGCAATTTTCATAATGATCAAGAGGATATAGACGTTTTAAATAGAATATTGTGTTTATTGTTAAAATATTGTTTCCTTTGCAGAAATAAAATCGCTATTTTATACTTTACAATATTATTTATTTCCTCATGGAATAAGTTTTTTTATTATAATTTTACTAACTTTATATTGGTTTTAAGATGAGTAAAATAACTACGTAAAATGTTAATACGTTTTCCACACAACTCAGCGCACTACCCTTGTGTGGATGGTCCCCCTAGAGATCTATTCATATACTGTGACTTATTTGAAAGTCATATTGATATTTTTAAAGATTTTTTTATTCCTTCATTAATTTATTTTTAATTCCGTATTATGAGATATAAGATGCCAGTACTATGTAGGTAGTCTCATCCATTCCATATTTTCTTTGACCATTACAAGCAAGTTAAACATAAGAAAAGAGAAAAGGGGTGCGAAACTATACTAATTGTTTCTTTTTTTTTTTTTGTTGTTATATCTGGTTAAAAATATCTTTATTTTTTTCATATAGTAATCGAATTGTAATGTCCAACCTTTCTTGATCCGGTAAGATTTCGTCTCCAAGACTTTAAAGAATCATGTACTTCCATGTAAATGCCATACTCTTTCAAACATTTTTCCTAAAGTGATGGATTGCTGTGTTAATAAAGCTTCATTTTCCAAACAGCTTCTATATCTCTTTTTGGTGAAGACGTATTTTGGTGTGCTGTCAAAAAACATCTGGAATTGTATAAAAAATATTGTTGAAATTATTTTACTTCCTTCTGTAAGGCCAAGACTCTCCAACTTAATGTAATGAACGACCTTCGACATAAACCGAGCATGGTGTATTGGTGTAGGGAGTTTTATGTAAAGTTGTTTTGAATTCGGATACATATAAAATGCTCATAGGTTGCCAATAATCTTTGCATTTTATTTTCAATCAGTATTTTTTTTCAAAGCTTTTAATATTTCAAAATATTTGTTTGCTTGTTTCTGTATGTTCTTTTTTCATCCATGTACAATAAAAATCTCTGTATTTTGTTATGCTACTTATAAAAAACATTTGGAAGTGTATCTTCTGGAAAATTTTCTCGATTGATCTTTTTGCATTCAATATTTCAATATTTTTGTGAGACTGAATTAAACTATTCACATTATATCTACATATAATGATCTTATTTATTAGTTGCATAACCAATTTTTATTATTTTTGTAGTAAATAAAAATGAGTAATAATATTTTAGGTGCTACATGCTAGGTTATTTTACTCATCTTAAAAACCAATATACAGTTAGTAAAATTATAATAAAAAAACTTATTCCATGAGGAAATAAATAATATTGTAAAGTATAAATAGCGATTTAATTTCTGCAAATGAACAATATTTCATAACAATAAACACAATATTTTCTATCAAAACGTCTATATCCTCTTGATCATTATGAAAATTGCACAAAACGTGCATTATGACAAGGCAATTATTTTGCCATAAAATAACAAAATTGCTAAGATAACTTTTAGGGCAAATATTAGCAAAAAACAAAAAATGCCTATTTTGGGCCAAAAGAGACCTACTGAACGGGCCAAAAACAATAGAAATATTTATTTGCTTGATTGCTCCAAAACATTTATTGAAAGATGAGACTTCAAGCAACCCTTAGGAAAAGAAATTAACTCGATATCACTAAAACTCAGACAGCACAAGCCACTTGAAAATTGCCATTTTTGACCCCAAAAACGGCCTTTTTGAAACTTTGAGTGGCTTGTGCAGTCACAAAATGGCCTTTGAAGGCTGAAACTTTCTCAATCTCATTTTTTCATCACTACGCAGCAGAAAAGTGCTTGGAGCAAAAATCAGAGCGATTGACCTGAAAACGGGACAGGCTAATATATATATATATATATATATATTATATATATATATATATATATATATATATAATATATATATATATATATATATAATAGCTTCGCTCTCGGTACCAAGGAGTTAAAATCAATTCAGAGAGAAAATACTGATTGTCTCTTTTTCAGGTCTACATCATTTAAGTATCCTATTGAATAAAACAGCTGATCAATCTCAAACAAAGAATTAATGGTATTATTATATTTGTAATATCTGGTGTTAAAGGGATCATCACTATAACTATCGAACATAGAAATATGTATAAAATAAGCAGCGTTACCAAATGAAAATAATTTTATTTATTGATAAGTTTGCGAGAAAAACCTTTCCTCTCTGCATGATAAACTAATATATATATATATATAATATATATATATATATATATATATATATATAGATATATATATTATATATATATAGTTTTACTTTTAGTTATGGAAAAATAACACATGGATAAGAATATTATTCTTAGGAACACAAATTGTCTCTCCTTTATGGGCCTATATCCATGGCAATCCCTTGAAAGGACTATACCAATATTATCTTATGCATATTAAATAAAAGCAACTCCTCACGGTTTATTTTGTTTTTACATATCCTTGACGATAAATAAGAAAAGGGAAGAAAAATCAACTGTGAAATGGGGGAAAAATGTTGTTAAGTGGTTATTTTACCATAAAGTATCCTTAAATATTATAGAATCAAAACATTAGCTAAGGAGTCCAGTGAAATATTGCATCACTAATTCATACATTCTGACCTTGATTATCCTTGTATGTTTTATCATAGGAACCTACTTTCTCCATTGCTATTAGAGATTAAATCATATATCGATGCCAAAGGCACATTTGTCAACATATCGATATCGGGAATTTTTTGTCATCGATAGTTACAAATTTTGTTTTTTTGAAAGATTTACTTTTAATATATATTTTATTATATTTCAGAGTTTCAAATATATCATTCAGATATACTCAGGTATAGCATCTTGGGCAATAAAATAAATATACATAATAAAATGGTTACTTAAAATGACATAAATGGATATTTATTGAAGTTTCTTATTTTTTCATCTCCCGGCACAACCATTATAGACTTTCTTTTAAACAACCTTTTCCCCCATAGAAAGCAGGTAGAGCTTTGCAGGTGAAACTATTCTAAATGTAAACATCTAATGGCAATGTGTATATTTTATCTCAAAAGCCTCCAATAAGTTCTTCATGAGTCTCAAAAGCACTTCCGCAACCCACTTGCATCTAAAGACCCTCAATGGGTTCCTAATATCTCCTCCCTCTCATTCAACGAATCTACGGACCCAAAACAGGGCCCTACTCCTCAAAACCTCATCTCCCCCAAGCAGTGAAATAATTAAAAGCGGAAGGGACTTACTGGAAAGCCTTCAGAGGCATACTCGTCACCCACTTCTTAACCATTATAACAAAGCACTGACTGCACACGTAAAGGCCTTCGGCGATGGAAGCAAGACCATACTTTTACTCCTGGGCTACTTGCTCCGTAAATTAGAGTCCAGAGACGCTAACAAAGCATTAATCCTTAGAGAGATGTTCACAATACGAGATCATTTCTTACCTTTGCTGGGGAATCAACCCCCGTGTCTTTTATCAAAAGAACTCGAACCACGACATATTCTTGAGCCTTTCTTTGCTTCTCGGCTATCGACTTTTGTAGCTAAAAACCTGATCGACCTGGTTATCAACCTTTATAATAATGGAGTATCCCCCAAGGAATTTGAAATCAGAGCCGTTCTCTTAGGATTCGAATCCGTTTCCTCATCACGAATCCTTCAAATGAAGAACGAAGTACTTATAGACTCTAAACTCTTTAATCCCTTCAAAATACATCCAAAGAAGTTTCATTGTCTGGATTCGACAGAAAGGGGAAGTAGTGCTAGATAACAAATTGGGATCACCACTAAACCCGGTGAAACTGATCTCTCAGACTTTATTCAGCGTATGGATCGACGTGTGGAGACATTTGTTTGATAACTCACTCGTTGATTCTGGGATTGATTTAATCCTATGCAGCTTTGGACTTGAGGACAACCTGAAGTCCTATCTATTGACTCGTCGAATACTCACCATGGAATATTTAGATGAAGAGGAACTTTTGACGCTTTGTGAGGACACGAAGGTTCAGTCTTGGTCTGGGGACATCGGGGACGAGATCGGATATATTCATGTTGGTGAAATAACGGTCTAAAGGAAATGTCTCTTGGAAGTGAGTCTGTACATACTGTTCTTCAATTAACTCCAGCTTTGAATAAAACATTATTTTATTCAATTATTTGTGGCCCTTCGATGGATGTTGCAAGGTCATACTTTAGAACCGTCTCGATGCCCTCTCTTACATACATGCCAACAATAATTCAGGAATGATAAGAGGCGATTTTGAAAGTATGCACACGATTTATTCATGAAGAAAGTCCTCCAGGAAAAATGTCTATCCGCTATGATGTTAGTCGGCGGTATTTGAGCCTTCTTTCGTACTGGATTTCGTTGTCCAACAAGGATCAATCTGAAAAGGAACCGGTCTACGTCGGCTACAACACAATGGTTCAGGTTCTTAAAATGGTGCATCAACTCTGTGAGTTATTTTTAAAACGGACTTTATTGTCAACACCGAAAATCCCAACTCAACCGAACGTCCTCTCCTCTATCATTATCAAGAAATGTCCAAAAACGTTGAAAGGAATATATATATATAAAATTGGTACTTTTATAATGATTTTGGAACATCATTAAGACGCAATTAGAGCTTTCAGTAATATGGTTATAAATGCTTTTTACATCTGTTGTATTGTGCGATTTTTTAAATGTAAATATTGGATCTTCATTGTCCTATTGGTCACTATTTAAAATTTACTTTTATACCTGGACTCTCTCTCTCTCAATATATATATATATATTCATAATTTATGTACTGACTTATCCTACTAATTTTTTTAAATCTATAAATAATATATATAATATCTTATTTACATGATTTTTTATGTGAGTCAACTTTCTAGCAATAAATTAAAACTAGCCACTTACATGACCCCATTTGCCTCTATTTCTTCACAAAGAATAAGCCACAAAGCGTGACAGACCAATGTTATAAGTCCATTACAAACTGTCTACCTTGATGGATGAGACATTTCAACGATACAAAGAATTATATATATAATAATAATGACTACATATCTTATTTTAAAGAAGCTAATTGACGATTCCATGGGACAAAAAAATGTTTGTACAATTATTAATTATGGGGCAAGGGCATTGAATCAAAAGAAAATAGACTACTCTCAATTTTAATAGCCAGCCTTCAATTGATCAACGAGTATGCAGGTATCATAAGACAACCAGAGTACTAAGACACTGGAGTATTTGACGATAGTAATTAGGAATAAGGTACAACCAGGCTTGTGAGCGTTCAGCTTTTTTTGCGTTCAGCGTTCAAAAAAATTACGTTCCGTTCAGCGTTCCGTTCAATGTTTTTGCGTTCAGCGTTCCGTTAGCGTTCAGCGTTCAAATATTCCGAAAAAAGTACTGCGTAGTGATGACGCTTTTTTTTGAAAAGAATTTCCGAAAAAAGTACTGCGTAGTGATGACGTTTTTTTTAAGAAAAGATTCCAAAAAAGTAATGCGTGGTGATGACGATTTCCGAAAAAAGTACAATAAATGTTTGGAAAAATTGAACGCTGAACGCAAAAAGTTGCGTTCCGTTCATTGAACGTGCGTTCAGCTAAACGCCGTTTCAATTTTGCGTTCCGTTTCACAAGCCTTGGTACAACACATAAATTTAAAAACTCTTACATTTACTTTTTAGTTAGTTTTCACTGATAAATAATATTGTGCAAAAAGATATGAAAGACATTTGGTGAGGCAGAATGTGCAGATATCCAAGTTAGCTAAGAAGTTGTTAATGCATAAATTGTGTTCCGACGCTTAAATATTATTAAACAATTCATTTATATATAAATTATTTGACGAAATTTAATAAGGATTCTTTTAAGGAAAAGTCATATTTCGTTGATGTATGAATGAAATAAAACATTATTGAGTCATTCTTTTCCAAATAAATATAATTTTTGACCCAAACAAGTTTCTAATAAACACTAAATAGTGAGATTTTATTCTATAAGAATACGACAAGAACAATAAATAAGTTTATCATCTCGTGAAACTTACTTTTTGCAACCACCAATCACCTATCACGCAAAGAAGGATATTGAGTCAGCCTTTGATATCTTAGCCATTACGCAAAGCTTAACATGCTATACTGTTTTTTTATAAGGATATATTTCAACAAAGCTATTCTCGGACGTCAAAACGTTCAGTGAAGTGAATCAGGTACTGAAGAGGTTGCGTGAACCGAAGAAGCCATAAACTTCCGTTGATTAAATTAATAAATGTAGAAGCGGCGGGCTAATGTAAATTCGACCACAATGTATAAAAATATAATTTCATGTTTAAAATGATTCACCCAAAAATATTATTATTTTTAAGGAATGAAATAGCCTGAGGCCTATAATGTAAGAAAACCTTACCGGTTAATAGGACGTGAGAAAAGGGATATTTTATCTTTTCTTTATTTACCTTGCAAATTTACCATTCTAATTCAAATATCAGAGCTGTGACTACCGAGTGTAAATCGATATTTAGAATTGGAAGCGTTACCTGGTGTGAAGAAGTTGAACTTTGCGAAATAAATAAACAACTCCGGAGCTGAAAAACGCATTTAATATCGGACAACGTTTAACAAAAGACAGTGAAGGAAATAATTTATTTCCTATTGCCTTCAATTTCCTTCAAAATCTGAGTGCATTTATGATTTATATAAAATAACATGGATTAATTTTCAATAATTTCTAAAAAATTTGCACTTAATGTCTTTTTGTTATAAATTGTCCGATACTAAATACATATGAAGAAGTCACAGAGCAGATATATAAGTAAATTTATCTTTCTTTCTTATCTACTGCACCAATCGATATTCGGGTAGATATATAATAAAATCTACCGAATACCGAATCGGTGGTACCGAATCCCAGCTTTGTCATATATACAGTATTACAATTATTGGTTATGTTTAATAGTAATAAATATTAGCATTATACAATTGCAAACGGAAATAAAATTAACTAACCAACTAGTATTAATATACTGAAAAACTAAAGGGTATATCACAAACAATTTGTGAGAATGCAGTTTCTTTGTTGAAGAATTCATATCATAAACTATTGATATTTGATTATTTTTATTTGCCATGGATCAAGCAGAGGATATTTTATCTGAGTAGTTTCAATTACTGTATCGGGAAAAAGAGTATATTCCAAAATGACTTCAGAAATACATAATATTTGAAGTATTCTCATTCACAATAAGCAAATAAGCATTTCAATGATTTATTTGAGGAATGGTATATTTACAAAGAAAAATTATTTGTTCAATTCTTCATCTCTCACTCTCGACTTCTTATTCATTTCTATATAATACAAAATCTTAGAGTATCTGCTAATCACTGACGTCATAGCTTTTAAATGACATCACAACAATGGATATCATCAATGAGCTATTGCAAGGAACCAACTCGATCCTCTGACAGATATTTAATTCATGCCGGCTCTGTAGCCGTAAGCCAGTGCCTTCAAGTCTCCAAATCATGGAACGCTATCATATCCGTGGAATTGGGTCATTGGCCTCTCTTTGAGGAAGATCCGAATGGGAAACAAGGGATTTCAATTGATAGAAGGCGCTGTTCTACGAAGACACCACTGGGAGGAGAGCAGACTCTCTTTTTTCATTGGACAGATCTGCGAAGGGGAATTTATGAGAAAAGTCTGGATCATGCTGAGGAAGGAAGGGGTCGAATCGATGCTGGGGGAACTGTGACATGTTGCCTCCTATACTCAAAAGTCCTTTATACCGGAATGATGGATGGAAGAATTAAGTTATGGAAGTTGAAGGTGCGAATATTGTCATTAAAAAAAGATTTAGTATTAAAAAAAGAAAAATCCCCCCTCTTATTTCACTAAATACACCTCCTCATTCTCTTCTCCCCAGCATATTTGTTTTCTTCGTATGACGTCATCATTTCTTTCTCGCGCTATATTTTGTTTGGGGAGGACGTCGGTAAGGATTACCGAAAAATTACTTATTGTATCACTAGGCTTAGCAAAGTATGTCCAATCGGAATTCTGTATTTAAAAACCATGCGATTCATGTCAAAATATCAAGATTACGATTTAAAAAAGTACGAACTCACTTTTTAATTGTCTGTGACCAATTGATACACATCATTCAATGGGAAGCATGTTTGATAGCATAAAAAGGGATTCTAACACTGGTACACCAAATCTATAGAAAAACAGAATATACATATATACAGTGTTGTTCCCTAATACGCTTGCGAGTAATGTATTACTGAGTTATATTACTGCGACAAGCTAGAGAGAACAAACATATTAGACATTACTTTCAAGTAATCACTAATATGTAATATCCTAGTTAAATATACTTTCGTAAAAAATATTTGACAGGCATTTTTGATGAAGATTAATGAACTTTGAATGTATTATGTGACGTCATCCAGTGGATATAAAAATGCTAACTAGGTTTGTTGAGTATTTTTACAAATCCTGTTTGAATTGCCTTTACTTATTGTTTCGGAACGCTCAATAAAGTAATATCTAATATAAAGTAGTATATTACTTTGAGAAGTAATATATAATATAAAGTAGTATATTACTTTTGAGAAGTAATATCTAATATAAAGTAGTATATTACTTTTGAGAAGTAATATCGAATTTAAAGTAGTATATTACTTTTGAGAAGTAATAACTAATATTAAAAAAAGTATTACTGTGCAGTGAAATTAGTATATTACATACTACTTTCAAAGAAATATTCGACCAACACTGCATATATGTAGTCCAAGCTCTGGTTTTCTAATTACATACAGTCAGAATTGATAATATATGAAGGTGGCTTTAATTCACACAGCATTTGGTATTGTTATGGCACATAAAATAATTTTCGTTCTATTTAATTTAATGGAATTTTTTTTAAAAAGCAAGTGACCCTATGGTATTTAAATTATTTGGACTTATATTTATTGTATATTTTTGACAATTGTTTTTAATAACTCAGTATGCTTAAATATATAGGAAATTTGAAGGAAAAATATTTGAGATTTTTAATCATTGCTTCAATGACTGAGAAACATGAATTGTACTGAATTTTAAAAAACCTTCTGTTTATATAATAGCCAAAATTACACCGTTGAAGGTAATAAATATGTTATAATTGGATTTTTTTCAAAGTTCTTAAGTATTAGATTTTAGTTTATACTTTTTTAAATAAATTCGCATTTTTTAAAATAAATTTCCAAGTATTTTATATAAAAGAACTAATATATACTAGGGGGTATTATAGAAACCTAATATTGAGATATCAAACTTTATTTCCCCGCGAAAGTTGCGTTATAAGAAACTAAATGATCGTAGTAAAATGGATTTTGGTTTATATTTATATATATATATATATATTGTTGCAAATAAACAAATATAGTTAAAACCCTAAAATTACTAGTTCAAAGATTGTTCTTTTGTGAAATAAACAATTTCAATATATTTACATATATGTATTTAGATTATTATTCTTTTGTAGGGTTGGAAAAGGCCCTAAAGATTTTTCAAAGCCGTGAAAGCAGTCCAGTGGCCTGTCTCGCTGCCCATGAATATACATTAATCTCTGCCAGTGCAAACGGATCTCTCCTCCTCTGGGATCTACGCTTCCACTCTCTGGTTCGTGTTCTTAGAGCCTCTTACTCTCTAAGAGAGATGAATTTGAGCTCAAACACCACCCTATGGGCAATCTCCAAAACGAGTGAGGAAGATCCCATGGAAATGTTCGTGTTCCACTTGAACGACCAATTGGACATACGGATACAGGCTTCAGCTGTGTCCCAGACGCCAATGATAAGATATATCTGATCCAGAGTCGAGGATTCTTTGTCTATGAAAGGAATGAAGGCCTTATATGTACATATGAGCTATCCGAGTTTGGATATCTCGAAAGGGACGTTGTTGTTAAGGGGGTTCTTGTAGATGTAGAAGGGATGGACGTCCTTGGAGATTTATTGGTTTATATACTCCGAAATGGAGTCATATGCCTCTTGATATGTTTCAATTGACAGAAATACGTCGCATTTCCATATGTTCATCCTTATATGACGTGTCCGCTCTTCGAATAGCATACTCCTTCATCATTCTATTGGACTCTTCAGGTATTCTGGTGTATCATCTTTTGGATGAGTTCTCAATGCGGCTTTTTTCTGCCACAAAACCTGATCATTTGTATTTGATCGGGGTACAATTGCCTTCAGAGAAGGGCATTTAACAATAAGAACTTTAGATCTATTACCAAGATACCTCCGTGAATACAATTTTTGAATAAAGAGAGAAGAAGGATGAAATCAAGAAGAGATGGATTGAAAGTAACCATTTTGGTATTTATCCTTACTGTTTACAATGATTTCTTATAGTTATCATAAATATTTAACCTTGATGACTGCTGGTCAGAGTTTTATATCGTCATATGATAAATCATGTGAATATTGCTTCAATATAGCCTTTAAAATGTCCCTATTAGAGAAGGAAAATAATCAAAAGATATTTAAAATTGTTAAATATATATTCCAACTTAAAAAAAATATATGACTATTATATTAAATATGACTTTTCATTTGTCTACCGCAACTTAAAATCAAATAATTTAAATGGAACATATGTGTTTTAAAGTTTTAAATGCAAAAATATTCCAACCAATCAATATATATCAGAGCATGTCCTCCAGCAAACTAGTTGTATGTTTCAGTAATAAAAAAAGTATATTTCAAACATTGAATTATTATAATATAAATAAACGTAAATATGTGTGTGTAGCGCAAAGGAAGAGGAAAAAGACAACTCTTGTGGTTTAAAGCTTTAAAGAAAAGTAGCAGGTCGCTTGGAAAGATTTTCATTGAGTCTATTTTTTTTGTCCAGTAGATGTCGTTTTGGCGATTCTAGGGCAATAACCCCCGGACTAGCACCCCCCGTGCCAATCCCCCCCGTTAGTAATATTTCCTATCTCTTAAAGTCCACTTATAAAGCTAACTATGTTTTCTTACTATTAACAAAGGTGACGTCACTGGTTAGCACACAGTCCCAGTTCTTTAGAATTGGAATCTGTATAAATTAAACGTGCATAATTTTACAAATATCGTGTCTTAGCCCTTATATCTGGGCCATCTATGTACAACTAGACAATCATACTGTTTGTAACCTATCATTTCAAGATATCTTATTTATCTCATATAGGTCCTAAATAATTTATAAATGAGATTTCATCAAGGAACCACTTGTCCTAAATCGAAGACTAGGAGAAAGTGACTATTTGAAAATCAAAAACTCATCTACTCAAATAAGTTATACAAATTTATTCTCAATTTTTTATATCATTTCTTCACACCAAAAACGTGTTCCTGTGACTTTTTTAAAGATATCCAAGTCCCCATTAGTCTTCGCAAGTAGCGGAAAAGGAGATCAAGAAAGTGGTTAACCAGTGACGTCACCTCTGTTAATAGCTGGAAAACATAGTTAACTTCATAAGTGGACTTTAAGAGATAAGAAATATTACTAACAGGGGGTAAATGTCCGGGGGGTGCTAGTCCTGTTACGCGTTTTGGCATTTAAAAATATGACGTCATACCGGGTTTTTAAATCTCATTCATCACATCCATTTAAATAATTACATTCACTACTACTATTTTTTACTTGTTTCAAAACGATAATTAATATTTCAGTGCATTAGTCAACTGTATTATGATTTTACTTCAATGTTCTACATATAATCTAGGAGGTGAGGTTTCATGTAGAGTATCGAGCGCGAAGTTCCGCGGAGCAATAAAAATAATAGACATGACAATGTTATTGAAACAATTGTTTAAGTCTACGTCACTAATACGTCACAAGGGAATTTGATATATCCCAAAATTCCTACGTATTTATTTACTTAGCTGCATCTACATCAACGCCTCTAGTGGATAAATAAAACAAAAGGAAGCTGGGAAATAATCAAAATAAGAACAAAAAGCTCTGGATGGGCCACTTTCTTTAAAGCTTTAATGTAGGCATAGAGATAGAGTGTGTTTATTAATCTCTTGCCTGCTGCTTATATAGCTGCAGGCAAGAGTACTTAAGATTAAGAACCTGCTGATGTGTGAGATAAAGAGTGGTAGGTTGAGCTGCTGTTAGTAAGCAGGTCAATCCGCTACATGTGCGTATTTTGAAATAGTGGTCTACCAATATTAGGCCTTCCAATATAATATGTGTTGTACTTTCCTTCCTCGTCTCTGACTATGTCTGGTCATCATATTAACTCAAAGTTCATAGTATTTTTTAGTTACAAATAATAATGTAAGTACAAGCGAGAAGTATTTTTAAAATGCTCCTTTTGTAGTTGATATATTATATAATATTTGAATGGATATTTTTAAAATTACAGGATAGAATTGAAAAGCAGACAAATGATGGAAACTTCAAGGGATTGAGAAATGTTCTAGGAAAAATCCCTTAGAAAATGGTATATGAATAGGAAAGTATTCCACTTGCCAAATATTTGTCCAGATAGTTTCAAATGCAAACAATTATAGTTGTTTATGCCTCAACATTTAAATGATAAATATATTGTTAGGGTAATATTTAAATGTATCTTGCTCAATACTTGCCTATTAATATACTTTGACCATTCCCCCTGAATGTCAATTAAAGACATCGATCTTCCATTCTTCTAAAGAAATACATTATTTTCGATAGTATTTTTATGCTTGTGTTAAGTAAAGTTTTATTCAGGTCTTTTAAAACTCAGGGCAATTAATAACATTTATACCAGACAACATTTTATTGATGGTATTCAATATTTTACGTAAGTATCTTTAAGGGTAATGAAATTATTATTCACTCAAACATCTTCTATTTCCAGAGTTCCAGCTGCTTAAGTACAAATAAAAGCAATTGGAATGATCAGACTTGTTGATTTATCGTTCATTTGTTGTCGTTCGCGAACGATGAACGACGAACGACAAAGTTTTTGACGAACGATAACTTTTGGCGAACGACGAACGACAATTTTTCGCGAACGTCAACAAGTCTGGGAATGATCTATTTAAAATCTAATATTTGCGCTTTTTGGAATACTTTTTAATTTTTCAATATTTAAGGGAGTAAATCCCCTTAGTATAATTGATAAGAAGTGTTTCATGTTTAAGTTAAGGTATTATATCAGACAGATATAATCCCTCCAGAATGACCTCGAGTGACTACTTACATATAGGGAACAAAAAAAAGTGAAATAATACACATAATTGAATAATCGCTCTGAGTAATGTTTGTTATGAAAAGATAATTGTATGGCCTTAACTTGGTCATGAAGAAGATATGGAAAAAATTAATTTGATTTATGAGGCAAAATATGCGGAATTGAGCTAATTAAGACTCAAGGAAAGTATGACAGAGCAATTGTCAAGTATTATGTAATAGTTGTGTTCTGAACGGCTGGAGCACAGACATTCTTGATATATCCAACATCATGGCGCCAGTTACAATTCCACTTGAAAGTAATCGGAAATAATTCAATAAAAATTGTGTTAAAATGCTTATTAAAATTTTGGTTTGTAATATCTATTTGAATTATAGTTATAAATTATTTATTCAGTATAAATATGACGCTTCGTCAAAAATAAAATATACAATATGTCACACAATGCAGTCGGCAGGGGCGGAGTGGCCAGCGGGAGTACCGGGACTATTCCGGTGGGCCGCTGGCCTCAAAAAACATAAACGGCTGTTGACAGCCTCCCAATGGCATATTGGGGCCTGTATAAGGCCGGCGAGGGCATAATTGTCCCGGTGGATAAATTCTTCCACTCCGTTCCTGGCAGTCGGTATAATTATATTGCAAGAAACGTATAGGACACAACCTAAGGATCATCCAAATGCATGTATTTTGTGTATCAAATTGTTGCATCATGACTTTTTTTATGATTTGAGCTTAAATTTGTCCTGAAGAGTCGTAGAGATTCCAAGGTGGATATGAATATATTTTGGTTGTCTTGAACTATGGTAAGTAATGGTAAAGAAAAAATATTACTAAAAAAATATGCCAATTAGCATATCTTCATTTTTAAACAATGGTAATAATTTTCACAACCTAAGTGTCATAGAACATAAATATTTGTTTTCAATTAGAATATATTAATACCAAATTTTGTTCTAGTCCAAGATATACAGTATTGAAGAAAATATATTTCGGAGTGTTTTTAATATTATAACTATAGTAGTATTTCTGAAATGGTTGCCTACATCAGGATTCCTTCTAAGCGAGGCCTAGATGCTATAGATAATAGAAATATTTTTCGATAATGAGAGTGTTTTCTAATATGGGAATTTTAGAGAGAAACTACGGTTGCCTAGATTAATATCGCTACACAGATAATGTTCTTGTATGTGGCTAACGTTAAAAAAGTGTATAGATACTCAATGATTTTTTTTTTTTCGAAAAAGAAAATAATATTTTATGACAACTGAAGTCACATACTTATTAAATTTATTTACCTTACTGTCATTAGGATTACACAGAGGCATCAGTAGTTCAAGCAGAAGTTGTGCAATTACAAGATCTGTAGAAGATCTCCTTAATCAAGAAAAATTCTCCAAAAATATTATAATTAGATCAGACTCCCAATCAGCGATTGCAGCTCTTCTCAACCCACTTACAACTAGCGAGGTAGTGAAGAACTGTAAGAAGGTCCTGATTGAAGGAAAAAAGAAGAAAAACATTCATATTGAATGGTGCAAAGGTCATAATGACATAACGGGAAATGAATCTGCGGATCATCTAACAAAAAATGGAAGTGTGAGCAAAATCCGGAAAATGTCGGTGTTCCTCCAAGTTATATAAAGAAACACTTAACGATTTCTTTTTACAACAAATGGTATCAACGATATAGAAATGACCAAAAGATAAGGCATACACGCTCCATGCTTAAAACCCCGAAGCCAAACCCATCAACACCGACATCAAGATGCCCAACTTCTTGTCCAAGCCTATACCGGACATGGACCATTTCTCTCTCATTTGAGTAAATGGAAAAACACGAGTGAAATATGTGATCTCTGTTTGGAAGAACCACAGACTGCTCATCATTTAATCTACAAATGCCCCGCTTTGTCCTACGAAAGGCACCTAGTTTCGCAAGAGAAGGATGAGGAAACAAAAATAATCAAGTTTTTAAAATGTACAAAGATGAAAATGTTATAATGAAATTTTTTAATATATAAATATGATTACTTTACTTTTACTGTCGTAACACAGATACCCCAATGTGTGGTTGTGTTCTTTACTTTAGTTTATGTATATCTGTAGGTATAGTTTGTCTATTGTAAACAGTAATAAATTTCTAACTAACTAAGTCATAGGTATTCATAAAAACTAAGACAATTTCCTGTTTATACTGAAAGGACATTTTTGATGGTAAAAAACATCAATTAATTATCTTGGTGGTGAGGAGTTTCAATGATAATTTAAAAAATTATTCTTTTGGAAAAAGCTTCATATTAACTGTCCTTTCTATCGAAGTAAACTTCCCGTGATAATCATTCATACTTGACTTATGATCTTTAAAACATCTAAGTATTTGATTTCAAAAGACCGATAGAAACATGATATATTTTTGATTAACTTGAAATTAACAATCAACATGGCAATTAGCTAAAGATAAAAGAGGATTTTTTGTTCAACACACATTCATTTAATCATATATCCAATTATATATATATATATATATATATATATATCAGGAAACGACCGGGTACATGGCTGTTTTATGAGCGTCCGGCCCGGTGTCCCGGTTTTTTTAGACACCAGGCCGGGACAATTTTCTTTTGTTTGTCATTCATAATTTTTTTTTCAGAGAAAAGTGAGTACTTTTGTTTTAGAAAGGAATTTTCGAAATATTATTTTCTAAAATAAGTCACTATTTTGGATATTCTTTTCTAAAAAAACGTCGTCACTTATTTTGGGAGATTCTTTTATAAAAATGTTGTCACTTTTTGTTGGGTGATTCTTTTATAAAAAAACGTCGTCACTTCAGAATGTCGAAGGAATGAAAATATATATTAAGTCCCGGCCCGGGTCCTGGTGAAAAAAGGTGTCCCGGTCGTTTCCTGATATATATATATATATATATCAGGAAGCGATCGGGTACCCGGCCCGGCTATTTTTTAGCTGCCATGACCGGCTCAGTGCAAAAAAAAAAAACACCAGGCCACATCGATCATATCACCTCTAACTAAGAGTATATAATTAATACTTAAAGTAGGATTATGTGATCTCTTTTTACATTATTTCCTAATACATGGAAATGGTAACACAATATTTTTCTCTTTTTATATTATAGGAGGTAGAATAGGGTCCAAAATGTGGTAGATAAATATAATTTCTAATATTGGTGTGAGGAGAGCATGTGCCCCATTTTGGATTGAAAACATGGATTGTACTGAATTCGGAATTGATAGAATGCAACCAAGGTCATTTTTGGATTTATCATCCAAGGTTTACTAAACTTAAAAATACTATTTTACTCTGAAGCGAACAAGTCATCTTCTACAGGCGATTGAAGTTAATTGATACAAAAAAGTTATGAAATATGCTAACATTACACACTCCATTTTTTCTTTGTTCTACAGAAAACTATACTAAAAGTAAAAAACATCAAAAATACGTCTGGTAGTAAATTAGATTTCCTTTAATTTAATAATTATTATTGAAGTCTGTAACGCCCACCATTTTGAAGAAATTTGCGGAAAACTATATTTTTACTAAATTTTTTAAACTTTGACCTCGTTGCGCGACCTCGTAATGTTGACCGATTTTGTTCAAACTTTGTATGTTTTATCACCAAGAAACAGAAAATCTACAATGTTGCTAACATTTCAAACATTTGAAAAATAAGAACAACCCTATATATATATATATATAAATTCAACTCTTATATAACAAATCTTTTTGAATGGGAATAGTCATTTAGGTAATAAATTAAGCCCTATCAACAATACATCTTCATAGATTTTTCATAAAATATATTGCTTCCTTTTTTACACTTCTATGACTGTTTGTTAAGATACTCCTCGTTGTTATTATGTACTTATATATGTCTTCATATAAATCATTTTACTTTCATATCCATAAATCAAAGGCATGCCCGAGCTTCTGCAGTAAAAAAAAAAAAGAATAAGGGACATGATTGGTATGCAGACCCTAAAACAAATTGAATATGTTTTCTCAAACGTGATTGGTTAAAAGAATAGAAGAGTGGATGATAGTAATAGTTGTCATGATGCAGTAAAGCACCATTTCACTCATGGCTCTTGAAATGCAAAAATCAACTTAGAGATGTCCACTTAACAACACAGATCATCTCCTTGGCCTCGATCCATGGTATTTGAGAATCCTTTGAATGTACTCCTCCAAGATTATGGCATATTATTTTTAATTAAATAGAGAAATTGCTCATAGTAAGGAAAATATTAAGTTGTTTGGTATTATCTTCCATGACGATGAATGGATCTATACTTTGACCATATATGAAACAGTTGACCCATTGAAAAACGCATGTTCTTTAGTGAGTTTGCGAGAACATCATTTTGGTTATCCCTAAATATGATAATAATAATCGCTATTTCACCGATACAGTTAACTTTTTCAAAGTAACTCCGTTTTCATTCTTTTTCTGCGTCTAATAATCGGAGTAAGTATCTATTTATCGTCAGAAATGATGACGCAAGAGAAGCAATCCTTATTTTCTCTGAGTCTGAGGAATTAATATTCAGGATTAATTTGGGATAGTTCTCGCAAATTTAACAATAAACATTATTTAAGGAGGGGGAGGAAACGCCGATTCATCTCATTTTGACTGTGCCCGCATGGTAAAGGAGATGTACCAGCTCGCTGAGGAGTCCAAAGCTAAGAAGACACCAATGGAAGCTCAATGCTGGAAAGTATTTTATATTTTTGTAAATTTAAGTTATTTGATAATAAGATTTTAGCTCCTAAGTAAACTTTCACCAGGCTGATACCGGATTAAGTTCCGGTGGGGTGGGGTTTACCTAGGAGTTAAACAAACTAACAAACATTATTTTTAAAGTTGGTTATTAAGTTTTCTTTTTAAAGTTATCGTTAGTTTAAAGATCTATTTATCGGCATGGATGATTATACTGAATAAAATACATTTTCATTAACGGTCATTATTTCAAGATAATATTCAATACTGATCTCACAGAGTCCTTTCAAAGGATTCGTATATGAAGGATATATACCCATTAAGGAGAGATAATTTGTGTCCTTGGGATGATATTCCTATCCTTGAGTTTAATGTTCACAGCCAAATGGAAGTTATTTTATCGTATCAACTGTTTTTTTAGTTATTTCCCCTCTTTTTCATTCAACTAATCACGTTCAACAAAACTTGTTTTTGTTATCTTTACAAATATGGTAATTAACTAGAGTGCAGGTGCAATTTTAACCAAATGCATGTGGAATATTTTTTAAAGGTGTTATCAAAAATATGGTGTTTCTATCCACTTATGATGCCTTTTCTAAACTAAATTATGTATTATATTGCTTCTCTTACAATGTCAGATCTATGCAATATTAATATTTTGTTATTCGTTTAAACTTCTTCATCCTTTCTGCTTATCACAATCAACTAGTCTTCCCATCATTCAGAAAAATATAATATATATATTTTATTATTTATTTTTTTTTAGAATTTTGTATATAGTTCTTATCTCATCATATGAGAGTGAGCCGAAACGGTGCGGAACGCCGACCTTGCAAAATATTCAAGACCAGATCATGGCATATTAAATCCTAACAAATTTGAGACCATGAATAATGCTGGAAGAAACTTTTAACCACTTTTGAATTTGGTCATGATTCCTTAGGATTCTTTAGGATTTAAGAGTCATGTGTGCACATGATTGTATTATTGATCTATAGCTTTAATTTGTGTATATAATATATTTATTATTTAATATATTTTATGTTATAAATAAAGCATTGGCTTATAAAACATATGGAACAAAAATGGCCACTTGTTATATGTGACGCATATGTGGAGATATCTAAATATAGAGTATGCACCAGATATGTATAGTGCGTATCTTCAATGCACAAAACTGGGTACTATTGAAAACTAGTGACATCACTTAAAGGCGAAATACATGGGTAAGAAATCGACCAATCGGATTGATGTTTTAAAGAAATGAACATTGCTGCTTAGGGGGAGCCATTCATATTTTCATCAATTGTACATCACTGTCCTTCTTTCAATTGTTGTTCATATATTAGTGAACTATTTACTACACTGCATTATATAAAAATAGCAATATTGTCGTGAAAGATAAAATAAGCAGGAAATATACTTTTGAGGAGGATTGTATTACTTAGATATCGACCCATATATCAGTTGACTGACTAAAAACATAGGTATCGGCGGATTTTGGTGCAGATAGGTACCGATTGTTAAATATTTTGATTTTTACACAATTCACTTAATAAATATTTGATTACATTTCAGGTCTGTTAAATTAACGTTCATGTATCTAAAAATAAAAATAAAACATTTAATTAAATTGACGAGAAAAAACTTATATTTTTTTAATTGATGACGCTGTTTCCGGAAAAAAGCTTGATGCGACGAACTATGCGATCATTTATTGTCGCTAAAAAATGATAACATGATGTTTTAACATATATGGTGGAGATATATGACTTCAAAGTTATTCATGTTATGTAGTTGCGAAGGCAAAACTATGGGCGGATTAATCTGTTTATTCTTAAGAAAAAACATCGGTCGCACATCGGCCCTTAAAACCCACTATCATTCGACCTCAAGTATGTGCCCATAAAATACCCTTTTTCGAGCACTTCTTTAGAAATGGACGAATCTTACGAAAACAAGGCTCTTTTTCCGTGTTGAGCAAAATTTTAGCTTTCTGCTTAAAAAATCAATAGCTGGTATTCAAATAGAAGGATCATTTCCAATTATTTATATTTTTTTGCAGATGTACAATGAGATAAAACATCACGGCGTCGCAAGTCAAATAAATATGATGGATTTGTCTAAATGTATAGGTGTCCATCATTTTGCTGTAAGCACGCAATTAAAAAAGTGGTGAAATTAGATACTAGCAACTATTTAATACTTTATATACTCTTCTATTTATCGCGATAATTTATGCTTAAAATATTACATTTACAATTTGTCCTAATAATATAATGATGATCTTAATATCTAAAGAAACTTAAAAAGGTAATCAATTTAGTGGAAATAAATACAAATCTACATTAAAACTAGAGGACTCAGAGAGTGCAAACCTCGGCCGATCCTCACCAAACAAGAGTCTGAACTCAATTGTACCATTCAAACATTCTCCCTTTCACACGCCCAAATATCCCTCGATTTTCTATCTCTAATCATTGTTTACACTCAGAGGTACATGGAAAGAAAAAGAAACTGACGTCATAAAGAGGAGAGCACAACACAGCGACATCTATTGACAGAGTAGGCCAATTTGAAATATTTATTAGTATTTAGCTCATTTTGCATCTTAAAGAAGCACTCAGAGATGCCAAATTTAATCACTTGTTCCTTTTGGCATTTCCAACAGCTCCACAAAGTTTCATCCGAATCCGTGCTGCACTTTTTGAGTTATCCTGCTGACAAACAAACTACTAACAAACAAACCAACCAACGCCAGTGAAAACAATACCTCCTTCGGCAGAGGTAATAATAATATCAATTGAATAGTTATATAGACTTTATTACGTAGGTTTTTTGGCTCATAGTTCAAGTGTTAAAACTTATTTTACCTTATTAATTTATTGCATTGTTAAACATATAGAGGTGTCTTCTCAGGCTTAGTTCATAATTGATGAAAATATTTTGTTTTATATTAATAAATATTTATTTGGCCTTATTTCTGAAACAGATGTTCAAGTAATTATGGAATACTGGTCAGAATTAGGAACACCGGTTGTGCCTTTATTTAGTTGGTGGATATGCCATTTTCCAATGGACTTTTAAGCTATGCTCGCAACTTTTTTTGTTTAAGACAGATCTTATAAATAGACATGAAGAGGACATGAAAACAAATTGATGATTAACTTTATGTAATGCCAAAAAATGAGAAATATTATTGCAAATAGTTTTAGTATTTAATAATATTAATTAATGCATTTATATACTTTTTTATTGACAATGTTGTAACACAGATGGACCATAAATGGTCGTGATATTGCTTTAGAATTATATGCAAATTTATATACATATATATATATATATAAATAAATATATATATATATATCAGGAAACGACCGGGCTGTTTTTTCAACGTCCCGGCCCGGTGTCTAAAAATCACCGGCCGGACTTTAATATATTCGTTCCTTCGTCATTCTGAAAGTGATGACGTTTTTTTAGAAAATAATTTTAATATTTTAAAATTCTTTCATTTTTAGAATGACGAAAGAACGAATATATTAAAGTCCCGGCCCGGCTTAAAAAATTTAAGTCCCGGTCGTTTTCTGATATATATATATATATATATATGCAGGGGCGGAGTGGCCAGCGGGAGTACCGGGACTATTCCCGTGGGCCGCTGGCCTCAAGAAACATAAACGGCCGTTGACAGCCTCTTAATGGCACATTGGGGCCTGTATAAGGCCGGCGAGGGCATAATTGTCCCGGTGGATAAATTCTTCCGACTCCGTTCCTGTATGTATGTATATAATTAAATATAACATGTCTTTTTAGGTATATATTTTTCACAAAGTATTATACTAGATAAAAAACCTTGATACTCTAAAAGTAGATACCCTTTGCAAATAATAATAAAAAAAATACTTTTATATTTCCAGGGACATCAAATCGGTATTTTCAGCTCTTCCGTGTCTTAGAAATGTAAATGAATGTCCCTGTATTTTCATGATTTTCATGTCTTTTATTTAGATTATACCTTTAACTTGATCTTCCTGAATATTGATTAATTCCTATCATCCCTTGGATCAGTGGTTCCCAAACTTTTTCTACTGGGCCCCCTTCTGGTACATATTTTTTTGCGCCCCCCCCCCCAAAAAAAAAAAAGAACATATACACATTTTGTTCTCAAAGTCCGTTGCAGTTTATTTCACACATTGTAATTAATAAAAACCTCAACCTTTTTTTCTTTTTTGTCCATTTTCTAGCAATGTTATTTAGTCTACGGTATTTATATTTTCATTCATTCGTTTTCCCCGCGCCCCCCCCCCCCCCTGCAATTGCTCAGCGCCCCCCACTTTGGGAACCACCTCCTTAGATACATTCGTTACACGTTAATTTATTTATTAAGCACAAAATTAAAAGATGAAGGGCTTTACCATACATTCATATTTTGTACTCTATTACAATTGTGTTTCAAAGTGTAATTAAATAAAACCTTATTTTGTTTTCTGTGTTTGAGATCTCTGAACACTCATATGATAATGAGCCTAAAAAACTCATTTCTGATTATTTAATATTACATCAGGTCATTCTTCTCTCTCCTAAAGAACTAATTTTCTAAAATACTCCCCTATAAAAGATATTATAGTTTGTAATAATATAGTTTTCATAATATCCTTTGACCTCACAGTAGTGACTTTCTTGGTTGGTATGGCAGATATAAATTTATTTAATTAAACTCCTAGCAGTCTCTTCTATTATGTATGTTTAAATTAGATCTTGGTATACCCATTTATATAGGGGTTTGCCGATTTAAATTATAGTATTTTAATAGAATACTCAATAGTTCTTCATCCAATAGTGTTGTATTTTCATCCACAGACAAACTATTTATTTTAATCAATACTTAATTAATTTCAGTGTCTTTATTTTCAAAATATGTACCAATGCCAATTAAGGCATTTTGATTTCAACACCGACTGATAACAGATTAACTACCATTGAGATGGGTCAAATCAGGAAATAACAATCAAAATTATGTACTAAAAACGCAGTTTATGCCGCGAGATATTGTCAAGTGTGCCAGAGCAGAGCAATTCAATTCCATACCAATGGTGGTGATCTCACTTATATCGTAGCCCAAATATGTCATAGTTATGGTCGGCCTGAAGGTCCATGGGCGTTGGTTCCGGAACATCAATATGTCATAACTGTGACCGGCCGAACCTCAAGGCCAAAGGACGGTGAGTTTGGAACCCCAATATATCATAGATGTGACAGGTGGAATCCGAGGGCACATGGGCGGTGGGCTTGAAACCCCGATATATCATAGCTGTGACAGAAGGAACCCCAATTTGTCATAAATAGGATAGGCAGAACCTTTAAAAAATGCATTCCATACTTCAGTTATCAGTTATTGACGGGAGTGGAGCCCAAATGCTGGAAGGTCTTTTAATGTTATATGAAGCATGATGCATTTTATGTAGTAAATTGATGCAGGAAATTTTCCTAGCACCTTTTGTATAGACCTAAAGCTTAAATTTATCCATTCATGAAGCAGAATTGATAACCATCCTCCTCAATATCGTGTCATAAGCAATAGCTTTAATGAATTTCCCCTCAATGTGTTGTTGGGTTCTTTATTATTAACACTATAAAAAAACAGCCCTATATGATGGATAGGGCATTTAATTACGGGGACCCCTCACGGATATGTTATTGTTGCAGTCATTATAAATCCATTTGTCATTTACTTTGGTGGAATAAATATAATATTCTCTATTATTTTTTCATTAAAGAGTTGCATTACAAGTAATTAAAAAGATTTGTCTTCATTTGTACAAGTTGAAATATATCTCAATGAATATTAAATTCCATAATTAAGGACTATATCGTTGGGCCCAAAGGGTTGGATTGCTTAACACTAAAATGCATAAGAAAAAATACAATGGCTCCTTTGTAAAGTGACTATGTACATATGTAACTATAATTAAAAAATTTATCGATATGCCTACAAAGTTTAGTGACAAAACCGAGGAAAAGTACAAATAATTATTAAATTAAAAGCGGTTATCCTTTTTGGACTAGCGGTTATCCTTTATGGATTTGGCAGAAAATGGACCACCCCACGAGAAAAGGCAATAAACTTCGCAATCTTGAACTCCAAAGTTCTAATTGCGAAGCAAATTACTTCTGGAGACCCTTTGCAACCGTCCGGATATTAGGCCAGTACTCCTATCGGCAACGGCAAGATATGTTTCCCTGGACCTGAAGATCCCCTCCCTTTCGGTTGACTCATGGACTGTGGCCTCGAAGGAAATTAAATACGTCCTTTCTCTTGCATCCATCCACCGGAAAACATTATCTACAATAATAAAGAATTTTAAGAATTGCAAGTAATGCCATTTTAAAGCTTAAAATTTATATTAATATATTTAGTACACATGTCAATTAATGATAAAACTGTAAATTAAAATATTTACTAAAACATTATCTTAGGCTTTTATGTATTCTGTTGTACATATTATAAAAACGAACTGTTGAATAAAAAAAATATTCAATGAAATCCGCAATGGAGTTATGGGTATTGAGGTATGGGTATTAGGGGGTATTATAGAAACCTAATATTAAGATATCAAAATTTATCCCCCCGCGAAAGTTGCGTCATAAGAAACTAAATGATCGTAGGAAAATGGATTTTGGTTTGACCCCCCCCCTTACCCCCCCCCCCAAATTGCGTTCAAAGGTTTCGTTATGAAGCAAAACTTTTTTGTTATTACTTATTTTGCAAAAAAATAGTTTTATCAAATTTAGCTATGATCAATTTATGACTTTGTTATTTTTTGCAAATTTTTGTCAAATAATATTTAGTGCCAATAAATAAACATAAGTGCTGACGCACCAACCATTTTTAAATAACAGCTCCTACTAGGGATCCCTTATAGTTTCAAGAAGGAAAAAGAAAAAGAGGGTACTCATGTTGATGTTTTTAAGTTATTTTTTAAATACGTTTGCTTTTCACATCTTAATTTTCATACAGTAACCCCCTCACATTGTTGAGAATATAAATCTATGACGTTGATTATATCCATAAACTTTTTGCAGATAATAATATAATGACGGAATTTTTTTTTAGAACTCCACCATGATCACGTATCACTAAAAAGTGGCATAGCGGAAGATCAAGCGAAATAACTACTTTCAGTAGTCGAAGAATATTAAAGACTTGACACTCTGGTCACTGTTGTGTGTCACAAATGCAACACCAATGTCAGAATATGGTAAGGAGTAATAAAAAGACTCGAGTTATGTCTTAAAAAACCAATTCAGTGGATTATTTGTCTTCTACACATGAATGAGTTACCTTTTAAAAAAGTTTTTAAACATTTTGATGGCGCACAAAAAGGACCTCAGACATATGAAGGTACCATAGGAAAATTAATTAATAAAGACTTTACCAAAAATTCAATAAAAAGTTTTTAAATACATGTAGGAAAAGTAAAATATGTAAATCAAAGTTTACTGTATTCTTTAAGCTCAGATAAAAATATTTATACGAAATTACATTAGGAATACAAACAGGAAAATTTTCGAATTCAAGCTTTTGCTACAGGTCTCCAAGAGCATTACATGAGGCAAAATGTCTTACCAATTTTAAGATCCTATATTTCACAAAAAAAGTCCATGTGAGTTTCACAAAAAACTTGTAAAATTTATACTAAATTTTTACACTCCTATATGGTTTCAAACCAAGTTAAGTCCTCTTAAGCAAACGTATTTAAAAAATAACTTAAAAACATCAACATGAGTACCCTCCTTTTCTTTTTCCTTCTTGAAACTATAAAAGAACTCTAGTAGGAGCCGTTATTTAAAAAATGGTTGGTGCGTCAGCACTTTGGTTCATTTATTGGCACTAAATATTATTTGACGAAAATTTGCAAAAAATTACAAAGTCATAAATTGATCATAGCTAAATTTGATAAACCTAATTTTTTTGCAAAATAAGTAATAACAAAAAAGTTTTGCTTCATAACGAAACCTTTGAACGCAATTTGGGGGGGGGGGGTAAGGGGGGGGTCAAACCAAAATCCATTTTTCTACGATCATTTAGTCTCTTATGACGCAACTTTCGCGGGGGGATAAATTTTGATATCTTAATATTAGGTGTCTATAATACCCCCTAATGGGTATGTTACCCTCAGAACGCGACAGAGCGACGAGCTCCGTAATCCGCAGAGGCCAAAGTGCGATCCAGGAGGTTTATATATCACAAATAAAAGGCCACCAATATATTAGTAGAATTTATTTTTATATGTAGAAATCTCCAGGAGAACTTAACTTAGTGGAGGACAGTACAAGGCTCCATTTTCTTAAGGGAAGGAATAAGGTAAGTACGACCCGCACGCAGGAGCTTGCCGGTCGAACTTGCTGAATATAAATAATAATAATAACAGGGGTGAGCTCCTAATCAGTCCGCCATGTAATCGACAATTGCTTAAATATACCTGAAAATATATTTTCCTCTAGAATCCATTAGAGAACAAATTATTTTTGACAAACATGCCACATTTCCAAAGTTTTGCCAGCTCAAATCAAATGAAAAAGTGATAGATAGGAACAGATGCAAAATTTTACATTTTTAATTTAAAAATATGAAAATATTATTTGTATATAATAAAATTATAATGTTTTGAAAATAAAATATATATAATTAGTACTAACTCCATCCTTAAAAACATTCAATTGGTTGAGCTACAACTATCAAATACTCCACTATAATGTCTATTTTCACATTTTAATAATATTTGTATACATCTTATTATAAGTAATTTAAGATTGGCATCACGACTATAGGCTTCGATTTATAATTTAAAGATTTTGAAACTAAATATATGTAATAATAACAAGCAGACTTTTGCTTGACGAAAATTTAATATCTTGCAATTGAGATAAGTGTTGGGCCAATTCATCTTCCTATCCTCACGTGCTTCAAACTATAATTTTTCATTCCTATTTTGTAATTTAATTATTTTGCCTGGAGAATGTTATAAATATACTTTCATATACACATACTGAAGCATATTGTATGTAAAAATGATTGTTCAACTCACATCAAATAAATTATCAGGATAAAATATTATGTATTATGATATTTTTAGAAAATAAAATAAAAATCATGGATTAGGTTCAGTTCATCGCCCATCAAAAGATTTGTCCTAGTTTACAGACTTGTTGACTTGTCGTTCATTTGTAATTGTTTGTCGTTCGCGAACGACGAAAGACAACAAAAAAGTCCTATTGTTCGTCGTGCATTTAAAAAAAACCTGGTGCCAACAAAAGAAAAGTATATTCCATAGACTAGTGGTGTTTTACTTTTTACTTTCTAAACAAAACGTCGTCACTTTTATTCAGAATGACGAACGAAAAACGATTCGATCTTAAAACAAACGATGAACGACGTATGATAAATTTAATGAATTTTTCCTAAAACGTCAACAGGACTGCTTATTTAGTTATTTTAGTTTGCATTAGGAGCTTCTAACTGGTGGACTGGGGCCGGAGTCCGGAGTCACACTCCGTTCTATACGGATCCAAACTAATAGCCATTGAATCCTTAGGGGGTGAGTGGATGGGTCTATTTTAAACAGCACGCATTTCCTATTGTTTTTAAATCCTACTCCTTTTTATTTGATGATCAGATGTTTGATTTATTTTTATTAATAGGCTATGTCAGTACATTTGACACCAGGCTCATAACACAATTTAGACATGACGATTTTAAATTTAACTTGAACACTTTTGGTCTATGTGAACTTTAAAAAATATATAAATAACTACAAGTTATTGCTTTGCTTCTGTTTCAACCTTTCATAAAAGTCGAGGCCAAAGGCAAAAGTCATACGTTACTGGGTGTGACACAAAGTTTATTCTTTAACATCATAAATTAACTCTGATCATTACTCTATTGGAAGAAAGTCAGCCGATGGAATTTAAAGGGATACTTAAACATGCTTATAGATTAATCATAGTTATGAAGCTAATTATCAAAAGAATAATTAAATTAATAATTGTAATATCGAACCAAAATAATTAAATATCCTACTGTGTCAAAAGGGTTATATTATTATCTATCTATATATATATATATATATATATATATATATATATGTCGTACAAGAGATAGAGATCCAGTGGAATCGTTCACTCGTCTGATAATGATTACGATCCTAATCTCTTCTAGACGACGGATCGATCTTCTAGATTGACGACGGAAATATAGAGATAATATTTTACGATGTTGCAAAAATCATTTATTTCATTTGCAATTTCTATTCTATATTTTGGATGGAAATAAATTCTTTTGGGTGTTCAATGAAGCAAATGCGAATCAAGGTTTTACTTACATTGTATCTATGTATTATAAATTAATAACAATTTGATACTCATCTGAGAAGAACTCGGACATAATTAAATTAGTTTGACTAATATCCTCATATCATCTCCATATTTCAGTCGTCATCCCATTTAAGAGAGAAAACTCCAGATCTCTTCTAGAAGAGTTGTTGATTCTTCTGATATAAATCACGATCGTAATCACTTCTACGAGAGGATATGACCGTGATCTCTACCAGGAGAGTCAACGACTCTACTGGATCATTATACTTCTGCGATATATATATATCCATCATGATACAGTATTAAAACATACCATATACATAACAGTCAGAAAACTTTTCAGCTTCTCATATGATTTTCTTACCCTAAAATATGTCTTAGAACACCAAATTACCGTTTAAGTCAACTGTTCAATTCAGAGCAAAGAATTAGTCCGTTCGTGGATCAAACTCAAACCATTTAAAATTCATCAGGTTCTACTCCATTTCTTTTATTGCATGATATGAAAGAAAAAAAACTTAAATTCTAACGTGATTAGAGCTACAATTCTTTTTGGAGCATTCAGAAGAAGAAGGAAGATCTCTCTTCATCAAAAAGGCTGTTGAATTTGCACTGCTCAACATGAAATCATTAATTGCGAAGAGACTGACAAATAACTCTTATATTCGAATTGAAGACCTTAGAGCAATTATGATTGGGGCAGCTGCTCGTTATTCAGCTCTCTCAATAAAATTCCCAATTCATCTACGACGTCATGGACATGGGCCGGAGATTTGATAAAGTTTATTCCTTCAAATTCTCTTGAATACCTCAAACTCATCAAATCGACAATAAGACGACATCAACGTTTTATATTGAATAAGAAATAATTTTTAATAAGTCATTTTATATTATGGTTTTATCTTTAGACAGTAATTTTGAATTATAATGTTCATTTATGTTTCGTTTTTAACGTAACTGTCTTAACATTGTGTATCCTTATATTTTTACACTGTATGGATTTTAGCTAAAAAATAACATCTTAACAATTAAAAAAACCAATGAATAATCATGGCACTTGTTTAAATATTCACTATTTTCCTCACAAATAATTGAAATGGAATGATATTCAAAAGATAAAATCTACAATTTGAAATGTTTTTGTAATACAATTACGTGCATATCTAATGCAATAATATGGAACCCCAAAATATCATAAAAATACCACACCAAAAAATATTTTGAAAATATTTTTTATAAAAGAACTGATTCATAATTTCTTTGAGGTTCTTTGTAGCATCTTCAATTAGGTAATAAATATTCGTACTGTGTCTATTTTTTTAACATAACCAAGGATTTGAGAAGTTAAGTATGGAGCCTCTATTTAATAGTATCTTTATATCATTGACCTATATAGAAAAAGGTGCTTTGTTTTCATACTTATTAAATAGAGCAACTGATCATCAGAGTTGAAGAAAAAAATTGAATAAACCTAGCCACATGCTACATTTTTTTAATACATGCAACAAAGTCAGCAATATTGAAGAAAACTAAGGAAATGCTTTATTTATATATTTACTCACTAAACCTAAACAGTAACAATCTTTGCAATGTTATTTTAGAATAATAATTCTTATGCTTCTTATTGTTATGATAATAATAAATAGTGTTAGTTCATAGCAACAAAATATAAATGTGAAGTCAAATCCTAGGAAGAATGTTTACTTTTCTGGGATCCTATGAATCCAACTCCGTTATATTTAGGATCCTCTACGTTAAGAATTCGTGTTCCACCTTGAAGTTTCCGGAGCTTCAAGAGCCATGCCCTGAACTCGAGCTCGGGGAGAATCCGGATCAATTGCGGGAAAGAAGAAGGCAAACCTGACTGGATGGATCCGGAACAGGCCCGGCGGGATGGGCGGGCCTGAGGGGGCCAGGCCCGCCCACCCACTGAGTGACGTGGGCCCGATTTTTTATGAATGTGCCAATTGTGCCCCCCATAACATCTGTAGGGCCCTCCCAAAAGCCTGGGCTGATCCGGAACTTTCTCTTTTACTGTGGAGTTCCAGCACATATAAGTTCGTAGAGGCCGAGGAGCCTCTAGTCATGGAAGAGTTCGAGGAAATCTTTAAGGCTGAGCCTATCGACGATTTCCTTACCCATCGGATGAGGGTTGGACATTAATAGTGTGGCAATACGATACATCACTCGATTATTGTTGGCTTCATTACAATGCCGCTCGACAGTCTTCAAATAGGGAAACTCAACCCTAGGGAAGTCATCAAGCTCGAGCGAACAATGGAGTCGGAGATGGTAGGGAAGGATTCAGCTCTCTTATCGAAGTAAAGAAGATCCAAGGCGTGGAGTCGCCCCAAGAAGTTCAAAGACCCAAAGGCATCTCCAAGACACGTGACCACAAGTGTTCTACATTTGATTGGAACCAAAGAGGATAAAAATGCCCAGATGCGGGGTGGAAGTGCAACTATAGAGGAGAGGTGGGTCTCTTCGCTTTCTATTGAGAAGAACGAAGCCGACGACTGCAGCTGTTTCTTTCAGCCTCGTTGGTGATGAGGGCGACATAATTTTCATCGAATTCGTTGTTGATGGTTGTATAATAAATTCATTATCGACCTCGAGTTGTATGAAGAAAACTAGACAATAGGGCAGTCTTCCCCAACTTCTGGGGGTCTTAACCTCTCGACTCCTTTACATACGCCTTCATGATGAGACTGTCTGTTTCGGAACCTGATGGGATTTCTCCAAATTCAATATAAACTAGAGGCATATATACACTCAGAGAGTGCAAACCTCCGCCGTCATGAGCCTTCCGAGGCGGATTTTTCACGACTGGGGAGGCGTAGAGAGACGGGGGAGGGTTCCCCTAGACGGAAATTTCGAGAGGAAGACGCTCCCGGCACCCAATTTCACAGCACATCGACATCTATTGGCAGAGTAGGCTAACTTGAAAATTTAGTAGTATTTAGCTCATTTGGCGCCTTAATTCGGCACTCAGAGATGCCAAAATTTAATCACTTCTTCCTTTTGGCACTTCCAACGACTCCACAAAATTTCATCCAAATCCGTTCAGTACTTTTTGAGTTATCCTGCTGACAAACCAACAACGCCAGTGAAAACAATACCTCCTTCGGCGGAGGTAATTACTAGGAGGACAAAGCTACTGCCGAGGAAAAAAAGAGGCAAAAGTATAATGGAACCCTGAAGAAGTAATGAAATCACGATGTGTATTACAATATGAAGAGTTATTTATAGCACCATATAATTTAAATGTTTACCATTTAATATCATATATATATATTCTGACATGAATGGCTTATACGTAGACTGATGCAACATATTCAGTTTATACCCATATATGAATTTTAGATTAAAAGTTCTTAGAGTTGTATCCATTAGTTTTATTGTGTTATGATTTAATATATTTTTTTTGCAAATAAATAGTAAAATCAAGTGAAGGTTGTATATTTCAAGAAACTCAATACTCCTTATTGACACGCATTCCGATCCCTTTCTAATCGACACAGACTACCTTTACAAACATTTTCAATATGAGCCTGTCTGTTTTGGATCCTCATGGGATGAAGAAGTGCAGCTACAAATTTTAATACAGTGTAAAGGGTCATTTAAATTACTGTTTATTTAATAAAATACTTAAATAAAATTTTCTTCATAAATTTATATATTTTTAATATCTTATATTTTATGTAAACGATTATAAATAAAACTAAATAAGTATTCCTTTATAAGAAAAATTTGAAAAACATGAATATTGGTTGAATTTATAACCGTACATGCCTTTTAGATGTATTGTTTTCAATTTATATTAGTTTATTGTTTAAGTGATATTTTTATAGCAAATTAATGAAAATAATAATCAGATAATTCAATTAAATGTTGTCTAGAGAAATTATCAGTTCTCCTTCTTGACTAACAAAAATTACATCATACAAAGGATATATTAAGGGATGTTCATTTAGAATATACGGATCCGTAGATCAAACGAGGTATTGGATATTAGATGAGACATTAAGAGGTTGAAGGAATGGATTTGGCTTTCCTTTTTTGAGTTTAAACACCTACTACGAGAAATAATTCAGTAAGTACTCGCATTGTATGTTTGTTTCATTATTTACATATATTATACAAAATAACACATTTTGATTTACTGATTAATGAGAATACTTTTATATCAGTTATATAAAGATAAGACAAAAAATAAAAAAGGAATATAAGAATAGATAAATTGATTCTTTGTTGACCCCCTCAATTTTGCGATCAAAGATTTTTTTAGGAAGACATTTAATATAAAAACATTGTGTTGTCATTTTTTATGACAGTAAGTGGATACAAAGTTCTACGCGCCAACTACTTTCAAATAACAGTACATACTATAAATAAAATGGTTAAATTCTGGGTTATTTTAGAAAATGTTATGGGCACTTTTTAAATAAATTACCGAAAAATATGCCTTGTATTGCCATGAATAAATAATTTCTTAAAAATGAAAAGGTAAAACTATTTGTGTAAATTGGTTAGAAGTGATAGTTTGGGATGTGAACATTTATTAACATTTTTTATATGCCGCTTACTATTTCTGACCGCAGAGTTGTTTCCATTTTAATCCTTTAAGAGTTAATCATAGAAATCCTTAAATGAAATTATAGCTCAAAACTATTTGAATGTTACTTTTTTAAATTGTCGATTACATTTAATGGCTATTAAGTATATATATATATATTTTTTTTTGCACTATGACTCGAAAAATAAATTATATATATATATATATAATTTATTTTTCGAGTCATAGTAGTTAGTCACTTGAAAAATTAACTTTGCGTTCACTTACTGCCGCAAAAAATAGCACCAAGATTTTTGAAAATATAAATTTTTTTATTTTATTTTATTATTATTATTTTTTTCACATATACATTATTTATCCTTATTTACAGAGAGAAAACTAAAAAAAAACGAACATAGTACATAAAATACTAATAAAATAAAGTTTGCAAACATCAACATGGAAAAAAACAGATTAAAAAAACAGACATACAATTTTGAAAATATTATATTCTAAGTTTTTCTAAAATCATTATTAACTAAAACGTTTTGTTACATATCAGAACATAAGGTCGCAAAATGAGGGAGGGAACAATTTTTCTATCATCATTTATTCAAATGTCTGATCCGAAAAACCCTTTGATGATCATGGAACGATATTATGAAATGAGTTTGCCATTCCAACGAATGAATAAAATATCTTCAAGATGAGCCTCCGTTAATCTTCCTCTCTTTGGAGAGTTAACATCCTATAGGACAGAGAAAAGTCTTTCCACGTCGCATGTCACCATCGGAGCATTGGCCATCAAGAAGGTATTGGCATCATATTCTTCATTTCCTTTAGCACTATGCAAGGAACTTGCTGTTTCCATCATTTTCCTATATCCAGGATTCTTATCCAGCAACTCTTTCAACTTGTTGGCAAAAGGCTGCAGTGTGGGAGTGGTCTGGACCTCTTCTATTAATTTGAAGCTCTCGACCAGAGGAAGCCTCTCTTGCAAAGCCTTAATTGCCTTCACAAGTATTGGGAAGTTGTCTTTGATGACTTCAAGATGTTTCTGGTGTTTATTGGATCGGACGTGATGGAAGAGGCTGCTCCTAATTTTAATTTTGAAGGATTTTGAACACAGCCTACAGCATAGAGATTATTTTTGTGAGTCGTAAACCCACACTCTGTTCCTGCCGAGCTCGTGGATGAGACAGATCGGATCTATAACTTTGGGCATCTCGAATATCTAAAAGTAATAAAAACGTTAGTGATCTAGATGTTTTTTCATAACAAATTAATTTGAAGCTATGAAACAATATGATGATATAAAATTACATAGTCTTTTGTTTTTAAGTTCTATAAATGGAGAATCATCAATTAAAAGATTATTTTTCATTCAAACAAGATAAAAAAATAAACCAGCCAATAATCAAAACTACATTAAGTGCAATTCCATGCAGGTCAATTTAATATTATTTAAGGGCCACTACATTAAATAAGTAAAGGTTCTGCAGACACATTTGCTCAACCAAATCGGCCCATTACACTTAAGGTATCATTCCCTCCTCCAGTCTCCAGGAATGCCTTTACATGGAACATTCAATCATTTGCGGAGGCCAGTGCCCTTCCAGGAGGAAGGACTTGACTCTGTCCCTGCCTGAGGAGGAATGACTTGGACTCTATTGCTACAACACGCTACATGAGACCACAAGGAGCAATCCTAAATTGATGACAGATTTCTTGAGGGCAGCCAAGAGCCTGGGGTCCCTCTTCTGGTCACTTTTGGGTTGTGCTGAGACCTGCTGGAATCTTCCTCCCTCACTTCTTCGAAACAATGCTTGAGCTGGACTTGAGGAGCCTCAAGATAATCTTTTGTTCAGCTCGAGACCCATGTGTCTTAGAAAATCTACCAAAGTTGCGCATAGATACCTCCCTCCTAGCAGATCTCATGTTCTTTGCCTTCACTCATTCTTTGTGCGCCCTGGGCCTCGGACATTGAATTAATCGGGAATGAGAATTAGTTAGCGAGTACTTACATCTATATGGGACGAAATAGAAGAGAAATGAAAAATCTCTGAAATGTCTCTGTGGATCCCAAACTGCACGTGTTAGATTTATATAGAATAAATTAAACAAATCTTCTTTTTTCCGTCCAGATTTTTATTTAGTTCATATAACTTTTTTTCTTCTTCCTCAAATGAAAACAAATCAGTGACAAGAAGATCATGGGTAGAAACTGTTTGGTTCTTCCTTTCTTGTTTGCATTTAATACTACATACTTCATAAAAAATAATAGCAAAATAATATAATCAGTTGGTGTACATGAAGAAAAGAACGGCCAAAAGCAACAATTATTTACAACTCGTTCAACAGCATCATTTGAAACCCATTGAAGCAAAAAATAGATGGAGGTTTGGTGTTTCCAATTGAATGAAGCCTTTTTTCTAGCACTATTTTCATTTTGTTTTGGCCGGAAAGGATAAGAAATTACACTGTTAGGGCTATATCAATGTTTTTGTCCATGTTTGCTGATCATACTCAAGCAAATAATTAATGTTTGTTCATGTTTGTCGATAAATGGATCATTACTCTGATCATCGGACGTCGAGAAATAATGAAAGCAGTAGTTATCAAATGAAAAAAAATATGTGTATTGGTGAGTTTGGCAGAACAACAGCTTTATTGCCCATACCTATATAATAACCGAATAAAAGAAGGAATTAAAAAAATCGACTCAGCAGCTGATGGCAGACATCTTATGTCGCTTTTATGAAAAATGATGTGTGTATTTTCTCTAAGTCGATGAAACGAGGAATACTTGTTGTACCTTGAGAAGTCAAAGTCAAAATATCAAGTCTTAAGTATTACTTGTTTCTTCAAAGAGCAAGGAACTCGGTAATATCTGCGAAGTATTTAAAGGGGAAAGCCTATGATAAATACTCAAACAAGTAATCTCTGCCGGTAATTAATTCCAAACTTCAAATATAATCCGAGTTGACCCCTCAAAGCTATTCTTCTTTCTTGGAATCAAAAGAAGAAAAAAATGTCTCTGAACAAGTCATCTTTCCATATATCAAGCAATTTGACTTAGAAACGATAATATTTATACACAAGACTTTAATGCATTTACAAGTCAAGTTTTTTGAACTTGAAGGCTAAAAGTCAATACTGAATCATCATCATAGTTGTTCATTCTCAGTTTGAATGAAATACTTCTAAAAAGTAAGCAGTCTTGTTGGATTCGGAAAGAGTCATATGAAAAACATATGTTTGCGGTCCTTAACGACCATCCAAAGGTTCCAAGCAGAAGACATAATTATTACTTTAAAAACTTCTGTGACTAGCGGCCACCTGTCTCTAACGATCATTTTTTTGGTTCGAAGGAATGGCATCCGACTTATCAATGAGGTGACCAAAATCCCCTCTCGGGATTCGAACCTGCATCCCCATCATTGAAAGTTGGACATGCCTTAACACACTGAGCATTCACACCCCTTACCATTTTGGGGCTGTCTTATTTGGTCGATATAGAAAAGTTTGACTGCATTTTGTTCAATGGTTGTTATGAAAAGCTCTTAATCTAAATCTTCTTTTTCGTTGCCCTATGATATTTTACACAACGTTATGCAGATACTGCCATTTGATAACACAAGCTTTGAGCGTTATAATGGATGTTATAACTTATTTTCTATTATTTTTCTGAAAAAACAGTCTCTATTTTATAATCCATCTGTTCCAAATATCACTCAAATGATTAATTTGTACTCTTTTGTAAGTATTCGTACCTGTCAATCAATACAACAATTCTATATAAAAGTGGGGGCGGAAAAGAATATAAAAATGTCAATGTCAACCGTTTTAGCTCATTTTAGTGGGGGATATACGAAAGTTATTTACCAAATAATAATCCTGAAAGCGGAAAAAGCAAAAATATAACTTAGAACCGTAGAAGTAGCTTTACAAAAAAATCAATTAACATCTGTAGAAAAACATTGTTTATGTTGAGTATTCTTTCGATGGAGTCTTTTTATGTTTCAATTATATAAAAATTATTTATTCCTAAAGATGTAGGAAAAGGAGCCCTTTTCGTCAAATGATGCCGTGCTTTTTCCTTCATTCTTGATTGATGATTTCCAAACGTACTTTTGAAGTGTCCTTGATTTTCTCTATCTTGAGTTGATTCATTGAAAGATGTTATTTTTATCTTCTTTTCCAAAATAGTATGCGAAAAAACTGTTTTAGATCACTTGAAATTTATTAATCTTTCTTTTAGGTCATGGGATCTCATTGTTCTCTATCTCTTTGATAGGCATTTGACCTTTAGAAGCATCATCTTCTCATATACTAGGAAAACGTCGGCTCAAAGTATATTTAACATGAGCTCTTTTATGATATTTATAATATGCTTATTAACGTCAGTGTCTTCTAATGGCGCATGAAAAAGCTTCAATCCACTTTTAATCCTTATTTGTTATTTGTGAGGATTCATCTTAATAATTAAGTCTTTATAATCAGAAAAACGTTAGCTCATTACTTGATATGATTGAAGTTTCTCGCCTTTAAAACTCTTATATGGGAAATATCGATTCTTGAAGATATAGATCGTAACAACTTATTTTGAGAGAAGAACTTAAACAATCTTTATTGGTGCTGCATCTTTGAAATGGAACGATTCGATTATTGTATTTATCACTTTAGTTGCGTGGAATGTGAGCTTTTGCTTCTATTATTTCCTCCATGTTTTCAACTTTATATTGAAATCCTCTGATATAATCGACGGTCTATTAGAAACAACCCCCTTGGTTTCCCTTTTAAAAAGTCTGGCAAGTCTTTTTTGGTCCATAAATCTTAATAATATCTATGTTTTTGCTCCCACAGAGGTACTCCTCCGTTTTGATTAAGTTTCTTGCTGCGCAATGGATAAAGGTAACAGGGTTTATTATTTTGTCAATATGCAAACGACACGATTTGAATGAATGAGAAATCTGTTGTGAACAAACAATATAACATTCAGTACATGCCAAGTGATCTCCAGATTGACTTAGTGCCCCAAAAGACAATATAATGAGGAAGTCAAGATACTCAATTTGTCTAATTGAATCATACTTTCTTTGAAGGACTTTTAATTAACTGAAGAAATATAAAGCCAGCATGATGGCAATGCATATTTAAATCACGTTTTTTTGCATATTTATTTTATTAAATTGGATACATTTCGAAATTGGTTTCATTGAGATCATTTTTGTTTTGTTAAAGCTTAAATTAAAGTCTTAAACTTTGTGTATGATTTTGTGTGGCTAACTGGTTCGATAGAATTACATCTGACTGGAAATAAATAAGTATTTTAGCGATGAATTAGTCACTGGAATCTAGGATCTTATCAATGAGGTAGACCAAAAATGACCATCCCCTCTCGGAAATCGAACCTGCGCCCTTAACAATGTAAGATGAACACGCCTTAACGCACACGGCTATCGACATCCTGTATGATTGAAAGCTTTAAATATATATATATATATATATCGTCAACAAACCAATACGGTATGAGGTAATAAAAAAATACAGAAAAAGTAAAAAGCTTTGAAGCTTTGAAAATCTTTGGTTAATAAAGACTTTTTGGCAACAACACCATTTCAAAGAGAAATATAGGGTATTAAGCGGATAATACTTTTGCTCATGTTTATGACTTTTTTCTTGTTTCCCTGATTTTGGACTCAGTCGTTTTTTGTATCTTGGCTGTTAAAGAATGCCATTTCCTCAGTTTTCCTCAAGTCGGATTTAAGCCTGACTTTGTTTTTCGACCTTCCCAGCATTATTGTTAACCTATTGAAGTCTTCCATAGATCTAAATACAGCTTCTTCGTTTCTCTATGCATTTTGTATAGAGTTTATTTTCATGTTGCGTTCTTCTGTTTAAATGATATAAATGAGAGAGCGAGTCGAGAGTCAGAAGGATAAGCTCAACCTCATCTTTCACTTTGGTTCTTGTCTCAATAATGTCATAATATAATCATACATACCCATTTGCCTCTTAATTAGATGGGAAGGATCTTTATTCAATAGCTTTGAACGTCGTTAAACATAGAAAATTCAAGGGTCACTAATAGGCAACTTAATTAAGTGAAAGCTCAAGGAATACATTGATTACATTGCTATCCAATATGTAATAAAGTTTTTGTATTTTCTAACTGTGTATTTAAAAAAAATACTAATAAGTGACGTCATTAGGATCGTCTACAGCCTGTGACGGGACTTCTTTTCTCTGTCCCCTCCCCTTGATGCAACATTGATTACCAGTGCATTTTTTAATTTTAATTTTTTGTTCGAAAAACGTCTTACTTATTAATTCAAAGGATTTTATTTACAGAATGTTTGTTGTAGTGGACTAATAGTAGAAAACCTAGGCTTATGGGGGAAGGAACTTAGCTGAAGGTAACCTCCACATACTTACCTAAGTGCTGCTATCATCAAACAAATATTACAAATAAATAATGAGTTTTTGTCTATTTGTTTTATCTGTTCATAGCAGACTCATTAATTTAAAGCTAATACAAATGAAGATAGTTTTTTACGTCTCCCCCTTTAAGCTAGAAGTCCTAACATACCAAAGGGATTCATATATTTTTGGAAGGGCTTGCATTCTTTAAATGCTGTATTCTAGGGCATTATAATTGAATAATTATGGATTGTTATGATGAAGATCCTTCAATTTATGTCTTTTATTTGAATTGAGAGATTTAATAAATGAACCATATAAGTTTTTTATGGGTCATTTTATATACAATGGAAAATAAGTACGTCTTCGTTTTGGTACACAAATAATAGCACGCAACTATTGAGCCATACTACTTTATAATTTAATCTCTATGTATATAATTTTGTCTTTTTGACAAAATTGTTAATAAAATATATATAATTTATTTAAAGAAAAGTTTTAAATTTAACATTCACTTGAAGATTTTATTTTATTTTTTTATTCACTTAACTGTTCACCATCATAAAAACAATGCTAATACGTAAAAAAATACATGAATAAACATTATAGTTTAAATTTTATCATAATGGGCGAACATACATATAGAAAATCCGAAATTAAAATGTGGGCATATAAATCATCATAGCATGTTAAATATCATTAAAAAAATTACATATAGGAAAAACAGGGCCAACAAACAAAATTAAAACCCGGAAAGCTATGATTTTACTTTTGTAAATTTTTAACAAGGGATTTTTAATCTTTTAGAGACATGAACCCATTATTTTATCAACAAAATAATCATAGAAATTTATCGACTAAATTATTTAACTATTTAAAATACATTTTAATCGAAAATCAAAAAGATTACTGACAAAACATGAAACTTACAAACACAATCAAAACGTTAAATAATCGTAAAATACGACTTTCATCAAAGTCTTTGGTTAATGTAATTTTATAGGTATTACATTCTGATTTCATAGTTGAAGACATGTTGATCCCGTCAGATTCGGATCTGCAGGCCTCCTTCGTTATTTTTTTCTCCAGAAGAAGAGCTACGGGTTTATAAGCTACTTAATGGGTGCTCAGAGGAGTTCGATAACTATTCTACTGGATGCAGCAGAGTACGTCCTCAATTTTCCAGTAATTGGGACGTTGAGAAGTGGAGAAGATGAACCATTCAGTTCTAGAGAGCTTGACATCATATGCTTTGTTGATTCGGCTCTGTATCAGCTCAACAGCGGAGCCACCTTCACACAATCTGTAAACTAGTGACCCGAAGTAACGATTGATTTTTTGCAGAAGGCACATCTTCATTTCTTCGGATCCTCCGGTGATTTGTTGATAAATAGAGAGAAAGTTGCAAATCTGTTTCGGAACCATTTATGCGCAGAACTAAAACATCTGTTTTGGTGACAGTCCCAACCGGTCAAACCGTACAAGTTGTTTTAGATATTCCTCAGAAGAGACTTGACAAACAGCCTTAGGAAATATAACCAATTATAATGAAGAAAGGTGCTGGAGGGTAAATTGTACATGGCATTATCGCTATTTTTGTACCCATCTATATTTTAGGAACGTTTTGGGTTTCGTTATTCCCTCCTTATCCCTCAGGACTTGGCCTACCAAGGAATATATTGCCCATGAAAGTTAATTCCTTCCTTGTTTTCAGTCTCATGTTGAAGTTGATGGACTCGAAAGGGCCAAATAGAGGGAGAACTGATGCTATAATAGATTTCCAGGAGCAAACAATATTCTTCCAGTGGTTCCCAGAGCAAAAATAACACTCCAAAGAGCTCACTTGGTCCCATATTTTTCCCATATTGAAATGGCCAACCGTTACTCGTTTCAGATACAAATCCCATGACGAGGCTGATGCAGAGAGGGACGGCTTTTTTAGATGTAGGCTCTCTTCTTTTTCCATAAAAAACCAAGCAGAGCGTCTTCAACCTTTGTTTTATGGAATTGGAGTACGAAATATATATTTCAGTAAATGGATATACGTTGAATAATGAATAGTTCCTTATCCTATTTTGTCCACAATGTTAATACCGAGATTGTTATAGAGTATAAATATTTAAGACCGAAGATAAGATATTTTTTTAGTTGTTTTTATGTTCGTCTTAGCCGATCCTTCTCTTGAAACAACAATCCAAAAAAGAGTTGCACTATATGAATAGCTTAGGGACGGGTAGATCTCTTCCAGCTCTTATACGTTGGATAACTTAACTTTTGATTTTATTTTCTGATAGGTATGAGACACATGAGAATAATAGTAGCAGATTCAAAGTTCCTTTAATTCCCAACTTCAATTCTTTGGATGTTCCCAGAACAGTAAAGGGAGGTCATTATTGTAGAGCTGGACTCTTGATTTTCGTTTAATTTGCAAGCTATCGCCGAGCATTCTGCGGAGACCATTCATTTCTATTCAAAATTATCGCCATTATTTGTTTAAAGTGGATCGAGAAACCTCGCCTAAGCAATTCCGAAAAAATGTGAGAGATGAAATCAAAGATTTTATTGAAATCCACAAACAACGACACAAACTCTTTACCATCGGTCACAAAGCGGTCGATCTTGTCCTGGTTTGAGCGTGAAATATCTTCAACTGTTCTTCTTTTCATGAATCCTTTTTGGAAGGACCAATAATATTTGAAAGAACAAACCTTTCGTTTAGGATTTCCGTAAAAAATAAAAGATGTTTTTAGAAATGTAATCAGGCGAAAATTTGTATTTCTATCGGATTCTTTCCTTTTTTTGACAATAATATTACAAGACCTTATCCCATGAATCGAGGTACTTTCCCTGTGGCCAGTACTTCATCGTAACATGCCTCTAGGATTTAGGCAAATATAGCTGCGATTTTTTATAGAACTCGTAAGGAAGGACTTATCGGGATATTTGTATTTTTCTCAGTAACTTTCGATATATGAAAATATCTCTTCTTATAAATTGGGGACTCTAGACTCTTAATTTAGTCTTTGGAGATTGATGGTCTTATGTATCACAAATGTCCTCAACCAAGATTTATATCACCTTCTCTCCACCATCTCTGACAGAAGTTACATGTTCCTTCCCTCCTGCAGTCTTTTCATTTATATAATTAGAGTTTAAGTTCCTTATCTCTCAATTGATTTCAATAGGACGATTTGTCATTTCCCTCCTTCCTTGTTCTCAAGATAGTGATTTGTTGTACATAGGCTCTGGAGATTCTCTTCGGAAAATATATCAGGTTGAGTACATTTTATATTCCTTTGAATAAGCACAGATTTCGCCCTGAAGGCTGCCTCGAAGTTTTGATGTTCAATATGTTTTTCACCATGATATTTCTTTGGTAAATATATTTAATACATTACTATGGATTTTTAAAGTAAAAAATATGAAAAAGAAATATGTCATTAATGAAATAGAAAATGCCTCATATGAAATCATAAGCAATATATAAAAATATCTTACTCACACAAATATAAATGGTATTTATACCATACGAAAGCCTCTAGGAAAAGAAATACTCCTTACTCAACAGCCATATTATCTTCTATTGAATATCCATTAACACAGGAATGTTCAATAATAATTTGATATGGCCTTTTTATGGTCTGCCGTCCTTTCTCTTTAAGTTTTTCTCCCATCTAAGTGCTAACATGAAATCTCTGTCAGAGCCAAGCGACCATTTATAATGGTTTATTATTATTATCATTATTTAAATTTTATTCCTTACAATCGATTGATTTAATAAATATGGGGCTTTCCTAATAATATTATTCGTCGTATTAACTGCCCCTTCCTTGCTGTGTCATTTGGTAGAGAGGCTCATTGATGGATCGAGAGCCTGAATGGCACAGGGAACTATGAAGATTGATTTGTTTGTTTGAAAGCAGAATCGAATTCACCTTCGTCCTCCATACCGTATAACACTGTTAAATACTCGGGATCTACTGGTGACCAATAATATAATATTAAGAATTGATACTCTTCTTTAGCTCTGAAGGATATTGGTTAAATCATTTTTCAAAGTCGTAAGAAATCACACTCAACAAAAAAAAGTATTGATAAGACGTCGCATCACTATTCGGACAAAAACGACGTTCATGAAAGAGATATTTGCTCGACAATGTAGAAACTTATGACTAACTTTGTCGGAAGGATTGATTTACGTGAATATTTTTATTCTAATAAATGTTTATAGACACTAAATCAAAGTTTTATTAGATATAAGTAATATTTCGTTTTCGAGTTGGTCCTCATTTGTTAATGTCGTTTTTTCTACAATATGAAGTCACATCTGATCGTTACTCTTTAAGTAAGTGTGATTCTTTTGTGTTTCAGGAATTAACAGAACATTTTCGAGCTTATGCCGTCATCAATGAGAGTCAAGCGTTCTTCTAAATACCTATCATTCAGCCCTCAGTGATTCATAACCCAAAGGTAAATAGATGAATCCTGGAATTGAAATATTTTCTGAATATACAAAAAATCGCCATAAATACTTTTAGAAAAAGTTGATCTTGTCTTAGTGGATTACCTTAATATTTAACGAAAGGGAACTGATTACGGATATTAAATCATGACACGACTCCTTCTAAAGCAAATAAATAAGGAAAAAATGTACTTAAAAAGCTTTCTATGATGTCATCGAGAGGCATTTTCTAAATGTTTTTAAGCATTTTCCAAGGGAATATTAATTAAATATAAAAGAAGGAAACATTATCAATGTTATTGATAAAAAGATTAGGTTTGAAAAAGGAGCCATTCAAGTTCATAGAGTTTATCAAATAAAATAACATTGAAAGAAAAACCAAATTTTATGATAAATAGTTCAAAGTATATGATTATTTAATATTAAGGTAAGTTATTTTCATATTTTTTTTAAACATAGAACAAAAATCAGATATCGTTCCATCCCTTTTTCCATTCCATTATTGGGGAATCGAACCTGGTGGACACAAATCGTGATATCATGTAATTCCTTACATGGATGGAAGCGAATACTTTATGTATTCTCTATTTGTCACCATGGCAAGGATACTGTGAGGATACCTCCTATACGATGACGTCAATAACTAACGTCCTTCACCATTGACGTCACGGGAGCCCCATGTGCTGACCCGACCTGATCTCTCTCTCTCTTCTTAAGTATTGAATAAAGTATTCTTATCTATATAATGTCTATGAGTTATTCGGCTTCCGTGAAAACCCCACACATACTACTAATAGGTACCCTGTAATAAGTTGTCTATAATACCAAGGAGAATATAAATAAGGTGAGGCAATGGGAATCGACGTAGGCAATTGCAGGGCGACAGCTGACTATTTTGTTGTGATATCACAAGTGCTACGCTTGAATTCTAGTTCAGTTTGTATTGTAAAGCGAAAATGTGATATACTCGAGGAAGTAATGGTGTTAGTGCCATCCCTCTTGCTATAATCCTCGAGATGCATAATATTTTGCACTTCCGACGAGGGATCCCAATATCCAACATCTGTGGATTGCACGATGCAGAAGATCCGACAGGATTAGCTTAAAGAATGCGAAGATCTGCGATCGTCATTTTACTCCAGATGACTTCCAAAGGAATATTCAGGCTGGAAGAATAGGAAGAAGTCTCAAGTTGTTCCTACACTCTTCATCCCTGGATCACCCTCCTCAAGTGTGTCCAAGTCCTTCAGACAGGTTCGTCAAGAAGCCCGTGAACGAAAAAATTGTGAGTTGACTAGTGAGAAGGAATAAGGAACTCTCAGTCACGAAAATGAAGCTGTCCTGCTACAAAGCTAAGTGCCTCAAACTTGGCTCATAACACTTTAAGGAAACTTTATTAGAACCTCATTGGAAAATAATTACACAGCGAATTCAAACAAGAAGGTTAATTAATCCTTAGACAAAGTTCATTCGTGGCTACTCAAAAGAAGATGTAACTACCGCCCTCATTCTACGGAGCATATGTACCCGGGCCTTTGAGTACTTGCGCTCACGGAAACTCCTTCCTCTGCCTAGTCGGCAAACACAGGAAAAATTCCAATGACTGTTCCAACGAGGGTCTCTCCTATATTGCTGGATACTCAGGAAGTTTAAAGAACTCCACCCACATTTGGTGAAACAGAGGAGTAACATTGAAGGATTTGAAGAAACACAAAGTCCTTGGATTGAGTTATTACCGCCCCTTCTCCCGATTTTTGAAGTTCTGCCACCTCTTAGAAAATCATTTCCATTTTTTTCATAATAGCCATCAAGACGCAATCGATAAAGACCCCATGTTTTTCTAAGAATTTTTAAGCCACTTATCAATTTATATCCAAATTGGTCAAAATAAATTATTATTGCTTTTGTAATAAATAAAAAGAACACGGATTCGAGTCAATTTTCTTAATAAGCTACTTAAACTGAAAAAGCTAGTGAAACTTAAACACATAGGTCAGGTTACTAATGAGCGTAATTCTATTAATATTCTTATGTTCCCCTTTTTTTATATGCACATATGTAGAATTCTATTATTGTGATTTATAAATTTCTTGAAATAAATGAAAATCTTGAATTAAAAATTATTTTTATTGTTTGAAACTATTATTGGCTAATTACTTAAAATAATGAATACTAATGACAAATCATTTACTTAACAAATTTTTCATGCAACATGGGTCCTTTACACTAGCACTACACAACAATATTGTAATGAAATATTTTCAATTGAAGATAAATTGAGAAATAATTACTAAATCATTGCACTAAAAAAAATGTTTTTTCATTGTAGCATTCGTGACGTCACAAAATTATTCCTTTTGATCAAGAGCATAAGTCAAAGATTTCCTCTTTGACTCACCTTATTTATATTCTCCTTGATAAATACCAAACCCTTGTAAACACACAAAAAATCTTTGTTTAGTAAGTGCCTATAAAAACAAATCCTGGGTATGTGAGTCAATGTCTAATGCATACTTTATGTGCATTTTTACAAAGGAAATCTATCGATGAGCCGATAAATAAGTGAAAAGTTTTCTTAAAGAACTCATCTATTCAAGCTCAAATCCTTTGTCAATATATTGCAGCTGGTGGAAAAACAAAGATATATTAATAAATAAATTTCGCTTAGTTATCAATAATGACTATTCAGATAACGTAAAAAAACAACATTAAATCATTATGATGATGAGATCAGCAGGTTTGTTTCTCCATAGAGATATAAAGATATAGAGAGCTTTTTCCCTCCAATTAGAAGAGAAACATCGTTCAGCGTATTCTGGACACAATGACGTATTTCTGCAAAAAATCCAATAAGCTCTCTATGTCTTTATATCTCTATGGTTTCTCCCTATCCGATCGCTTCAAAGGAGGTGTTGCTGGGGATTGTTTAGAAGCTTATTCCCTTCATAACAGAGAACCATCGTTCAGCTGTATTTTGTGTCCAATATAAACAAGTAATTTATACTACGGCATCTAAGCTGATCACAGAGATAGAAATATTTGTTTATATTGGTCACAGAAACATATTCATCTGAAGAATCCAATAAGACCTCTATGTCTTTATATCTCTATGGCACAGGCTCAGCCAAGGATTCATGGCCATCCAGTATGTAGTGACGTCAGCTAAGATCATGGGGGAGTGTTATGAAAGAGCCACGCTGTGACGTGCGGGTCAGTTGAAATATAGAACTTGAAGTGAAGAAGGGGTTTAATATCATGTCAAGGAAGGGGGATCAGACGACTTCGGGACTGTCGTGCCACACAGTAGGAGATATTCTATAGCTTTATATTCCCAACCTTCTCCAACTTCAATCCACAGCCAACGTCGGGCTTAGAAGTCTCTGAGGTCATCAGTTACGTCATTGGAGTTACAAACAGAAGATTTATGCTGTCAATTTGACCGATGACGTCAGTATTCAACCTACCATAGTCCCGCCCAATGACACTTTGTACCCCTTCTTTTATTTCCTCTGACTCGTAGTATGAAGAACATATTTTTTATTATCTCGCTATCTTTAACACCGGAAACTCTCTCCCTCTCTTAGCCGGAAGCCGTTGAATGCATAACTGATTATCTATTAGAGATTAATTTACACTCCAATGTAGGACAGATTGAAGGGGAAATGCATGAGGATATGATGCCCTTGAGAGTATTTATGTAAGAAGTCAATAGATACTACGACTATTCGCCCAGGGAATAATGTCAATCTCTTAACAGTTTGGCCTTGCATTTATTACAATTCAATGCTTATGTGAGAAGAGTGAGGGCTGGTAAGTCATGTGGATAAAGGTCACAATACAAGTGTTGCGGGCAGGATACAAGTGGATTCAGTTGCCTTTCAGTCAGCATTTAGTTGAATGATAAGGGATTATTTTAGTTCTGGATTGGGTTGAATATACTTTTAAACCACATATTTGGATCAGTATTGAATCGATACTATCAATATATCCAAGGGTTAGTAAGGCCCTTTGTCGTTACATTGTTAAGTATATTAAAAGCCAGGGACTTGGCTTCAAGATGAGGCGAAATAAAAAATATATTCAGGTATAAATATTGTCATATCAAAGTTTTTGTTATATATTGAACTTTTTCTTTAGGAAACTCTATTCTTTTACTTTGGCCAATAATTATGAATGCTTTTATGATAGGAAATTTTCGCAAACTCACCGATCAACAAAGTTTTGACAAAGTAGCTCTACATTTTTTGTTCAATGTAGTTTGAAATTAATTGTCTATTTATGACATTAAATCTCCAAGACATAAAACCATCTTGAAATATAAAACAAAATTATAAAGCACAACTAATCAGTCATATATAACAGTGCCTTTTTATATTTTTTGGGTGTTCCTCATGTAGAAGAGGATCAAGTAGTGTCTTTGCTATGTAAGGTAGATGGAGCTAATATTCATAACTCACTGATATCTACAAGCCGAAGGGCCTAATTAAAGACATATTTGAACATTTTGCTATTTATTAAACTTAATCATGTAATTTAGACGGTCTAAGGCCATTCTTCCGACAGGAGTGCTTTATAAAATGCATTTACTGACAAGGTTTCTCTCAAAACACTTTTGCTTGTGCAAATAAATGAATGAGTACTATAGTTTAAGAGTGAGTTATTGATAAAATAATCAATATTATCCTTTTGGGGGGCTAAACAATTGGTTGCAATAACACTTTATTTCCGAAACCTAATGGAAAATTAACAATGTTGCCTCAGTTCTTTGAAAACCTGTGAACCAACTAAGTTAGCTACAAAAAGTTATTAAGATTAGTTCAAATATCTTCATTAAATAGATATTTTATAAATTTATTGAAGGGAGCTCGATAGCCGTGCGTGTTAAGGCGTGTCCAACTCTCAATGTTGGGGGCGCAGGTTCGAATCCCGAGAGGGGATGGTCATTTTTGGTCTACCTCTTTGATAGACTAATTATAATGCTATAATGCTTATTTATATCCAATCGGATGCAATTCTATCGAACCATATAGGCAAAAAACAAAAAAAAAATATCATAAAATAACCGAGTTTTTCGTTTGTTATGTTTAATCAGTATCGGAATTGGAAAGCTAATGTAAGATATTTTAAATTTCTCGTTTCTTGACTGAAAAGCAGTCATTTTGTATGGAATACTTTAGGAACAAAAGCAACATCTCATTATATGTAACTTATATATCGGTATTACAAATAGTAACGGTCTCAACGGTCGATAATCAATAATACTGTAATATAATAGCACATATCTGAATATTTATCTGGAATCTAAGTGATTTACAATTAGGCGGCCATAAATTAGTCATACATAATGTACAAGGAGAGTAAACAAAGAAGTATTATGAAAAGGGCCTTTAATTTTGTTATTCCCTCCTCTAGCTATTAAATATTAAATTGTTATAAGTAAAATATATTTTAACCATTTTTCGGAAGATTACTATTATGTTTATCTTCTCTCAGAATCACGGGTTTCTTTTTTAGTTTTCCTTTATTTAAAAATAACATCTTCTTTTTAATAACTTTAATTTTCCTTTTAGATCTCAAGTTCCTCACAGACATGTAACTGTTATGTCCTTGACGTCACGTTGGAAGACACCCTGACGTCATGTCTACTGTGCCTCACTCTTACCTCTTCCGTGTATTATATTTTCTTATTTTGCCTACTGCGATAATAAATCAATCTTCAAGTCATGACCTTCTCAGACGTGTCGTTCTTTAATATTCGTTCCTGCCGTGCCACCTAATTGGCAACGACACTGGGATTTTGATATACTAATACTATATTCACATTAAAAGTATCCCAACACAACAGTAACAATATATAAATATTTTGATATTCTTAAATATAGATATATTATTTAAAGTTATGATGGACGAAAAGCAATTAGAGGAAACAATAACATATTTTATGAATAATGAAAAGAGATTAAAAAAACTTAAGGGGTACAATAGCCGTGCGTGTTAAGGCGTGTCCATTTCTCAATGTTGGGGTCGTAGGTTCGAATCCCGAGAGGGTATGGTCATTTTTGGTCTACCTCATTGATAAGATCCTAGGTTCGATTGAGTAATTTTAATGCTAAAATGCTTATTTATATCCTATCTGGCGAATCTGGCGAATACAAATCTATAGAACCAAATAGGCAAAAAAAACTTATATTTCAACTTGTAAAAAACACTTTTTTTATTTTTTTTGGGGAAAAATGATAAATAAAGTTTTTTCCAGAAAGACATGTATGATTTCCGAAATTGTTGAAAGCAGTAATAGGTTTAGGTATAATAATAATAAAATTTCTCTCCTTGATTTAATATATTCATATAATATATATATAAACGTCTAAATCGGTCCGTTTTAAAACTTATTACTAGCATTCAGTTATGACGCTAAAATTAACGCAACAAAGTTCAACAATTATTTGTTCTATTTTTCTAAATTGATTTACAAACGATCCATTCCTGAAAATTATTTTATTCAACCAAAAGGGACATTTAGCTTATCATAAAGGAACTTTTTCAATGAAAAACATATATCAATTATAAAAAGTCCTGTAATTTATGACATATATTGAATTTCAGCCTTTGGGCTCCTTATAGCTTTCTATTTTTAAACAATCAGTTAATAAAGTCGAATTTAGCAATATTTATATGCATTTGTCCAATATCAAATAAATAAAACACTTCCTTGCTTCTAATAAACATAATAAATGTTTGTATTTCCTTTAAAATATTTTAGGATGAAGTCACACTCTGACTATCATTGACTTTGCGAGAGCTAACATAAAAGCATGATAAGATATGGTTAATAATATCACTATTGGACATTTTATTTGTAACATGACTAATATAATTTAAATATAGCGAGAATAATAAAACAGTTGACATTATGTAAAAAGTCACCACTTCTCTTGTGGCTGTTGAAGTGTGAAGATAAGCTCAAAGATTGGGATTACAATACGTGTTTGTATGAGCCTTGGTCAAAATCATTTACAAATTCTTATGTATGAATCTTAAAATGTGTGTCTTAAACATATACATATGTATATATATATTTATATATTCAAAGGATATTAGTTATATTTTATAATTATGGCCTAATAAATATTCAAGAGCAACTCAACATGCAACGAATGAATGTTTATTTCATTACATGGTGGCGATTAATGGACCATTATTCTGACGGCAAGATTTAGAAATAGAAAGATAATAAAGCCTTGTTTCTTTTGCTGGATTTGCATTAACTAATGAAAAGTATCCATCCTTATCCATGGATTTAGGTGGCGTTTTTTGACACATGATTGGTTGAAAGAAAAGGAGAGGGAATTTTTTAAAAAGCAGCTCACGTTATGCAACAAAGTATCACTTCACTCGCGACCTTGAAGAAGGAGCATTAATTCAGAGAGAATACCATCATCCATCAAAACGAATTGTCTATTATCCATGGCCTACATCCATGACGGCATTGCCGATCCTTTGAATGGCCCCCTGTTATTCTACCCACCTATATATATATATATATATATATATATATATAGAGCTGCAACTACCGAATGTAAATCGGTATTCGATACTAACGACGGTAGATTTCAAAAACCGATCCGATTATGCGATATTTGGTAGAAGCTACCAAACACCGTATCGATTGTCAATCGGTACGGTATATTTGAAAGTATGACTTTTGTGACATTCACATAGAGACATAAAGATATAGAGAGCTTATTCCCTTCAATAGCAGAAAAACATTGTTCAACAGTCGCTTTGGCCCAACATAAACAAAGTAATTTGTACTACGTCATCGTAAGTTGATATTTAAAAGTGGAAGCGTTCCCTTGTGTGAAGAACTTGAACTTTTCAAAATAAATAAACAATACAACTTATGGTATTATAGAACAGATACATAATATACATTTAATATCAGCACATGCTATGCATTGAATAATAGAGAACCTGAAAGTCCATTCAATATTGGACAATAAGAGACAGTAAATGAAAAAAAATAATTATATAGCCTTCCATTTCTTATAAAATCCAAGTACATATATAAATTATATAAGATTAGTATGTATTAAATTTCATATAATCTCTAATAAATTATAACAAATTATGTATTTAATTGTTCTTTGTTATAAATTGTCCGATAGTAAAGCATATGAAGAAGAAGAGCAGACACATAATAAATTTCTCTCTCTTTCTAATAAACCGTACCGAATATCGATCGATACTGAAGATTTATAATAAATCTACCGATACCGATATCGATCGGTTGAAGGTATATACCAAATATCGAACTGGCGGTAGATTTTTCTACCGAATCCCAGCTTTGATATATATATATGAATTTCATATTAAAGTCAGATCCTTCAACAGATGTCATTGGGTCTTCATCGCCATTTTTTACGTTTAGTATTCCTTACGGCTTGGTATTTAAACATCGTAAAAAGAAGAAATCACACGAAAGTTTTCATCGCATGTGACTTTTCATATTAAAACCAGTTCCTTAAAAAGTTGTCATAGCACTTCATTGCCATTTTTCTATTTTGTATTCCTTACAGCTGAGAATTAATCATCGTAAAAAGAAGAAGTCACACGAACAATTTCTGTGATGTCATCGCATGTGACTTTTCATTTTAAAATCGTTTCTTCAAAAGCTGTCCTTTGGTCTTTATTGCCATTTTTTTTTTCCATTTTTTTTTCGTTCTTAAAGCTGGAAATTTAAACATCGTAAAATAAGTTATTTTCAAGTCGTTTCATAGAGTACCTATGTTATTTTTCTTATGAAAAGTAGGTCCTTAAAAAGTCGTCATTGCATCGCCATTGCCATTTTTTCCGTTTGTATTCATTAAGGCTGGGTATTGACATCACTCTCCATCTCTTGGCGTTATTAAATTTTGAATAGCGAATAGTGTTTGCATTTAAAAAAGTTGTTATTTTCCACAAAACTTAATTTGGGGTGACATACAGGGACAGAAAGAAAATTATTTTTAAGTAATCATGTAGAAAACGAATTTTCCGGGAAATACTCAATAAAAACAAAAACACGTCTTAGTACCTCAGTCTCATCCACAGAAAATTTGGTCAAAATATAACTTGGCAATTAAAAAAATGGGCAAAAAACGTTTTGGCGAATAAGATAAGCATGTCGATGACGAATTTTCCGGGAGTTGACAACCCAACTAAAACACTCCCTGAGCTCTCAAAACTATTCACTGCAAATTTCGTCAGATCTAATGCCCGTTCGGGAGATACAGGAAACGAACGAACGAACGAACAAACGAACGAACAAACGGAATTTTTTTATTATTAGTATATAGCGAATATACCGGCGCTGCCCGGGATTTTCCAACTTGACAATAGTATGGATGAACAAAATCACACCAATAATTTTAGTGATGTCATCGCGTGTGATTTTTCATATTAAACTAAGTTCCTTAAAAAGTTGTCATTGAGTCTTCATTGCCATTTTTCCGTTTTGTATTCCTTAAGGATGGGTATTTTAAGCATCGTAAAAATTAAATCACACGAATAATTTATAATTTCAGTGATGTCATCGCATGTGACTTTTCATATTAAAATCAGTTCCTTCAACAGTTGTCATTGTGTATCATTGCCATTTTTTCCGAATTATATTCCTTACGGCAGGGTAAATAAACATAGCAAAAAGAAAAAATTACACTAATAATTTCAGTGAAATCATCGCATGTGACTTTTCATATTCAAACCAGTTCCTTAAAAAGTTGCCATAGCTCTTCATTGCCATTTTTCCGTTTCGTATTCTTTAAGGCTGGGTATTTAAACATCGTAAAAAGAAGATTAATAATTTTAGTGATGCCATCTCATGTGATTTTTCATTTTCAAATCAGTTCCTTAAAAGTTGTCCTTGGGTCTTCATTGCCATTTTTTCCGTTTTTTTGTTCCTTAAGGCTGGGAATTTACACATCATAAAAAGAAGTAATTTTTAAGCCATTTCAAAGAGTGCTAATGTTATTTCCTAATGAAAATTAGTTCCTTAAAAAGTCGTCATTGCATCGTCATTGCCATTTTTTCCGTTTTGTATTCCTTAAGGCTGGGTATTGACATCCCTCTCCATCTCTAGGCATTATTGAAATTTGATTAGCACGATGTTGCAATATAAAAAAGTGTTGTTATTTTCCACAAAACTTAAATTTGGGGGGACATACAGGGACAGAAAGAAAAATATTTTTAAGTAATCATGTAGAAAACGAATTTTCCGGGAAACACTCAAAAAAACAAAAACACACGTTTAAGTACCTCAGTCTTATCCACAGAAAATTTAGGCAAAATCTAACTTGTAATTTTAAAAATCGGCGAAAACGTTTTGGCGAATAAAATAAGCATGTCGATGACGAATTTTCCGGTAGTTGACATTCCAACTAAAACACTCCCTGAGCTCCCAAAACTATTCACTGAAAATTTCGTCAAGATCTAATGACCCGTTCGGGAGATACAGGGAAACGAACGAACGCACAAACGAACGGAATTCTTTTTTTAAGTATAGATATATATATATATTGAAAAAAGCAACTATTCAGTCCCAAAAAAACAGAATGTTATAGGTTTGTTCATATTATATATATTATTATTGTCATATATAATGTATTGTCACTCTGATTGTCGGACGTAGAAAAATAAAGATAGTAATGTGATCAATTGAAAAAATCTTGTTAGTGGTTAGTTTCGGGGAACAAACTCTGCCTATCCCTAAGCCTTATGGAAAAAAAGCGCGCCCGCAAATGCTGCTAAAAGTATCTGGTTCCCTGTTTTCTTTTGGATATAATAAACATAAACAAACTCTGTGAAGACATACTTCGGACGATGTTTAAATTATGGTTGATTAAGAGGTACATATACAATATATTAATTCCTGTATGTATATTCAGGGGTGTCCAGTAATTTCATCGCGCGTAAATTCGTCACGGACCTTTTTATAGCCGTTTTTGGTCGCCGGTAAATACCCATGGTACCATCGACTAAGCGAAGAAGATTAGGTCTACAAAGTAAAAAAATCAATCGCGCGGAAAACGCTTCACTACAAAAAAGCTAGGCGACAAAAATACCCCGAGAAAAAGACGAAGGACGAAAAATACTTCACTACAAAAAAGCTTGGTGACAAAAATACCGGTGACAAAAAGAAGAACGACAAAATTGACTGACTATAAAAGAGCAAGTGATGTATTTACCCGCGACAAAAAACGGCTATAAAAGGTCCGTGACGAATTTACGCGCGATGAAATTACAGTAAACCATATTCAGGCATAAGTGGCATAATATCAGCCCAATATTAATGTCATCAGTGCCTCATTAGTGGAGATCCAAGAAAAAATACACTTTTTCTTGGTATGATGAAGGTGAAAGATGTGAAGAAGGAAGTTATTTTGTCGAAGTTTACTATGATACTGATCAGGAGTCATCTAATATCTGCAAGTGTACCAACATAGTTCCCCTTTTTTTAGCCAATCAAATTTGAGAGTACGCAAGAACTACTTATCAAAGAACAAACGCCTACCTAATACATGACAGAGAAACATCCCGGCGCGCTTTACTTGCCGGGATTTTCCCCCCTTTTACATATATATAACAACATATAAGAGAAAATAAGATTGTCATACATTTATTATTTTTGTAAAGATATATTATTACGAAAAAAATGAACAATACTAAATAATGTATAATCTAACACATTTTCATCAATAAAATATAGCATTAATTATAACATATGCATTAATATTATGAACAATATTTTAAAAGTTTAAAAAGCAAGATTCTAAAAATACAACTAAGAGACTTACACAAAAAAAAAACTACAAAAAAGATTATTATAATAATTATTATTGGAGGAGAAGAATGATTTTTCTCAATAAATTAGTTGTGCCATTTCGTAGAAGCCAATTTCCATTTGTTATAGCAAAAATAACTATGTATTATATTTTGTTACGAAGAGAGGGACATATTTTATTATAAAATATATATTTATTTGTAAATACTATTTTTTTAATATTGTTCTGTACACACACACACAACATGTTGACTTAAAAACAAAGATAGAGAAAGATAAAGAATGAGTAACACAATGAACGGTCATGGATATAAAATCTTGAATGATTATTATAGTGATGATGATGCTGAATACAATTGAATGATGGGTAGAAGTTTTCTAAAGGATATTTTGATATATATATATGTATTCTTTTGTATATTCTTTTTAGGAAATGATATGCGAAGAGCAAAAAAGGGATGATAAATTTCGAAAAAAGAGAGTCAAGTTAGATATATATATATATATGAATAGTTTTTCTTTATCAAAAAAGTTTGTTTATAAAAGATATAAGAAAAAAACCATTTGGTGGGTGGTTTGTGTGTATGGATATGGAAAGCCGTGGTATTCTACTTGTTTTACATAAAGGTTTGCACCGTCCGTTGAGAGTAGTAAAAAAAGGAGGCAAAGATCCTTTTTTTTGTTTGTTGTTGTTTTGAATGCAGTTCATGTAGGAACTCGTATAAGAAACTATTGCCTTCAAAATATATTTGATGAGAGTGATAATTAGGGTTGAATGGATTCAACAACAACAACACCCAATGCACAACGACATGTAACGACGAACCTCGTAGAGAGACAAACTTATTTATTTGTATATTAAATCATGGCTTTTTCTTCTTCTTCTATGGAAGATCACAGATTTTTTTTCTTTCATTTCAGTAAAAACTCATCTTTTTTTCTTGTTTTATTATCTTATCCGTCTCATTTTCGGACGGAGTCATCCTCTATTTCCGTCATGGGGAGGGCCTCAAAGCCTCCGTCCGGCTGGGTCTGAAGCTTGCTCATCTCGGCCAGTTCAGCCTTGCTCAAATGATACACGAGTCCGGCTCCAATGGAGTCTCCAAGGACGTTGATGGCAGTACGGAATCTGTAAAAAGGTGAAGAGGTGTTATATGAGTCATCTGAATGGGAAACTTTTGAATAACTTAAACATAGTATGAAAAACAAGGGACATAAAATTTACATAAAAGAAAAGGAGAATGGCATATTAAAAATACTTCCATTAGTAAATAATGTTGCGTTGTGAGAGGTTGGGATAAAAGATACTTTTTTTACATTAGTACCAAATACAATTAGTGACTGAACTATCGAGATACAAGAACAGGTGTTCACATTGGTCCAGATCAGAGTGCCAAAAGGAAAAGAGAAATGATTCACAATAATGACGTCATGTTTGTCTTATGGTATGAGAGGTTCTGAGTAAATTTATGTTAAGATATGGATACAAAATAGAACAATGACGTTGTACTATTTGGTTCATAGAGATATAAAGATATAGAAGACATATTGAACTCGTCAGAGAAGTACGTCATTGTGACAAGAATATAGCTGAACGATGTTTCTCTGCTATTGGAGGGAAGAGAAATACGTAAATGTGTTATGTTTATATCTCTATGATTCTATCTCTATGATCAGCTTACGATGACGTAGTATTAATTATCTTGTTTATAGTGGACACACAGAATACAGCTGAACGCTGTTTCTCTGCTATTGAAGGGAATCATCTCTCTATATCTTTATATCTCTATGATTTGATTTTGTTATCAATTAAGACAACATGAGCAACACAGTTTTTAAATATTCTTTATTGATCTTTCTACATATACAGTAGAGAGATGACTTGTTTTTGTCAAATGAGACAAGGTAGGCGATGAACTCCTACCGCATCCATTTAATATATATTAAAAAGTACTTCTGATCATTCGAACAGAATATATTATTTTTCACTTTATCTCTTCTGTCTCTTGTCCAGATCCAATCCATAGTACAAAAAAATATATTCGTAGTATTCAAATGTAAAAATAATTTATGAATTTAATTTAAAAAATATATTTTATTATTATTCAAACCAAATAAAGACGATAAAATACAAAAAGTAGATTGTATTGTTTTCAATTTTGGTTAAATTTTCAAGTTGGTCGTGACATAACACTATGATATTGTATATTAACTAAAGCGCACTTCTTCAAAGCCTTTCCACGGTTCAAAAATCTTTATAGCACAAAATATCTAATCATCGTCGATTTGTTTGAAAAGAGTTTGTGCCAGCATTTAATGTATGGTAATTCGTCCATTTCAACTTATTAAGGAATAGAGCAGCCCGTCAAATGCCGTATTGATTCAAGATTCTTCATAATCCTTGATCAAAAACTATTAAATGTTCCTATATCTATTACTTCTAAGGAATACGTAAAAAGGCATGGATTTTATTTTTAAAAGTTTGCTAATTATCTTTATAAGCCTTGAACTTGACAAACAATTTGTTTAATTTATCCTCTTCTCAAAAACATAAAATGGCTTGAGTCTCTATCTTAATAAATGGTATGTGGATTTATCACTCAGTTTTTTTTTTTTTTGGCATAGATATATCTTTCTGTATAATATTACTTATTGCACTTTATATAAACAATTAAGGGCGTGTCTTTTAATATCTACCATTTTTTGTACAATCAGAACAATTATCTTAAGATCATGTAAAGACCTGGATTGTTTGGTCAGCGCACAAATAAACAAAGAGAACAAGGACGCTTAAATTGCAGGATGCTGCCTTGCAATTGCTTGAGGCGAAGACATAATCGTTATTAATCGCCTTCATTTCCTCCTTTGTTTCTTTTTTATCAATTACCACAAATCAGGACGAATATCCGTGGGTGTATGTGTAAGAACAAGAAAGATAAGTATTTTACACCAAGCAATGGAAGAGACAAAAAGAACTTCCTCTCTTCACAATTATCATGAGCTATTAAACCTAATTGAGAGTGTATTTATCGCTTCGAGCTCTCTGCACCACTTACCGGTCAAGTAGCCAATCCACGGCTAGAATGATGGTCACGTCCTCTGCAGGGAGTCCAACTGTGTCCAGGACCATGACCATGGTAACTAGACCGGCTTGTGGGATCCCGGCTGCTCCGATGGAGGCTGCGGTTGCAGTGATGGAAATGGCGATGATCTGACCAATAGACATGGACATGCCACGGATTTGTGAGATAAAAATGGCGGCAACGGCCTCATAGAGCGCCGTGCCGTCCATGTTGATGGTAGCACCAATGGGTAAGACGAATCTGAAAAATAAATCGTCGAATGAAACTTTGATCTAAGAAGGGAAGCTCATCTAACTACCGAGCAATCCTGGGATCCACTCCGTTCTTTTCCTCCAGGAGGTTGATGGTGACGGGGAGTGTGGCGGAAGAGCTTGCAGTTCCGAAAGCCGTTGTGAAAGCATTGGTCATGTTGGCGATGAATTTGAATGGTAATATCCTCGTGCAGACTGTGAAAATGATGGGGAGAACCACAAATCCGTGGAAGAAGAGACCAACTAGGACAGTCATGAAGTAGAGGCCAAGCTGCCCAGCCACCAAAGACAGATCTTCCATTTCTAGAATTTGTCCACCGATGAGAAAGAAGACTCCGATGGGAGCCATGTAAATGACCCATGTTGTGATGCACATCATGGCCTCCGACAAACAAGTGAAAAAGTCTAAAAGTGGTTTTCCCTTTTCTTTCATTTGAGCCAAAGTAATCCCCAAATTACTATAATAGAAAAAAGAAACTAAAACATTTGTGGCTTTTGATATCTCCCTCTTTACCTGCAAAGAACACAAGACCCAGGATATTAGTTCCATTGGTAAACTCTCCAGAGATTTTCCATGTGTACAGGTCATTGGGATCCCGAAGTTGCTTTCCATCATCAAAAGCCACATCTCCAGGATATGTGAGAACAGTTCGATATTGCATAATAGTGGCCTTAAAAAAAAGAAACATTAACAATTTGTCCACGCTATTTGGTCCATTTCATTTGTCTACCTGAATCAAATTGGGTGGAAGCATGTTTCGAGCAAGATCCATAAGTGTATCAGCAGCAGTGACGTTTCGAGATTCTCCAACCTGTACTCCAAAAGTATTGTATGCTCATAAATTTCAAACAAACAAAATGTTTCTTTACCTTTTTGATGTCCGTTTCGCTTTTTTTTGGTGTTCCTGGATGAATCGTGGTCACGAGTATGATACCAAGAATGACGGCAAGAACTGTCGTACTCATATAGTATCCAATGGCTCTTCCGCCAACCTAAAAAACCGACCAATTTATTAGCTATGCAATTGTTGAAAAGGATGTGTAGATCCTACCTTTCCAGAGAGACTCATATCAAGTGAGCCAACGGCAGCGATAAGACTCGGTACAATCAAAGGAAGAATAAGAGCCTTTAACATGCGAAGGAACAATTTCCCAACGTATGATACGTAAATAACTTCTCGCTCCGTCCATTTTTCTATCCATCAAAAAGTAAAAAAGATCCGGTTCATTAGTAATTCCAAGAAAATTGTCACTTTAAAAATTGTATATCTATATAAGGTGAAGAGAAGACGCTAAGCAAGAAGTGAAACTAATTTTAACGCATTTCTCCTCTTCTCACCTTCTCTTTGCCGAAGCACAAGTCCGAAAACGACCCCTCCTATGACACCAATGAGCGTTGCCAGTGTCAGTGCGCTCCCCTTCATACAATCCTTCACGTTTTCCTTGGTTAACTTCGCCATTCTGATCCCTTCAGTTATTTCCCCTTCACTTCTTTCTTTGTTCTTCGCCTCTTCTATTAGTGCCTTCCAATCACACACACACACACACAGATAAAATCCGTCAGAACATTTTTGTGTCGCCAAGCTATTAATCCTGAATGGTGTAGATCAGAAAAGAATTTAAATAGATAAAGGTCACAAGAGCATAGATGTGTCAAAAGGAGAAGGATCCCTCTTACCGACACGGATCACTCACTTAATGTGTATATACTTCTTCTTTTCTTTTCAAACAATACACGGCTGTAAGCAGAAATGAATATTCCTTCTTTCTTTTTTTATTTATTCTTCCCAATATGATTTCCCGAGCAGCAACGCGAGACTGAACACTGAAAAAAGAAACTAAGGGGGGTATGGGGGGGAAAAGCTCAAAAATATACTATTCTCCAGTAAACTTAGTTAATAAGACGCCCGCCCACGCGCAACTTTGACTCGAAGTGCCCTCCTGGGTTGGAGAGGAAAAACTCGCTCTCCTTTCCCCCCCCCCCCCAAAGTATCTTCTCAGCCAAAAGAAGCGGCTTTACAAGGAGTAAGCTTTATGTTCCCCCTCCTATGTATTTGTTTCCCCTTAGTATATCCCCTACACTCAATATAGAAAAACAATTATAATTAAACAGAATAAGGAATATATATAGAGAGAGAGAAGAGAGGTCTCTTTACTATTAGCGTCTAGACCTATTTGAAAAAAGTTCCATTTGCAAAATGACTTCTTCAATATTATAAGAAGGGCTTCCTTGCCTTTAAATTGATGATGATGTTGATGATATAACTTGTTGCTGCTAGTAATCCTTATTATTTTTAGTAGAAAGGATGAGAATGGTTAAGAGGGACTTGAGAGGGAAATAGAAAAAGAAGGGAGACTTGTTGTTTCGAACTTGACTGATGAAAGCTCACATCTTCTTTTCCTCTCTTTCTCTGGAATCATACTTTCTCTTTTACTTGAGCATTTTGATAACAAGAAGAGCAATAAAAGGCTACGCACTCTTATCCTCCTCTCCTCATAGGATCATTATATATTTATATGCCTATTTGACCCTATACGGCATTTTAAAAATGGTTATACTGCTTGTTGAGCTCCTCTATATCTAGACCACATCTGAGCTTAGTCCGGTATCCGACAGTAAAAGTCCTTCTACAATCATTTTCTTTATATATATTTTTTTTCTTCTTTATTTGCTAAGAGTAGTTATATATAAAAATACATAAATAAACATTATAGTTTAAAATTAAAACTCTAAACGTAAGTCAAACAACAGTTAAATAATCAATCATTAGAATATTTAAAAAAACACTTCACATTACAACAGATTAAAAGAAATACAGTAACCAAAGGAAATTTAATAAAAGAGAATATAGAAATAACATTGGCTCACACATTTGAAAATCTTTGGTAGCTTTTATATTGGCGGATTAGTCGACGAAGAAATTTCAGGCTCCCTTGCGCGCCATCAGGGTAAACTTTATTAATTCGTCGGCATAAGTCCGTTGGGTCTCCGAAGCACAGGGAATCTTCATTGCTAACACGGAATAGCATGCGGAGGTAGAAATTAAAATTGCTCTAATGGAGTGTTGATCCAGGGGATGAGAAGTAGCCAGTTGTTCCGATAAAAGACTTCGGATGCTTGACAAAGCATATTCAATGGCTTGTGACTTTGGATTGTTGGAGCGTTTACAAGTTGTTCCGAATAAAATGATGGGAGTATATATATATAATATTGTATATACATATATATACCACATCTGAGCTTCGTCCGGTAACCGTCGGTAGAAGTCTATCTACAATTATTTTTCTTTATATATATATATATATATATATAATATTATATATATATATATGTATAGTTCAATTGAAACAGTCACGTATCAGAGTACAATAAAATATACATTTAAAACTATGATTTTAAGATTTTTTATATTTTTTCATTTTGATGTATTTTAGTCGAGGTAGAATAAGTTTCTTATTACAGTTTTATGTCTAAATTAGACCTGAAAGTCGCCTCAATAAAAGCATTAAAAATGTTGTTATCTTATATGGCAAATCAGATAAATTGTTTATATCCAATTACTTTAAGAATGAGGATACTTAAAAATGTATTATTTGTGTCATCAATTGAGTTCACTTAATTTACAAAAAATGGTATTTCTGTGATATCTAAAAACCAACCACTTTTTTTAATCACATAGTTTTTATTCGAATTTAAGATTGAAAATAAATTGATAGTTATGTCAATGAACGGATTTCTTTCTTAACTTATTCAATTGGATGCAAATATTTTAAGCTTGTGTTTTTTTAAGTATGTGTTGATTCACATTTTAAATAAAATGTTTCATCCTATGGTTTTCACCCTTTAGCTTCATAGTATATACATTTCTTTCCTACGTTTAGTTATATTTATACCTATTAAAAACCAAGTAATTGCACATTTGACAAAACAAAAATAAGGATATCAGTTCCGAATTAAAGCTCCAGGGAAGAAATTCATCACAACATAGGTAAAAGCATCTTAAAGGTGAGCAATTATAATCAATTAAAGAAACAATTGTAACAATTTTCATAAGAAATTCTTAAAGATCTTCTTCAAAATACATTTCTTTGTTTTTATACGTTTCTTAGGGATTGTTACAAAAATCAGGCGTTAATAGATTCACCAACATCTTATATTGACTTATATAGAAAATAATTTATTTAGTGAAGGGTTAAGGAACCTTGGTAGCCTTCAGATCAAAGGACAATATTTATATGAACGATGGGGCAGGCTAGAAATCCTTCTTTAAATGATCATTCTTATAATCATGTTGCTCATAAATATTAGATTAAAAACAGGTTCTGCTTTTTTAGGAGTTTTTTTTTTGGTTATATATCTATACTAATAAATAAAAATTCCGTTCGTTCGTTCGTTTCCCTGTATCTCCCGAACAGTTGATTAGATCCTGACAAATTTTCGGTGAATAGTTTTCAGAGCTCAGGGAGTGTTTTAGTGGGGCTGTCAACTCCCGGAAAATTCGTCATCGACATGCTTATTTTATTCGGCAAAACGTTTTTGCCAATTTTTTAAAATTGCCAAGTTAGATTTGACCAAATTTTCTGTGGATGAGACTGAGGTACTAAGACGTGTTTTTGTTTTTTTGAGTATTTCCTTGAAAATTCGTTTTCTACATGAATACTTAAAGATAATTTTCTTTCTGTCCCTTTATGTCTCCCCAAATTTAAGTTTTGTGGGAAATAACAAATTTTTTATATTGCAACATCGTGCTAATCAAATTTTAATTATGCCTAGAGATGGACAGTGATGTCAATACCCAGCCTTAAGGAATACAAAACGGAAAAATGGCAATGACGATTGTTTAAGGAACTACTTCTCATAGAAAATAACATATACACTCTATGAAACGACTTAAAAATAACTTCTTTTTACGATGTTTAAATTCCCAGCCTTAAGGAACAAAAAACGGAAAAATGGCAATGACGACCCAAGGACAATTTTTAAGGAACTGATTTTAATATGAAAAATAACATGTGAGGACATCACTGAAATTATTCGTTGGATTTTTTTTAAAGACTATTGCGTGGAAAACCCCGGTTAGCGCTGGATACATTCGCTATTAAATATATATATATATATATATCAGGAAACGTCCGGGTCCTGGCTGTCTTTTTGAGCGTCCCGGCCCGGTGTCCGCATTTTTTAGACACCGGGCTAGGACTTAAATATTTTCTTTCGTTTGTCATTCATAAATTTTTTAGAAAGGAATTTTCAAAATATTATTTTCTATAAAAAACGTCCTCAATTTTTTGGATATTCTTTTCTAAAAGAACGTACTCACTTCAGATTGTCGAAGGAACGAAAATATATATTGGCCCGACCCGGCTTTAAATATTAATGTCCCGGCCCGGGTCCCGGCGAAAAAAGGTTTCCCGGTCGTTTCCTGATATGTATTTATATATTTGTTTCTTTGCTTTTTGTGCTGATGAATGATGGCTAAACTTTAAACTCATATGCTTAAGGACGTTGGATATATTAACATTATCCTAAATAAAACCTTTTTATTTTGTATTTAAGTATAACTTCGACTACCATCAACATACAATATTATACCTTGAAGAAATCGTGCGGTAATGAGATAGAAAACCCACTTGGGATAGGAAAATTGCTCTTACAAACTCACCAATAAACATTATTTTTCAATTGATAACGCTCTTTTTGTTCTACATCAGATAGCTCCATTTATCGACAGTAATGAACAATCAACATCAGCATACTCAATTCTTCGAGTATGACCAGTTATCTAATGAATACTTGTTATTGTAGGTGTCCATTATATTTGGGTTTTTAAAGAATACTATTCTTATCTCAGAGTTGATGTTTGCCCCTCAACAGCCTCGAATGAAGTGACAATTAATTGCATAATACCAACTGCATTTTTCTTTCCACAAATCACGTTTAAAAAAATATATCTAACCCTACACACCCAATATTCTATGCAAAGTGATCTGCTTCAGACAGTGACATCATTTGCGTTTAACATGAACTGTTATTCTTTATCTTTTGGACTTTAAATAAGATATCATATTATATAAATATCATTTTAACACATTTATTTCAGCCATAAAAACATGTACATTGAGGAAATGAGTGCTTTAATCCAGTAAGGCAAAACACAGATCATGTCCAGAATATGATATAGAAAATAATGTCTCCATATAATTTGTCAACATGCATCAATAATTTGTCCTCATGAGCACGATGGATTGCTTCAATATAACATTTTCAAGGGATTCGCATATGAGACTTGATTCATGGAAACCTCAACAGTACAATAATAATAATAACAACATATGTAATAATAACAACAATAAGAACAAAAAACAACAACAAAGATCAAAAATGAAGATTCACTCAATGAGGACTCAATTACATACATTATTATATGTTCAGTCAGCAAACGCTGTTGCTCTATATAAAAAAGACTTGCAGCCGGAACTGAGACGTTTATTTAAGTTAAATGTTTCATCACAATTTTAGAAAAAGAAACAGGGGAAAAGTGAAGCCCTGTTTTTATGTGATGACCATTGGAGTCCACAACAGGTATGGCAACTGACTTGCATATATTCGTAAATAAAATATAATCCTTATTATTCTCATATACAAATAATTTGAATCAAAGTACTATTTTATTTAAATTTTATCATAGAGATTGGTTTGGTTTCGCCTGAAAATAGATAGATTAATGAATGAATATATAATAAGATATTAAGATTTACAAAAAATAGTTATTTCACTAATTTAATAATAGAATAAAAACACACTAAACAATAATTTGGAACGAAATTACATTTTATGAGGTACTGAATATATATATATATATATATCAAAACTGAGACTACCGAATATAAATCGGTATTCGATACTACCGACGGTAGATTTCAAGTATCGAACCGAGTATACGATATTCGGTAGAAAATACGAAAACCGTACCGATTGGCAATCGGTACGGTATATTTGAAAGTATGACTTTTGTAGCATTCACATAGAGACATAAAGATATAGAGAGCTTATTATTATTTTCTCAAATTGTATTATATTAGAAATGGAGAACAAATCACACAGCCAACAATCTAAAGCAGAAGTTTCTTCTAGGAATATATATATAGGTATATATATATATATAATATATATATATATATATATATATATATATATATATATATATATATATATATTATATATATATATATATATATTATATATATATATATATATATAGTATCTTATAGTCATCTAATAACTATGCTCAAAACATAATATCAAAATCCTGACCTCACTGCCACACAAAGATCAATTTCAAATATACTTCATCTTGACCCTGTTATACGAAGCATTGATTTATGTTCTTCAGCACTTCGTCACCCCAAATACGAATCTCAAGTAGAATGACTAATGATTCTGTGTGAGAGTAGCAAATATAAAATAAAGGCCTTGAGCTCAAAAACTCTTAGGAACTGCCAGAATGTAATAAATATCTTAAATGATCATTGTTTTATATTCATAAAAACGAAAGACAGTATATTATTTTCTTGTCCTCTTCTTCCATGAGAGTGTTGTGGTGAGAGGGCGTATTTGTTTATTTATTTAATTTTTGAATGATAACAACTCTACTTCGTGTAGTGAATGAAAATTATACAAATAATTAGAACTAAGAAAAAATAATGATATATAAATAATATATATATAACATATATGTGTATATAATATATATATATATATATATATATATGTATATATATATATATATATAATATATATATATATATATATATATATATATATATAGAGAGAGAGAGAGAGAGAGAGAGAGAGAGAGAGAGATAAATATATAGATATACATATATAAGATATCGATACTCTTTTGAATCTGAGAACATAAGTTTAAACATTTCCTTGTCATTAAGACGTTGACTTTGAGATGTTGGATTCATCATACGTTTTACAGTTATATCACAAGTATTTTTAAAAGGAAATTCATTGATTTGGTTTTCGCAAAAGATATTCTCAGCCAGCATTGCAATATTATTACCGGTAGTAGTTTTAATCTTTTCCCCAGAAGTTCATCAAATATTACTTTTTAGAGAGATAATAAACTATTTTGTAACGACAAGATGATTTGAAATTCAATTCTAACTACAAACTCACCGTCGAAGCTTAGAACTGTTTTTTTATATAATTTTTTTCAGTTTAAACTAATTTATATTTATAAATGATTATTGTTTTTTAAGTCTCTTTTGAATTGATCACTTTTTTAATTGTATTAATTGATTATAGATATGTAGGTCTATTAGTAGGAAAATACTTTTAAATTTAAATGTTTATTTATGTTATATATTTTTTAACACAATTTTCCTATTTTATATTGAGTTTTCATGTGTATTGTTTTTATATATACATTTAAGCTGAATAAAGATCTTACCGTGGAGAAAAAAAGTAATAAGGTTTATTGCTTAAGCAAAGCCTTTATTTGGTCAATTAAAAGGAAAAATTTAAATCCAACAACGCATTAAACAGTTCAAATAACTTTTTATTCTCTAACAGTAAAAATATCTTAACAAATTAAACATGTTTTCTTTCTTTTAAGAATCCATGACAAGAAGAAATCAATATTTTTGAGTTCATAAA
>CP045895.1:14754370-14773701 GCA_013387185.1 Caligus rogercresseyi | reverse complement strand
AGTGCAACAGGTGCAAGTGAGTGTCGTCGGATTTTTATTTTCTTTAAAATGTCAGAAAAAGTCGAACAGCGGTATTGCATAAAATTTTTTTTTAATCTGGTGATTCGCAAGTGGAAACAATTCGCAAGATTAAAAAAGTGTTTTGGAAATGAAGCGATGGGCACCACACAGATAAAGGAGTGGTACAACCGCTTCAAAGATGGCCGCTTGTCAGTGAAAGGAACCACGCTCAGGGAGGCCCTCAACATCGAAAAACGATGCCATCATTGAATCAATGAGGAACCTGGTGATGCAGAACCGCCGAATCCGATCAGAGAACTTGTAGACGAGGTGAATAGTAGTTTGCTTCCATTCAATCAATTTTTGCTGTTCGATTTTCTGATATTTTAAAAGAAAATAAAATCCGACGACACTCACTTGCACCGGTTCAATCATGAATGGCCTGACGCCAGGACTGATTGTATTGAGCTGATAAAAAATATGAGCATGCGCAGTAGTCATGCTCCCAACCACACAGCAAGTACCGCCCCCCTAGCGTGTTCGTTTGACTATAAAACCAAAAGCGGATACTTTGATCATACCTCGATATATATTATATATATAGATAGATAGATTTATATAAAAATATTTATTCTTTCATTGACTTTGATTTCGACTCTTATTATAAGGTTATTGTAATATCCTTAGTTTCATTTGTATAAATATAATGAATATGTGCATATCTAAAATTTATGATTTTCGCTTTATCTGAGATTTTTTGCATATATACAAACGCTATTTGAGTTTCAATATAAATGTTGCAAAGCTGAATATTGTTCTTCTCATGTATTTTTTTAACTTCAAACCAAAATTCCTGACTGAAAATCGAATTTGTAATGCATACACAACTATTGTTCTTCAGATTTTGATAAACGAGTAAGAGTTGCAAATATTTCTTATTTTATTGTCTAACCTCTACAATAATTATATATGACCTTTGATTGAACTAATTAAAACGACATATAACAACGACTATGCGGGTTTCTTTCTTTTTACTTCCCGTTCCAAAAAAATACTCTCCTAGCACCACGATTTATAATAGGCTTTCAAGTTTTGTAACATGTATTTTTTTTAATATTTGATCCGATAGAATTGCAGCTTTCGACTTGATATAAAATAAGCATTATAGCATTAAAATTAGTCTTTCGAACATATGATCTTATCAATGTGGGTTTTTTCACTTGGCCCAGAGGGCATACATTTCAACAATTAAATCAAAGATATACAAAAAGGTTTGTACAGATAAACGAAACAAATATAAGAAAAATTCAAAAAATTAGAGACAATCATATTGATAAAGGCATTTCAATAAAAATTCATATCTGTAATATAATTTTTGAATACAAATAAGTAATTGGAATGATAAATCTTCGTTTTTTAACTGTTCTCATTTTGTATAATATGTTTTGGACTTTGGTTATGACAGCGTCACATTAGGCATTCCTACGCCAGAAAATCTTCCTCAGAAGTTTTGATCTTGAAGAGGTCTTCTTGTGAGATTTGGAGGGCTTGGTAAGTCTCTGTTAATGCAGGGCAGTTCCATAGGAGATGATCTGTTGTTTCTGGGTGTATTTTACTCAAGAAACAGTTCTTTCGATTGTCTTTAAAAACTTGTTTTCCCACCTCCAGTGAACCGGTCAAAAGTCGATACCATTTTCTGAGGATGTAAGAAATATATATTATTTACAGAAGCGACACAGTCACCTATCAATGTAGCTGACCATCCCCACACGGATTCGAACATTGAGAGTTGAACACGCCTAAGAGTAATTTCGGCTATCTAACCGAACATATAGTTATCATATATGTCATGTCTTAAATTAGTATCACAAAACGGTAAGGAAATGTAACTAGAGTATTTTATTTTACACGCTCTAACAGAAGCTAACATGGGTGCTTTTTTAATTAATAGAAGGTGCACGACGTCAATGACAGCTATGTTTATTCCTTGTACTCTAAGATAGTTGAGTTTTTGTACGCTTTGTTAATGAAATATATTTAGTCACTCTCCACAAATATTGAAATTCTGTATGTTATTGTCCCAACCTCCTTCCCCTTTTATCTTACTGTAAATTCCACAAATTCCCCACCTTCTTTCACATATATTTAGCTTTATCTATTTTTGACATGTTGTTATTTCTTGTAACATGCTTTTATGAAGAAAATACACGCCTAAGAAGTAGTAAAGTAATCAGGACAAAAGTACGTAAATACAGGCATTAAGAAGCTATTTTGGCGAGCTGAAGACAATAACAGTAAATTAGAAGAATTAGCAGCTTGAATCCTAGAGCAAGAAAAATGGAGGCTTTTTTCAGAAAACTTGTGGGGGAAATATAAATTAAATCTAGAAAGTCTATAGTACTATAGTATTCTTTGTAGTAAGAAATATAATTCGACGGACTAATCTCCTAGGTTCCATGGACGGATTTTAACGCTATAATACTTATTCATACCCACAAGGGTACTGCGATTCCATTGAATTACATAAGCAAAAAAAATGTGCTAGTTATGCCTACAGTCCCTAAAACTAAATCTTAATCCTCGGAGCAAACTTTTTAAATCTTAATATACGACTTTTGTCGAATAAGTTTAAATATACATTGCACACAAAAAGGTTAGGGAACTTCAATGTTATATACATATATTTCAACTACGAAATGGCTCTTGCTCTCATTTTTTTAAACCCATATGTACAGGGAGTACAAGTATAATCCGGACTAACTTTGATCGGTTTGTCGTCTTGTTTTTTGAGATATTGCAACGCACATATACGTTACTGCGCTTGCATCTTATCTATCTGCCAAAAAAAAAATGAAAATCAGTCAACATTTAGCCATGGAAGAGGAGAAAAGGCATGCGATATTTGCATATATGTATATAGTATTTTACTTTAATATATGACCAATAAATATATTCACAATGACTTAGTAGCTTAAATATATAAAAAGGGCCGATGATGCAGGAATAACAATAATTTTGGATATTTGTCTCTATATGAAACAAAATACTTAGATTACATAAGATAAAAGCATTTATACACATTCTTTGACATGACATTTTTAGGGTATGTGTGCTCGTAATGCCAGCTTAATAATAAGACTGCACACATTTATTTTTGCATGTATTTCTAACTATTTACTAATGAATTACATCTAAAATAACTATAAAATTTATTATTAATAAACCCTTTTTCCCCTTAGCTGTATAAGTCTTAATTTCAAATAAAAAGAACATCTTATTACATTGTATAAGATGTATATATAAATATATATACAGAGGAGATTTTAAAGATTTTTATGCATATGCATTACAATATTTATGAACACGTAATTATAATGTTTTATTTACCTCATTTTATAACACACGGGACACCCAATTAAAAGATCACAGAAATTAACTTATTGGACTCGCATATTTGGGCGCCTACGGCGCCCATATTACATAAGTTTCTTAAAATTTGTATCATAGATTTGAGAGGAATAAATAGGTTTCTAAATGTCAAATGAGTGACATATTTTCTGTTTTGTACAAACATTCCTCATAAAAAGTTTGACTTTGTACAAATAATATGTTTTAAGTCACATGAGATGCTTTTTTTCTTTTTCTCTCTTTACCTGGAAAAGTAGGTAGTAAAATCAGAGAAAAGGTAATTTTTCTGGTTCATTTCTGGTCCATCACTTTGCAGATAGTTTTATTAGGTCCGCCTTGACCCAAGGGTTCTATAGGTACCGCAAAGTTTAAATCTGACCATGAATGTGGGAGGAGATAGCGTGCGACATACAGACGGACGGACAGAGATTGTGAATTACACTGGTGCACAGCCAATTTAGTCGGACTAATTTTTTCACTAATTCTTATAGAGTTTTATCCACTGATTCCGAATATGGTATTAATTTTTCAAAGTTAGTGATAAATTCAGAGCTAAATGGATTTCAAATTTTTCAGCACTTTTTCGATTCCGAGCCATTATTGACATACAAGGACTGAAGTATATAAAAAAATAAAAAGGAATGATTTGATAGAGCTTAGATCAAAGTACTCATTTCAATTTTACTTTGTCTCTGGCACATTTAGACTTTAAAATATATGTCATTTTGTACGAAAAATGAAGGGTTTACTAGAGACTCATGTTCCTCACTAAAAGGTCTTACATGAGTAAAATTCATATGAATATGAAGAAAAAATATCAAGCTTTAATATGATTTGCTTGGTGTTCCATAAAATGCCTTATTTTTAATCAAAATTAGCAAATGAATATTTTTTAAAGCTCTCATTGCCCTTTTTTAGCAAAAATCATAAGTCACCCAGTGAGAGACAGAGAGAGAAAATGACGTCACAACATAAGTAAACAATAAGAGGAATTTACCCCTTTCACTGGAATTTGAGGTTTTTTTAACGGAAATATTCCGAGAATCCAGGATTCCTAAATAATGGAGGGAGGAATGGACTCCGTGAGAAAGAGAGAGAGAGTCATTGCCCTTGTTCTGTCTACCTACTAGCCTATTCTATCAGGGAGTCTTAGATTCAAGTGAATCCATCGTCGTCCTTGGGGATGGGAGTCTCTCCCCAGTTCCATGCAGGTTCGCTTGTGTGGTATCTTCATGGCATGCCCGGCGGCTACTGTTGAAATGGTGCTCTGTTCAGGATGAGTGGATGTGGCAGGTGGACCCCCCCCCCCCCCCGGAATAGAGGACGGCGGCGGATCGGTGGGTAGACAACTGCGCGTCTCATAAATGAATGATGTGTATCATTGTGATTTGTGGCTGGTGAAAGGATTGTGTTGTTGGATGTCTTGTCTTTGTCTTGACAGTACGCTCCTGGGCTCCTCGGGGCGGCGGCTATGAGTTTGAAGGACTTGGGTGGGTGGCTGGAAGGGAGGTCGTCCCGTTGCATCTTTTCCGTACTTAATAAAAGGTGAATTTTGCAAACGAAAATGTAAGTAATTCATTTTTTGCTGCAAAAAACGATGGATTCACTTGAATAGAAGACTCCCCGATAGAATAGGCTAGTAGGTAGACAGAACAAGGGCAATGACTCTCTCTCTCTCTCACGGGAGTCCATTCCTCCCTCCCTCCCTCCGGGGTGTCCGACACATCATCTTCTTTGATGTAGACGGAATAAGCCAGGCAACCAGCATTTAGGAGGGGTCCTTGAGGGTCTGTCTGTCTGTCTCCGACACGTCATCCTCTTTGATGCAAAGAGAATAGGCTGAGCACCTATGCTCTGGGGAGTCATGTCCTCCTAAGGTTCCACTCCTTGCTCCATGCTTGATCCGAGGCTGTGTCACGGTGAATTAGTGTCACAAATGTTGTGTACGACGGCACAGCCGGCAGGCCAGTCATTAGGAATCCTGGATTTTCGGAATATTTCCGTTAAAAAAACACTCAAATTCCAGTGAAAGGGGTAAAATTTCTCTTTATTGTTTACCTATGTTGTGACGTCAGTTTCTCTCTCTGTGTCTATCTCACTGGGTGACTTATGAATTTCTCTAAAAAAGGGCAAAATGGAGAGGATTTAAAAATATTCATTTGCTAATTTTGATTAAAATAAGGCATTTTATGGAACACCAAGCATATCATATTATAGCTTGATATTTTTCTTCATATTCATATGAATTTTAATCATGTAAGACCATTTAGTGAGGAAACAGTGAGTCTCTAAGTAAAACCCTTCATTTTCGTACAAAATGACATATATTTTAAAGTCTAAATGTGCCAGAGACAAGTAAAAATTGAAATGAGTACTTTGATCTAAGCTCTATCAAATCATTGCTTTTTATTTTTCTATACTTCAGTCCTTGTATGTCAATAATGGCTCTGAATCGAAAAAGTGCTGAAAAATTTGAAATCCATTAGCTCTGAATTTATCACTAACTTTGAAAAATGAATACCATATTCGGAATCAGTGGACAAAACTCTATAAGAATTAGTGAAAATTAGTCCGACCTAAAAAATTTAGTTGTTTTTTTACCTGTATTATTAACTTATTTGGATGTAAACTAAATGGATTTTCATCAATTAGTTCAAGTTAAGTATTAATAATGTTGGCAAGAAAGTTAATAAAATTTGTAATATATTTAATAAGAACCCTTGCGTCCTTTATCAGTGTTGGATCTGAAAACTTTATATTTGAAGGATTTTTGGATTACCTTCTAAAAAATATCACTTATTAGATATAAAGCTTGCAGCATGGCTTCTCATATACACAAATGTAATAAGCGTCATGTATAAAAATATTTGATATTTTTTTCCATACTATATTATGTAACTTTCTATGTAGTAAAGAATATACATTCTCTATATAAATATATCAAAACCTATTAATTGTGACTGCTCAAGAAAGCCAAAAAGTGATATTTAGAGACAGGTGCTGCTAGGTTTTAAAAGGTAATATTTATTTCTGCTGAGAAAATTTTGTGATGTATTATGGACGTGTAACCGCTACCACAGGCTTGCCAGTAAATATTTATTGGGGGGCGTTTAGTGTATATTCAAGCGAAGAAAATGTCATACATCGATACAAAATATATTACAAACTTTGCTTTACTTTTCAAAGAAGAAAAGAAACAAGTCTTGCAGATGATTAAATGCTTGATAATTTACTCGAGTAAAAAACAACAACACTCGATTAGTGTGAGCAATTCAAGGGCAGACTTGTGACTGAAATGATGATGAATTGAACTGTTTTTGCTCTAAACTTACACATGACTTCGTCTTCCTCCTAATGACTCAATTGTAGTAGGTAAGAAAAATATTAACCAAATAAAAAACAAGTATTGGGCACAAATTGAGAGACATAAGGATAGAGTTGGCGAAACTGCCCCCATCGGGTCAATAGTTAAAACACTAAAGCACAGTTAGATCCTTCCTTATATTGGTTTCGGTAAAGGATAATAACAAATATCTTAACCACAAGTTATAACCACTGTAAACTGGTGAATTATGGGAGTTGTTTCTTTGTACAAGAAATACAAAGAGACAGCATATCACTTTTTAGCCGAGTGTGAAGCGATTAGAGATGTCTGGGAAAAAGTTGCGTTAAAGGTTATATTTTTTTAAATATTGTCTTAACAAAAACAATTTCTCCTTCATTTATTAAGGCCCTTTTAAAGAGAATATAAACTACCACTTATCTGAAGTTTTGAATTACCCATTTCAATTATTCATGAAAATTTTATTACAAATTTAGATAATGTTTTTAAACGCCTCGTACATTAGTAATTTATAATCATTAAGTAAACTTTCATTTAAGGTTCAGCTACCCCCCTCAACAGAAATCAATTCTTTGTACTTTTTTAAAGTGTTTTTTATACGTGTGATATGTGTTTATAAACACGCACGAGATAAAATAAAGTCATCATTGTACAGAGGTACAAAAATATGAACCAATAAGCTATATCGATGTTTTGATGGCATTATTAAATCTATTGTAATTGCAGTTAAGCAAGTACAAGATAAGTATTAAAATTATAAATGTACCTATATAAGTACAATAAATATTTATTCTGCCTGACATATTCATCTATTGAGGAATGTAAATATTTTGTGGTATCCTACAATATTTTTTATATAGTTTCTATATAGTCTCTGAACAAGATAAGATGTATTTCAAATGTTTTACAGAAGAAAAAACCCATTAAGATTTTAGGAATCGTTTATATAAACCACATATCGTAACTTTATTTATACACTTTACTACATTTGTACATATTCCATTAAAAATACAATCCATCATAGTAACTAAAACGCCAACGATAAAAAGGGGGTAGTCATCATCATAGTAAAAGAGTTACATTAAACAACATCATTAAGTAATAAGATATATGATCAAAGTTGAATTAATTTAGCTAAGCAAAAAAATGTACAAATAAAAAATCTGGAACAAAAATATATTTATTTCTATGATTAGCATATTTGTAATTTTCTAGTTGTGCTTAGCATATTGCATCTTTTTCTACATTTTATCCGGGTATTTGCCAAATTTTTACCCGCGCTGATTGACAAATGTAGCGAAGATGGGGACAGTCAACCGACGATATGTAGTTTACATAGCGCATGCAGGCGCTTATCCTTTGTGCACGTACTTCTCGTACAGGGTTCATACTTACTGGTCGACTCTCCCTCTGTCTCCTCTCTCTCTCCCTCCCTCTCTCCTCTCTCTCCCCTCTCTCTCTCTCTCTCTCCTCTCTCTCTCTCTCTCTCTCTCTCCCTCTCTTTCTCCTCTCTCTCTCTCTTATATGTCTACAACAAACGCCTTTCTTCTTTTACGTCTCCATCTTTTCTTCCATGTAAATTCTTCTCAATTTTTAAGAGGGAATATTTCAGAGTTATTCGCATATTTGGTCATTTTTTCCGCATATTAAGCAGTTTTAGTTCAGATATAGGGGCTTTGAAAGCTCTCATTTTATAACCTCAAATAGTCGCAGCACTATTTATTACAATAATATATTTAGTATATAGCCGTTTCTTCATCTCTTTTTTTTAGTTCTCTATACATGTATGAAATTCTGTTAAGTTGTTCTTATAATATTTTTCTCTTTATAAGTCTATTGGTGTATATTTTCACGTAATATTGAAATACCTTCTTCCAAGAAATAATAAATTAATTGATACAATCAATTTCATATATACTTTTAAGAGTAGCATTTTTTCTAAGCATTAGCCGCGATCCTAGAAAAGTTATGCATATTCCTGACGATGACAGAATATTGAGGTACTCCTGAATTTAGGATCCTTCTTAGGAAAGTTAGGGAAAGTCTTGGCGAGGACAGATTATTGAGCTGTTCCTGATATCAGGATCCTTCTTAGTTTTTTTTTTTGCTTTACGGGATTTCAGTGGCCAATCTTTGTTGTTTTATTTATTTAGAAATAAATACGTCAAATTTATAATCAGATAAATATAATTTTATATGCAAAATGCTATGATAGCATTGTTGTTTAATTGTTAATATGAAATACATTTTTCACCATAAGGAACAAAAGTTGGTCCGTATTTTTTCTAAAATGCAAAAAATACTTAAAGGAAGAGAAAATTATTCAATATATATAAATGTCAAAAAATGAACCTCCAGTAAAAGCCAAATGAATGAAGTATGAATTGCACTATAATGATAATAATAATTTACAATGATAGATATTTGAAATTTATGCGCTCTTATCAATTGAAAGGTGATCCCTAAAGTGCCACATATTTTTAATCGCTGATTAAGTACTTTGTAGACATACATATCTACTTTTACTTTATATAATGTGTAGCCCAGAGAATATATCAAATCACTGTTTTTATCACTTGAGGCCTGGCTCAATGTACAGACACGATATGATATGGTTGAACAACACGAAAATCCGGTTTGGAAGAGAAGAATTTTAGGAAGTAAGATTAAAAGATATTCAAACAACTATTGAAATAAACGTCTAAAAATTTGAATTGATCTTTATAGCCTCCCTTTCCCGCCAACGAGAAAGCTTTCTATACCTACTACTATATCGGAATTAAACAAACCTTTATCCATAAATACACCTAAACTACTGTAGTCCAGTGGGTTGATATTTGGGGAACCAGGGGCTCATAGAACAGAAAGCCAAAGTATCCTGTAGCCATATTTGGGCTACGACGGACGAATAGGAAGGGACACACTCTTTGTAAGCAAGCTGGAAGACATGATTTCTATCATCTATTTCATCCCAAGGTGTAATTTTCTTATTCTCTATAATCTCGACATGAGTATCTCCCTGACGTCGGTAACGATCGGAAATGAACAGATGGGGGAATGACCTTAGAATTAGTAATGACTTTGAGATGGCCTCTTAGTCCAAAGAATTAGGCACTATTTCAAGCAATATATTTCCCATTGTTTATGCAGTTATATATGTTCTTCAAGTCAGTTTTGGACACTCCAGCGGTCTTGTGGATGGTTCTGAAAGACATAACTGCAGGAACCAAGGTGATCACTTCATGTATTTTGTCTCACTATGAAGTCATTTCATGTTCCATTTTAATAATTAGCATAAGAAACTGAAGATAATATAGGAACAATGAAAAAAGAACTCAAGAATCATAAGTAGAACACAATTCTTATTTTTATTGCCAAATTCAGTATGTAAAGTGATTCATAAAATATATAAGATTTACTCAATCTGTTTGATCCATCAATATATATTTCTCTGATTATATTTGCATATAAAAGTAAGATGGAAGTGACCTCAAACAATCTCATAAACTGGTCAAATACATTACATATATTTGGCTACTTCCTAACATATGTGATTCCATCATACTCAATAAGCAAAAAAACAAATAGAGTCTATTTTAAGTTCATTTTATTATAAAGCTGTGATTAAATTACTATCTTTAATTTAATTGTCTTATTTTAATAAGTCCCTGCTGCGCTGAAAGCAGCATTTTTTTAAACTCTAAAATATAAACGACACTGAAATTAAAGATATACTTACTATTAAAAACTTATATTAAGGCCAAATATATATGTTCACATGTGAATTAACAAATTATTTTTTATGAGTAAATTACTAGTATCTAAAAGGTCAATTGGTAAATAATACTTATCAAGTATGTCTTTTCAATTGCTTTCGCATGTAAATAATTTACTCCAGAGCATTTGGAAAGACAACGAAGGGTTACATTAATTAGAACCTTGAATTAATACTCAAATTGTTATGTAAGTGACATTTTAAGGGAGGGGTTTTAGTATATTCGTCCTCGAATCAGCACTGGTCAGTTGCATTACTTAAGAACTAATGAAATAAATTAATTTTGAACCTTAATTTGCAAAATTATATAACTTTTAATAATATTTAGTATTAAGACTCGCCTTAATAAATCCTATAACTTGTAATGTAGTCGTATTAAAAGAATCCTTCGTGGTGAAATCCTTTGTATATTTTTTTCAATAATTACGTCTGTTTAAGTAAATCAATAGAAAATTATACTGGATATGTTATAGCTTTATAAAAAGCTAAATTTAAGGTTCATTATTGAAATCCCTGGTTATTTACTCAAGATTTGTTAACATTTCAATCAACTAACAATTGTAAAAGTGTTTTTTGGGATGATAAAGTACTCAAAATATATATTTTAAGTAAAGTAATATTTTTCCAAAATAAAAGCTGGAAAAAACGTTGCTTTATCGTTTCTTTTAAAATACTCTTAGTACATATTTTCGTGCTTCTCTTATTCGATTGAATTGAATTCGTTGGTATAAATCCTCAATACCCATAAATTAGGTACATTGAATAACAAAGTATGATATCTCCTAGTTTTGTTTTTAAAAATGTCGTCAAACCATTTTATCTTGGAGTGGTTTGAAAGGTGAAATAAAACTTTCAATTGTTATATATTTTTTATTTTTTATTGTTAAATTATAAATGTTGTTTTTGAGAGAAATAAGCAATATAATTATATCTATTGTAAGAGATTTTTAAAGTAAAATATATGATGATTTTAGCATATAATATCAATTGTTGAGAAATATATGGGGTGTCCTCTACTCAATGAAAAGACAGCAATATATCTTTAATAAATTTCGGGATGATTTTTGGTAAGGTTGTCCTGTGAAAAGATAACCCTTCCCTTAAAAGATATCTAACTTCTTTAAATTCAAATATAATATATGGAATGTTTAATGAGTCAAACCGCCTTTTATTTCTATGCATTTTCTATAAGCCAGAAAGTCATGGAAGCTTGAATTATATTTTTTAAAGATTGATCCTCTTTGGCAATGAAATTATGGTCCCAACATTACTTTAATGCAAATACCAATGGGCAAAATATAATCCATGATATCCAGATATATAGAATCAAGTGGTATTTTAATTATTTCTTTTTATAAACAAAGTTCTTTCTTCAAAAAAGCCCCTTCGATACTCTAAATCATCTGCTAATTGGAGTTGGTTTATAGTAATAGCATCAGCTTATATTTCAATTATTTACTTTTTAGCTTTATATTTAACTTCAGCTTCTTATTATTATAAATCTTATAGGCTAATATTTCTTACACTATTTTGAAGAATAATGTAATAAGGGATAAAAAGCCTTGCAAAGTCACTTGCTTTGATAGCCCCATAAATCAAACTTTTGTTTCTTTAGGAAATAATTTACGGCCCAAATATTTACCTCATGGAATATTTCTTGTTGTGTACCAAGTTTTGACTTAATATTAGGCAATATTATTATAAATTAATATTATTATAAATCATACATAACAAAGAGGATATTATAGTGTTAATGAGACTCGTATTTGTTCACTTTAAAACCAGTCGTTTTTTAGGTTGAAAACCCTTTGAGATTGCAAAAGCTTTCTTTGAAGGCGTATTTAGCTTAGAATACACAAGATAGTTTTTAATAAAATCTCGACAAGAGGCAAACCATAAACTATCATAAATATCATTATATGGGACTGCAGCAGAATGCATCACAGATTGAAGGAATGTTGACTTTCAAATTAATATTTTTGTCAAACAACTCACCATGTAGGCTTTGGAGTTAGTCAAAGCAAATTAAATTACTTTTTGGGAACGAAATCCTCTTTTCCTTATATAAACCAAAAAGATTATGTCTATATTTATAATCCTTGGTCTTAAGATATTATCTACTCTCCTGAGGGTTATTTTCATTTTTGTCCTTCCTTTTACTTATTTATTTTGTAATATCATCCGTAAAATGACAACTTTTTGCCTATTTGATAGGAAAATAATCTGTCAAAATTAAAAGTATCATTTCAGTATTGTGTATTTTTATCTTTAACTTGTGAAAAACTTTAATTACACATTTTCCCTTTATAATTCATCGTTAAGGAAAACCCCATCCTTTGAAAAAAGCAATAAAAAATCCTTTCTTGGATTGATTATTATTTTCTTGATGAATAGAGGATCTCCATATGTTTAAAGCATACATATAACTTCTTTTTTAAGCAAGCCCTAAGGTAGACTAATGATAAAGCTCAAGATATACATAAGGAAAAGTTTCATTCCTCAAAGAAACTAATCATATGAACTTTTTGATGAAAAGTAAATACATTATATATATATATCAGGAAACAACCGGGACACCTTTTTTCGCCGGGACTTAAATTTTCAAGCCGGGCCGGGCTAAAACTGGGCCGGGACATAATATATATTTTCCTTCATTCGACATTCTAAAGTGAAGAATTTCCAAAAAAGTGATGACGTATTTTTTAAATAGAATCTTTAAAAAAGTGATGACTTTTTTTTAGAAAAGAGTCTCAAAAAAAGTGAAGACGTTTTTTTAAGAAAAGAATTTCCAAAAAAAGTGAGTGAAGACTTTTTTTAAAAGAAATAAAGAATCTAAAAAAAAGTGATGACGTTTTTTGGAAAAGAATTTCCAAAAAAAGTGACGACGTTTCATATTTAAAAATGTCTAAAAAAAACAGGACACCGGGCCGGGCCTGGACGCTCCAAAAACAGCCGGGACCCGATCATTTCCTGATATATATATATATATATATATACACAGGGTCCACGCGCTAAATTGACACTTTGGTTTATTGCACGAAGCGGCCGCTAGGGGCTACGATCGGGCCAGCTGGCTTTCTACCTTTAGCCTCAGTAGTTGAGCACAGCTGGTAACGATAACAATGGTGTCTGACAATTTTAACCCGCCCGAATCCTAGAAACGCTAACTGCAGTGATGAGATCCGAGCCGGTTGCAAGGATATGGAGATTATGAAGACGGCGTGTGTGGCCAGGAACACTGTCAAGTCCATCAGATCGGGGCTGTAGGAGTCCATTAACGACTACGAGAAGGTGGTGGAGAGAAAAAGGGGAAAAGACGTTCTGACTCCCTTAGGACCCCGGAATTCGAGGAAAAGCTCCAGAAGAAGGTGCAAGAGGACCCCAGCAAATCCTGCACCAAGCTGGCGGAGGAGTTGGGGTCGGAAACACCACAGTTAGGGTGTGTATCAACGAGGACCTCCGTTACCACTTCTACAAGCGCCGTAAGGCCAGATTTTGACCGAGAAGGCCCAGGAGAACCAGTTTAAACAAGGTCCTGAAGCTACACAAGCCCGAACATCTGGCCGCCCAACTCCCCCGACTGCAACCTGTGCGACTTCTACCTATGGGGCGCGGTTGAAATGGATACAACCGAACTGCTTGCAACACCATGGCCGAGTTGAAGGCCCGCATCACGCTCTGCTTCAAAAGTTGCCGAGGGACCAGGTCAGGTGTGCGTGCTCCAGGTTCCGGTCCGGCTGAAGAAGGTCGTCGAGGTTAGGGGCCTGTACTTCAATTAGAATCCAAGCCAAGACCAATACTGACAACTTACTTTTGATTTAATAAAGAATTAAAGATTCTATCCATGTTGTTTTTTATTTTTCGAAAGTGTCAATTTAGCGCGTGGACCCTGTATATATATATGTTTGTAAAAAAGGATTTATAAAAGTCCAAAATCAATCAAGAAACGTGTAAAAAAATGTTTGATTAGACCAACTGATTTGAAACCTTACTCCAAAGCTCAGATAAGCAAACTTTTCCATCCAGGTACTCTCATATCCAAAACTTGACTTATAAAACTGAATTCATTACCTATTTCTTCATGAACAAGCTTCTTTTTTTTTCCTTCTTCGGTTAGGTCTTTATTTAGCTTGAACATATAAAAATAAAGAATACAGTATAAAAATATTACCAGACATAAAATGGGAACATTGTGTTTAAAACAAACATAAATTGCTTGATTTGACTTATTCTTTTCAAACAGATATATAGATAATACATTTTTTTTTTACACGGGGGCTTATATGTACATTGATATAAAAAAATGGAGTAAGGGAGGGTGATATAAAACTTCAAACATCACATAGTGAACATTAAAATCGTAATTTGGAATCACAAGCCCCTTTTGTATGTCATAAAATAAAATATTAAAACACTTTATCTAAATTTCAATTGCGGAAAATTTAAAATCAGATAAAGAACAGAAACGATAGCATTAATCATAAAAGTTATTCCAGACATTTAAAACTCTCCTAACGCGGGTAACGATGCCTGGAGGGATGTGCTACCTTGCGATCTGCAAGCGTAGATCACTCTCTGCACTTTTGTAATGCAGGCCTCTACTTTGAATTTTGACGGATATTTTGAAGACGTCGCGATGAGCCAATCCTTTTTGGACGGATGAACCCCCAGTTCTGACAATAGCACTTCATTTACTTGGCTCACTAAAGGGTGGACGAAGGAGCAGTTATAGAACAATGTTCTGACGTTTCTACTTCAAGTTGGCAAAAGGAGCACTTAGTCGAGTCCGAGGACTTGTTTGTGAATATGAGGATGTGGCGACTCTGTATCTAAGCCATTTTTCAACCTGTGTTGTTAGGGGATTGGCCATAATGACCCTCGGATCCAAATCCTCTATTTTCAACACGCGAGCCTCTCACATCGTCTTGACACAAGTGTTCCAGCCGAATGGTTCTCTTCTGAGAATGATTCCCTCCCGTACTCCTCTCGAGAAAGTGCCTCCGATAGCATGATAGAAAGTTGAAGGGGGGCCTATCGCTTTCCTTGTAGATGTATCCGTCAGTATTCTGATTCGGTGTGCAGACAAAACGTCGAATTACAAAACGTCGACCTACAAAACGTCGACCTACAAAACGTCGAACTTACAAAACGTCGACCTTACAAAACGTCGACCTTACAAAACGTCGAACTTACAAAACGTCGAACTTACAGAACGTCGAACATACAAAACGTCGAACATACAAAACGTCGAACTTACAAAATATCGAACATACAAAACGTCGAAATTAATACCAATTGCACGACAGCCCTCCGCGGAAGGGTCCCGTCAGCCAAAAAAATGGAGCAATGGGATTTTCACTCCCCCTCCCCCCCCCCCCCCGGGTTTCCTCGGGTTCTGCCAATACAGTAACGGGGTATTAAGATTTCAAACTCTCCGGCAAAGGGTTCTCGGGTCCCGCCATATAAAGTTATGAGAAATTGGGGTTTTTAACCCTCCACCGGAGTCGTCATATACTCAAACCCTAGCACTTTTTCTATACAATTTTAGTCTCCAAAAAAAAAAAAAATTATTGTATATATTTTTATTTTTACCTTTCTTATATAAATATGTACATATACTGAAATAAAATTACAAGCACAAATGATATTTTCATTATTTTCTTGGAGATATTAAGTTAAACGTTTTCATAAATTACATGCAATGCGATCAATATATTCTAAGGAGTTGACATTTTCGAAACTATCAAATATACGTTTAAGTCGTTTATTTAAATCATCATACTTTTTGGTCTTTCGGTCTAATTCTTGCCCAGTTTCAATTTGCCGAATAGACAATTCAGTAGCAGCTTGTTCGAGTCGAATCTTTTGAAGAAGTTTTTGCAACGTTGGGTGACATATTTGAAGACGCATATGGAAAGCATTGTGCCATCCCTCCACTGAATTATTGGTTCGAGGTAAATTCCTCTCCATCCGTTCAAAAACATTCCATAAATCGATGTCAAATGTAGGTCTCCGCCTCCTTCCCCTTTGTACAATTCCAAGCCATGTTGTCTCAAAGTATTGCAAGAAGTCGCTTAGAATTTCATCTGTTTCATCGTTGATCGAATTTATTAACTGATTGAATACATCGTGGACAGTGTCAGGTGGAAGGAAGGCTAGAGCTTGAAATTTTTTAATTATGTGTTGATTGTTTTCATTTTTGTACCAATTTTGAAGTCCAAGGCCTTGAAGTTTTCGCCACAAACATTGACCAAAGTGAAAAAAACATCCATAAATTTTTGCCTCTGGAAACACATTTTTTATTTCGTTTATTGCCGCTCTTTCGAAGTCGATAGTGATGGAGATAGGACAATTTCTTTATTTTAATAAAGTTAAAAATGATGAAATAGTTTCTTCATTTCTGTTATTTGTTATGCAATAGACTAACGGAGGTTTTTGTTGATTCCTACAAGAGAGTGAATTGTGTATAATTGCTTTCCTGTCGGTGCCGAATCGAAAGTCCCATCGCAGAACCATCTTTTATACTTCCTTAAAGTGTTGAAATTAGTCTCAGTAGAATATATCATGATGTCTTCTTTCTCCAGCATCAAAAATTTTCACCTTTATGTCTTATTGTAATCTTCAGCTCTTAGTATTGATGCCCGAGTTCGTCTCACAGTTTGTTTTAAAGAGTCTTGCTTTGGTAATTTTGTACAAATATCTATATTGGATTTTTTTTTTTTTTTTTTTCGGTTAAGATTTTTTATTTACCATCATCAACAAACAGTGTAAATAAAATACACATAAGATATACGATAATAAATAATAAAAATATAAACTAGGAGTTGCGTAAAAAACAATACATAAATGAACATTATAGTTCATAATTACTGCCTAGAAATAAAATAACCTTTTATAAAGGGACAATGAGACGAAAAAGCTAAAAATTATCACAAAGGGCCGTTCTTGACATAAAACGTTTATATCTTCTAGCAATTGATTTAATCAGGCTTAGATATTGTGCTGAAGTTGATGGTATGAATTGATGATATCGCCAGCCCAAATCCAGGAGGAAGATGCCACTTGAGGGATTTTGATTCCGAGTGCCGAGTAACGCGCTGCTGCTCCTATCATGATGATCTTACTCTTCTTCGTGTATGGGACTGTTCATTGTTAATTTCTTCCCGATCAATGATTTAATATTCAATAAAGCACACTCAATCGCCTTGTGATGCGGTAAAGAGTTACGACTCCTCTTGTGTGCTCCAAAAAGAATAATGGCCTTCATTTGTCCTGGCAGTCCGTTCCCATCCACGCCAACATTTAGTTGGACAATGTCTTAACAATTTTTAAAAGTGGGCAATCCACAAAAGCGTGAACTGTGGTATTAAAAATAAAACCGCAGTCCTTGCATGGATGGTAAAACCTTATAATGTCCGAGGAAATTTGAAACTGGGCTGTGAATTTATTACCGTCCGCAATTCTACAAGTTGATCCCATAATTCTCCTGTCCCATGAAGAAGGCAATTAAGTAATTTTTTATATTTACAAACTATGAATTAGGATCCGTTGTCCGCTTCAAAGGATATAAAGTTTTGTATGCCATGGTCGGGTTGGGCTAAAATTGACGAGAGATCTCTCAAGGGGAAACCGGAATCTTCCATTTTATATTGGATTTACTGATGCATTCGTTAATTATATTCGATGTTGAAGAAGAAGTGGAAGAAGACATTATTTTGATATCAGATATAATTTTCTTAGCTTCATTTTCTTTTTGATCCGGAGGATGGGAATGGTTTTGTGTAATGTTGATTTTTTTCTTCGTAGACTATGGCTCTTCCTTTGCAAATTCCACGTTTGTCACATTTCCAGTAGGTCCGATCGCATTTTTTCCTTTCTCCAATAAATAAGCATATCCATCATGCAAAGCTTTTTTGAGTCTTTTTGAGTTTTAATTATTTCCATTTTAAGGCACAATGACACTGACACTAACGGTTACTAGCAACTAAAAAAACTATTTTCAAAAGAAGAAAAAGAAAACGCAGTTTTAACTAATAATAATCTAACGTATTTAAAAAAACGTAATAAAACTGTATTAATAAAACATACGCAAACATATACATATATATTTACTGTATGCAGAAACGCATTGGAATACTTTCTTTGTTCTTGTCCATTTTAAGAACGTAATAAACTGTGTGTTTGAAAAAACAAACGCAAATATATACATATATTGTTGTATGCAAAAAGCATTGGAATACTTTCTTTGTTCTTATCCATTTTAAAAGCGTAATAAACTGTGTTTTAGTGAAACACGCAAATATATATTTACTGTATGCAGAAACGCATTGGGATACTTTCTTTGTTCTTGTCCATTTTTAAGAACGTAATAAACTGTGTGTTTGAAAAAACAAACGCAAATATATACATATATTTGTTGTATGCAAAAAAGCATTGGAACTCTTTCTTTGTTCTTGTCCATTTTTTTATTTAGAACTTTCCTTTGTCATATGTTTGAGAACCATAGCAGTAATAACTCCGGTGTGGGGTTTGAAAATCCCATTGCTCCATTTTTGAGGCTGGCAGGGACCTTCCGCGGAGGGCTTTCGTGCAATTGGTATTAATTTCGGCGTTTTGTATGTTCGATGTTTTGTAAGTTCGACGTTTTGTATGTTCGACGTTTTGTATTTCGACGTTCTGTAAGTTCGACGTTTTGTAAGTTCGACGTTTTGTAAGGTCGACGTTTTGTACGTTCGACGTTTTGTAAGTTCGACGTTTGTAGGTCGACGTTTTGTAGGTCGACTTTTTGTAATTCGACGTTTTGTA
>CP045895.1:14650307-14745726 GCA_013387185.1 Caligus rogercresseyi | reverse complement strand
TCCTAAAAGAGATAAGGATCGTAATTTTCTAATGGAGAGTCAATTAGTCTACTGGATCTCCATCTCTGCTGGATATGCATGAAAATATCTTTCGTTTACTGTACATACTTTGTTGACAAGTTCGTTGGAGAAATTTTATTTCCTTCATTAGCCAAAGAATTTATTGTAATAATATTTTGAATGCTACTTATAAGTAGTGATTGAAGTATATTTAAATATAATTGTTTTGATGTTCAAAAAGATATATTTTGAGCATTCTTTATATTTGATATTTTTAAAGCTTCCAAACAAAGAAAAAGGTTGTCTTTTCAATTATGAAATATACGGGAAATAAGTCCATAATTGTATAACAAAAAAATTAAAAAGATACCGCATCTATGATTATAACTCGGTGCATAAAATTTAATAAAGAAATATTTAATTTACTTCTTCCATGAATAGAATTATCTTATAATGTTTTTTTTTGCCCTTTATTTTTTTTCCTCCCCAAAGGAAGCAATTGTCACACACAAGACAATTACCGTATGATTCCTCCGTTTCCCTCTTCTTCTATATCTCCCGCCCCACTGTAGTTGTGATATTTAATGTGTGTTTATTAAATCTAGGGAAACTGCCCCCTCTCCTCATATCATGACACTATATGTTTTTGTTTGTGTTAACTAGGGACAAATAGTAACTAACACCCTCTATTATTAAGTGTCTCTTTCCTTCCAGAGCTCTTGGCTGTCACAACTCAATTGATGCTTCTACTAAATCGGATTGGGTCCTGTCATTCATTTTTTCTGAGAAGGATTGAGGAGGGGGACCTCTTATGTTATCATTATATATGTATATATATCATAACTAGGATTCGGAGGGGAAATATACGCCGGTTCGGTATTGGTATATACTTCTACTGATCGATATTCGGTAGATTTTATTATATATCTAAAGTATCTCGATCGATATTCGGTACGGTAGATAAAGAAAGAGAGATAAATGTATTTATGTATCTGCTCTGTGACTTCTTCATATGCACTTAATATCGGAAATTTATAACAAGGAGAATTAAGTATATAATGTTTATTAATTTTAGAGATTATTTGAAATTTAATACATACTATTCTTCTATAAATTATATATGTACTGGGATTTTGTAGGAATTGGAATGTATGAGTTTTTATTTATTCTCTCTTATTGTCCGATATTAAATGCACTCTCAGTACTCTAGTATTCAATGCAGGAGCTTATATTGAATGTATTTTATGTATCTGCTCTATACTATAAGTTATAGGTTTTTATTTATTTCGAAGTTCAAGTTCTTCACATAAGGGAGCACTTGGCAAAAAGCGACAGTTCAACGAGTTTCTCTGCTATTAAAGAGAATAAGCTCTCCATCTCTTTATGCTCTATGTGAATGCTACAAAAGTCATCTTTTTCAAATATACCGCACCGATTGACAATCGGTACGGTATTTGGTAGTTTCTACCGAATATCGTATAATTGGTTCGCTATTTGAAATCTACCGTCGGTAGTATCGAATACCGATTTACATTCGGTTAGTGCAGACTCTGTAAATATATTATATAATATATATGTGTGTGTGTGTATGTTTTTGTGTTGTTCAGATTAAAAAAGACTGTTATCAATTGGCTTCATTATTTAATTTTTGTTTTTAATAATTATGTTTTACTTTTAAATGTATTTCTAAAACAAACAGAATGAATGAAACTATATGTTAATTAATTAAATGGCATCTAGCATTATTATATTTATCAATAATAATATTAAAAACTGGATTGAATAATATTATTTCTTTTAGTCATGAATATGAAATAAGCTTCAGTCTCAATTTTTAAAATAACCTGGTATAGCTTTTTACTCTCAACAATCTGATAATATATCCATTATTTAAGTGTATTTATAACGAATATGCTGATTAATATACTATATATACTTTAAAAAATAATCTTTGAATATATATGCCCTTAATATATTTATAAATATTTTTATTTGGTCTATTTGATTCGATGGAATTGTATATATATGGAGATAAATTAGCATTATAACAATAAATAGATCCTTCGAACCACAGATTTTTCAATATGGTTGATCTATTTTGGCCTTTTTTTCTCGGAAGTTGAAGCTGCGCCATCAAACATTAAAAACTGACTAAGGCTTCCCCTGATCTCATATTTATTGTTACAAACATTTTATTTATTTTATTATAAACACAATCTATGTTACGATCCCGGCATGGATAATATACTCCGTAATATGTGCATATGCAAGTTTTATGATAATCAATTATGAAGAATTATAATGCTTTCCAGTTCTAAAACTACGCATTCAAGTTTTATTCTATCGATGTAATGTTTTTTTTTCTTCCTTTATTTGTTCAGAGAAGACATATATAAAATGGACATATATACATGAATATAAAAATAAATAAACATTATAGTTTATAATAAACTCTGAACAAAGACATTATCGACTATAAAACACTATTAAAAACAGATAACAAATTATATGGAATGATTAATTATAAATTTCATAATTTTTTTGATTAACTTAAAATATGACTTGATGCTGATGGGTAAAACTTTACAATGCTGGCGGCGCTGGTCCAGGAGTCATCTAAAAGGGAAGGTATTTTGAGTGCCAGGGTAGAATAACGTGCTGCAGAGGATATTATATTTTCCTCAAATCCTCGTTACTCACAACTCTTGTTTGTGATGCAGTTGGCAATCCACGCCTTTAAGTTGAGAATGGCGAATCCAATCGACTTTGCCTTGGGTGACTGGGACCCAGTTTTCTTCGCCAATCCAAATAAGACAATTCCTCTCACATAATTGTCTCCACTTTTATCCAGGCCTTTCACATTCAGAACCACAAACTTTTTGAGGATGGATACATAAGGACAATCCACAAAGCTGTTGTACGGTATGTACAGTTTGCCACAGTTATGCAATGGTTTGAGACTGTTTTTTGTTGCTTAAATAACGGCTGAGACTCTCAAGTTAATTTATTAGTCTCTAAATAATCTTTAGCAAATCTTTGGGTAATTGAAAGTTTTAATTAACAAAAAAAAACATCAACTAAAGGAAAATATATATTTGGGGGCTTGTAAGCTCTGCTTTAGTGTCTAGTAGCAGTGTTTGAAAAAAAAAACAAGATGAGAAAAGAGGGGCCCACAGAGGCAGAGTCTTTAAAAAATGTCTTTAGTTGTATGATGTTAGTTCATTAAAAGCACAGAACAACTTTATGTGGGTTACATATATGTATACACAAAAATATAAAGTGATACTCAGTCTTAATTATGAATAATTTATCTCCTCAAGAAGATGTCAAAAACAAGAACCCTTCATTTAGGTCATAAGAAGCATATAACTTAAGTATGATGGCAATGATATTTTCTAGTTTATAAAATAGTATAAAGTTTATAAAATTAATTTTTTAGTGGAATATTATATTTTTAGTTGGACTAATTATATTTGTCTCAATTTTCGATAAATTTGTTGTTCTGCATATATTCTAAAGGATAAAACTTGGAATCAAGTTTGTTCAAGTAGTATATATACATACACAGTATATATATATATATATATATATATATATATACATAACGGGATTTAAAAAAATACCCAAAAGTGATGAGCTTCTTTCAAATGAAGGTATACACGACTTGATTTGCGGGCGTTTTTTTCCTATAGGGGTTCACTAGAATTGGATCCGACTGGTTATAAATAAGCATTATAGCATTAAATTATTATATCAAACAAGGATCTTATCAAAAAGGTAGACCAAAAATGACCATCCCCTCTAGGGATTCGAACCTGCGCCCCCAACATTGAGAGTTGACATGCCTTAACTCACACGGCTATCGTACTCCTGTTGTTTACAGAGACTTGAAAAATTTAATTTGATCTATTAAACTAGGATGGCCAAAAAAAGAATACCCCTTCATTCCCTTTGACGCCTATTATATTGGTTGATATTTTATAGGTTGTATTTGTCATAACTTAACACATTTTTTTAAGTTCGTAAAACATGTATAAAGAAAAATAACGAAAGTATTTTGAGACTTTTATTGAAATACATAAATTGAAAAAATATGAAAATACTCTAATTATTATTTTATGAGTTACCATTCTTACAAATTTTTATAAGATAAATATTATTTTCAAATTATTATATTCAATCTAAAAAGAAATACTGTCTATTTAATATATTTTGAAAACATAATTTTTATTTTATTACTCTACTAATTTCATACAGTTTTGTAGATTTTCATATTGGCATGACGGTTTACTGAAGTGATTGGAGTTTCATCCACTTAACATTACTCACATGTTGTCAGATTTAACATTGAACAATTATAGTATTATGGAAAGTATTAAGAGTCTGCTTTTCAAACTGGATACCCGTTCTTGTAATGAATATTCTTTTTGGCGAATGAGTGGATCCCTCATTCTTGTGATAACTTTATAGCATTTTTTTACCTGATATTTTCTATAACTGTAGAATATTCATTCATTTATTACTGATATGTCAAAGAAGTTATTCCAAATATCTAATGGCCACCCAGAACGTGTGCTATATAATTTGTTCATTTTGGTCCACTGCATATTTTGACGGTACGACGTACACGATAGTTTCAGCTCACTTCCACTCCTGGGTCATATAATATATGATTTTCTAACCGAGTGCTTTTTAACTCTTCTTCATCTAATCGATGGTTTTGAAGATTTTTTTTTCAAATTTTGTGCATGCAATTGGTTCTTTGAAAAGGAAGTTACTCCAGAAGAAATCAACCAGATTATTTTTACATAGATACATCTAGAGTATTCAAGTCCAATGAAGGCTACTAATTTTTAAATACATACAGAACGTCCATGGATAATGTAGAGGGTCTAGCCTTTATTAAAGTAATTTATATATTTGTGTAGCATGCCTGGAATATATATAGAACTGGAGGGGTGTTTGTTGATGGATCTGTATATCCCAATGGCCATGACATATCGTCGTCTGAATATGACACAGAATCCACAGCTAATTACCATACTTCCTCTCTGGTCAAGTCATCTCCATATTCCTATGATGAGGCAAGAGATGCAGTGTCTTCGTGAATAAGTCTTCTTTTCATGAAACCCCAACTTATACGTCATATTTACCGAGTAGTTAAAGCCCTTAATGAAGAAGACAAGCACTATTTTAATATAGCCAATGATGAGGTATACTTGAATATCGCAACAATGAGCAGTAATGCAAATATAGATTTGTACAGTTCAAAGTTTGTAGAAAAATAATAAAAGTCAAGGAAAACAGCTTTCAAATCCTACAAATAAGGGCGCCATATTTAATCAAAGATGCTTTGGTGCTGAAAACGACACCTTGTAGTGTAAAAATAAACTAATTAAACTAAAAGTTCTACGGGTAGTTATAAGCAGTGACTTGTAGTAAGGCTATGGCAGATGATACACTGACATTTGTTTAAACGCATATGAACCCTACTTTAAGGGTGATCAGTCCTGTAAACATACCTGATGACCAGGGGCGGAGTGGCCACCGGGAGTACCGGAACTATTCCTAGTGGCCCGCTGGCCTCAAGAAACATAAACGGTCGTTGACAGCTTCCTAATGGCATATTGGGGCCTGTATAAGGCCGGTGAGGGCATAATTGTCCCGGTGGATAAATTCTTCCCACTCCGTTCCTGCTGATGACGACAATGCCTCACTTGCCATATCCTTTCCGAACGTCAAAGGTGTCAACTCATATAGGTGCAAAACGCTATTTCGCAGAAAATCACTTTTCAAAGTTAGTTTATGCGATCAAAACTAAAAAGAGACCATGTGTCCTCATATGACCCACCATGGCAGCAGCCTCAGTCGAAATAAAAGTAAATGTATTTTTTACCAATAATGGAATAAATATTAAGGCGGGAAATTACAAAAAACTTTCATTTTCCCTCCCAAAAAATAATATTGAGAGTCTTTATTGCTTTTTCCTCTTTATGAGCATAAAAAGGGTATTGATATATAAAAATGTACAATAATATTCGGTCTCTTTAATGTGTGAATAAATGAATATACAACATGTTAAATATAAAAGTCGTGCCCAAAGGCCTTTGATGTATGCTCTTGGATGTATGTATATACATATATAGGGGATATGTACACAATACGGCGGCTGTATTTATACATACATTCAAGGCACTACATCCCACAGAGATGGGCGATAAATAAAGTCATATAATTACCTCCGCCGAAGGAGGTATTGTTTTCACTGGCGTTTGTTGGTTTGTTGGTTTGTTAGTTTGTTGGTTTGTTGGTTTTGTCAGCAGGATAACTCAAAAAGTACTGAACGGATTTGGATGAAATTTTGTGGAGTTGTTGGAAGTGCCAAAAGGAAGAAGTGATTAAATTTTGGCATCTCTGAGTGCAGAATTAAGGCGCCAAATGAGCTAAATACTACTAAATTTTTCAAGTTAGCCTACTCTGCCAATAGATGTCGCTGTGCTGTGAAATTGGGTGCCGGGAGCGTCTTCCTCTCGGAATTTCCGTCTAGGGGAACCCTCCCCCGTCTCTCTACGCCTCCCCAGTCGTGAAAAATCCGCTTCGGAAGGCTCATGACGGCGGAGGTTTGCACTCTCTGAGTGTATATATGCCTCTAGTTCAATATATTTACCTCCGCCGAAGGAGGTATTGTTTTCACTGGCGTTTGTTGGTTTGTTGGTTTGTTAGTTTGTTGGTTTGTTGGTTTGTTGGTTTGTCAGCAGATAACTCAAAAAGTACTGAACGGATTTGGATGAAATTTTGTGGAGTTGTTGGAAGTGCGAAAAGGAAGAGTGATTAAATTTTGGCATCTCTGAGTGCAGAATTAAGGCGCCAAATTAGCTAAATACTACTAAATTTGCCAAGTTAGCCTACTCTGCCAATAGATGTCGTTTTGCTGTGAAATTGGGTGCCGGGAGCGTCTTCCTCTCGGAATTTCCGTCTAGGGGAACCCTCCCCCGTCTCTCTACGCCTCCCCAGTCGTGAAAAATCCGCCTCGGAAGGCTCATGACGGCGGAGGTTTGCACTCTCTGAGTGTATATATGCCTCTAGTTTATAATGGTTTTAATAATTTATTTCAATTTAACTAGAGGTTAAATTGATAAAAAGTTATCTAGAATTTTTAATTTTTAGTAGATGAATCACTGAGTATTCTTCGGATAAAATAGATAATGTAAAATGACAGCAAATTGTTGTGTTATGTTTATGTGGAAGAGGTTGGGAGACAAGCTATGGTTAATCAAAGTTTATCATATTATAGCTCTTGGGAGTCACCAAGTATATTACTAACACTTAGTCATCGATAAATAAGTCTTGATTTACTTACAAACTTTTCAATTTTGTGCATCGGGATCAAGTCAAACAATGTTGTTATGTAAGGAGGATTAATTAAACACCTATAAGTCAACGTGTTTTGTAACTATTGGCTCAGACACCTGCCTCCAAGCACCAATCATGAAACAACATGTGTGACATTTTGCCTCCTGTTGAGGCCATCGAGTCCAGATTGAATGTTATCTTATTAGAAAAAGGTCACAACCTAACTATGGTACTGGAGATCGAGTGGAAGACGACAACAAACAATGAAGACGGATATCTCGATGGATACGTCCCGAGGTATTGCTTACAAACAAACCTTATCCGAGACTTCATAAAAGTAATTAATAGTTTTTCAACTCTCATCTTTCTTCAATCCCAATAGCATATCTAAAGCTCGGTTCAGAAGCTCATCCAGGAATCTCCATTTTCTTTTTGAATGCTGCGAATAAACTAAATAGAACCTTACTCACGACTTCTTCCACTTTGAACTGACATTTCCATAATAGTTAAGATAAAACGAGCAATTAATCGATGCGGAGTGTTTCTACAAATACGCCCTTGATGCGATATGTTGTGTACCCCACTAGAGAAGCTGTTATGTCACAATCTAAGAAAATAGGTATGAAAGTTTCTGGACTCTGGCCACAAAATAAGGGCATTCGTTCATCTATCTTCTCCATGGTTTTTTGAGGAATTTATTATTGGCCAAACCAGATATCACCATATACGGTTTGCAGTTGAGAACCACCCATGCGACCTAAAGAGTTTTGCTTCAAGAGCAGTGATTTAGGGGATGTTTTATTTGTTTTGTATATATACAGGCTGATTCACTTAAATTGAGACTAACATATTACAAACTACATACAATCTTTGTATTAAATTTTACACAAATAATTTTTAAACAAAAATGATAGCACAATGTGTAATTTACAAAATGTATTTCATTAAATTTTCACATATCCTTCTTTGGCCTTCACTACAGCTTTGAACCTCCTCACGGTGGAGGCAACACAGGCAGGAATCTCTTCTCAGCTCAGACCATGACTGAGGGTGGCTTTTGCCTTCTGAAGAGAGTCCTCAGCTGCACGGGGATGTCTTCCTTTTTTCAAGATAAAACCGGTCATTCTGACTGTTGTGGGTGGCCTGGACCGTGAAAATCTTTGTCTGAGGAAGAGATTCCTGCCTGTGTTGCCTCCACCATGAGGAGGTTCAAAGCTGTAGTGAAGTCCAAAGGAGGATATGTGAAAATTATTGAAATACATTTTGTAAATTACACATTGTGCTATCATTTTGTTTAAAAATTATTTATGTAAAATTTAATACAAAGATTGTAGTTTGTAATATGTGAGTCTCAATTTAAGTGAATCACCCTGTATATATACTATATGTTAAAGGAACAGTTTGAGTCCAAATGATGAAAACTAATCATATTATTGACGGACTTACAATAATAATATATTAATTATTACATCCTTTAGTGAGCAATTCTATGGAACCGTTTTGGAAAATATAATTGTAGAACATAATAATTTACATATTATATTAATATAATAGACAAGATTAATGTCTACAGCATACATTGCATAAGATATCTGGGATCATATAGATTGGTAAGACACATATATTTCTTAGTATTTATTTTTTATGCCTCAGTACTTTTCTCTTGTAAGGAGGATCATTTTTTAAGAAACTAATGGCCATCTAACGGTACACTTTATTTATGATGATGTGATCAGTCTTCATTGCCAATTATAAAATATCCGCCAATCAAAAAAAAATCAATGATTGTTCATTTATGGAGTTGCTATATTGAATTTCTATTTTCGAGGAGGAAGAAAAAAAACTAAAGATTATCGTTTTGGTAAAGCAAATTTATTTTAGTTACTATTTTAGTAGTTTTTATTATGTTGATATTCAGAAAATTATTAGAGACCAAATGAAATATTCCAAGTTTACAGAATATGTTTCTGACACAACGTTTTGATTGTAAGACTTTTAGGTTTTCTACGAAAGTAGTCTTTTTAGGCTTTCCAATTGTGAACTTGCTCATCGCCATTCTGATTTGGGTTGTTTCAAAGATACAATATTATCAAACTACTTGTTGTTATTAGCTAAATAATGAAAAATGAAGTCGCAAATCCACCAAAAGAGAGGTTCTCCTAATCGGCCAGATATCCAATTTCTTCCCTCTACTTCATAGCACCCATCCGATCAGCAAACATTCTTAGTGTCCACGTTCACCCACTGGATATGATGATGTGCCTCTTTAATATAACTTTAATGTCATTGAACTTAAGAATATATCAAGATTTATAAACACTTGAACGTTTTATCATTTTATACACAATAAGAATTTATTTTTTGGAGAATATTGTGCTCACTTTCCAACCCCCTGCCGATCAACTATAAATCATACAATATATATTCTGTAATTTTATCAAATACTAAATTGTAAGCTATAATGATCTATCGATATACAGAATTTCAATTGAAAGTTCTATCTCTGTTCAAATTCAATAATTGCAAACAGGAACGGAGTGGGAAGAATTTATCCACCGGGACAATTATTTCCTCGTTAGCCTTTTACAGGCCCCAATATGCCATTGGGAGGCTGTCAACGGCCGTTTATGTTTCTTGAGGCCAGCAGCCCACCGGGAATAGTCCCGGTACTCCCGCTGGCCACTCCGCCCCTGACTGCAAATGACTGGTTGTTTTTCTTGGCTGCAGTTGCGTATATTTAAAAGGGATCTCAAAGAGAATAATATTAAAGCATTAAATTTATAAATACGAAAGCCATGGGTTATGTAAATAACTAATTGAATTTCTTATGTACAGTTTATAATCGTTGAAGGACTTTGAAATAGAGGGAAGTGATGGACATAATATCTGAAAGGTCGTCTTGTTTGATTGTTCTTTTTTATTGTCCGCGTATAAGGATAGAGAAAACTTTATCTTTTTCCAATTTGATTGGTTGAAAGAAAAGAGAGGGAATAATTTAAAAAAATATATAGCTCTGTTGAAGAGTGAATATCGATTCCGAGAGAAGAATATAATTCTTAAAAATACTAATTGTCTTTTTATCCATGACATTTACGAAGCCTTTGAATTGGCTCCTCTTATTCCACCAATTATTATGAACTGAATAAAGGAACTGTTCTTACTCAAGAAAAAATACTAATGTTATGTTTTTTATCATATTTATCAATAAATGGAGCATAAACTCTCCCCATTCGGACGTGAAAAGATAAAGAAAACAATTTTATCAAATGAAAAAAAACATATTTTTGTGATTGTGCTCGAATCACCTTTTGATATCTCCATCGAAGCAATGAACTTATGTTAAGACCGCACCACATCTTGTATTGCTCGAGAATGTAAGAAAATCCCACGGTTATGTTTTGTACAAACAGACAGACACATATTTCCTCAGAATATGAAACAGTGTCTGCGATCACTGTTAAAGAATTCAATTGCTACTTCGAGAACTGAACCAGTCAGCCTTCTATATTTGAACCTTTTTCCACTGAAATCGAATATTAATTATACAGTTTTAAAGCATGCACTGATATTTCTGTTGATTATTTTATTTAAACAAGAGCCGAATGGAACCATCGCTGGAGAAGATAATGAATTTACAAAAATTATTTGGCTATGTTAGATATCTTGATTTAAAGGAGTAAAACGGCAGTGGAATATTGAGTGTTCTACTGAAGAAACAAGTAAAATATTTAAAAGCGAGCTCGTCAAAAATTTGTTGGAAATAATTGACGTGACTTTTTTAAAGCATTCAAAGTTTTAGTGATAGTTGTATTTAAACAATATTAAATTGACATCTACCATACTAAGGAGAGTTAACGATGCTTTATATCGTTATAATATTTGTATTGATAAATGTTTATTAAATGAAGAGTACATATCTCAAAAATGGTTGGTAAATGTAAATATTTATTTGTTTTTTGGTTAATGGAAAGAACATAGAAATACAATTTTAAATTACATATCCAAACAGAATGATGAACGACATTACATACGGTTCGGAGTTCCAAACCTTATGGGGGGGGGGAGAATGATCCTATGAAAATATGTACTGAGGATTTGTGAGAAGTGTAGCCAATAATGGAATGCCCTGGTTCCCATAGAGAAAGGAACCTTCATGAGCTGAGAAAGGCCAATTTGCATAGTAAATGGACACTCAGGGATCCCCTGATCAAAAGGATTCCTTCATTATTATATACATATGAAAAAAAAACCTAATGATAATAGTGATCCCTCTCCGGATAAGGCCTCTTCCCATTAATGCATAAACTGATATAAATCAAACATAGGATATTGATGAAACCCTGATAAGAGGAATACTCAGAACCAAAAAAGGGCCTTTCCTCTATCAAACCTATTAAGACTCTATTATTATTTTGGGGGGAGGAAGACTTTGGCAAGGCATTAAAATTTATATATATATTTTTTTAATGAAAGTATTATATATATTTATACATATATCAGGCTTGTGAACGGAACGCAAAATTGAACGGCGTTCAGCTGAACACACATTCAATGAACGGAACGCTGAACGGAACGCAACTTTTTTTTGAACGCTGAACGTTGAACACAAAAAAAGAGTTTTGCGTTCAGCATTCAATTTTTCCAAACATTTCTTGGACTTTTTTCGGAAAAAAAGGTCATCACTGTTATGGAAATTATTTTCTAAAAAAAGTCTTCACTACGAATTACTTTTTTGGGAATTTCTTTAAAAATTAACGCCATCACTACGCATTACTTTTTGGGAAATTCTTTTCTTTAAAAAAAAAAAAACGTCCTCACTACGCATTACTTTTTTGGGAAATTCTTTTCTAAAAATCGCTATATTTTAAGAGATATAAGCAAATACATTTTTCCCCAAAAAATTGATCTTCTGATATGAGAATATACAATTACCATTTGGTAACTGCAGAGTGTTACCTGGATAGAAAGAAAAAGAAGGGAGAGAAGTGAGGCAAAATACTCTCTCCCTTCTCTTTCTATCCAGGTAACACTAACAGCAGTTACCAAATGGTAATTGTATATTCTCATATCAGAAGATCAATTTTTTGGGGGAAAATGTATTTGCTTATATCTCTTAAAATATAGCGATTTTAGAACACCAAACATATCAAATGAAAGCTTGGTTAACCAGCTTTAATATTTTGGTATACTAAATCATGTCAGTTTAATAAGTAGAGAGTTATAACTACGGAACTCTTCTTCTAGTATAGATCTCCCCGGAGCACAGAGTACGTTTTTCATTACTCGAGGCTGTAGACAAGGTGACTCTTTATCGCCATTCTTGTTCCTAATTGCAATAAACGGGTTATATGAAAAACTTGTATCTGGATACGACACGGGCGCTTCAAGATTTGGGGATTTATGTACCCTGTACGCAGATGACCTGACAATATTCAAATCTGGAACAACTTGTAGGGTATTAAGCTCTATCAAAAGCTCCTTGGACACTATTAACGCTTTCAAAAAATGCTCTGGTCTCTCTATCAATGTCACAAAGACCCAAATAGTGACAAATTGCGGAAACGAGTTGAAACCCTTCCTGAATGATTTTGCTTTTGTCGACTCAGCGTCAATTCTTGGGATCGACGTTGCTTCTTCTTCAAGCATCGCGGATAAGATAAATATGACCAGGATCTTAGAAACACTACAAAAAAGCGTGACTTTTTACAAAAGTATTCCCCTCTCTCGTTTTGAAAGACTAATAGCATGGAACTCAGCAATTATTCCAAAAATTTGGCATATTCTGAGATACATTCCATTTTCAAAGGATCTATGCCGTGATATTTACAGTATAAGATCAGGGTTAATTTGGGGAAACTCAAGGCCATATGTTTCCCAGAGTAGAATAGACACCAAAACGTCACAATGGGGACTAAACGCTCTAAACGTGGAATGTATGTGGAAAGCATTGAATCTCTCATGGATGAAGAGGCTTTTCACAAATCATGACTTCTGGTCTTTAAGAATTAAAAAAATATTTTTAAATAACACAGGACACCATTTTTCAGAAAGAATCCATGTTGGACCTACAGAACTCTTTAAAGTTCTGCCTCTGTGTGGCTCTTACTGGAAAAAAATGAAACAATCGTGGAAGTCAGTCATAGAGGGGTGCCTTCCTCTTTTGGGTTCAGATGAGCCATTAAACGAAAACCCTAGACTACTTAGTCGTACGGAATTTCTCAAAGACTGTCACCTTACCTCGGTTGGTCAATTCCACAGAAACGAGGAAAAAACAAAAAACTTCATCCTGGACTTTAGGGTGAAAAAAATAATAAAAGACCGACCAGAGCCTGAAATTCCGTTTGGCCCACCCATCCCTTTTTACATCGGCTTATCCAATCTTAAAAATCAAGATGTTCGCCGAGCATATCATAAAAATGTTGAGCAAAAACCGCCTTCGGAAATTGTAAAACGAAGACTCCATAAGCTCGATGAAAGCAGGAATGTGTCCTCGTTATGTCCTCAAATCATAATGAAGAATCCCTTCTCAGATTCAAGACAGAAATGGCTCCGATACAGGCTGGCAACTTCATCTCTCTTCATGAGTAAATCGAAGATCTATTCAGAAGATCAACTATGCCACTGGTGTGGGAAAGAGAAGGAGACCTCGTTCCACTTTTTCTATTTCTGCCCAATCATTATCCCTGTTGTTAAGTCAGTAGAGGAAAAAATTCAAAGGGCATACGGTGAACACCTTGAACCCCCAGACTGGCTAATATCAACGTCCCCCAATTATGAGAACGCTTTTAAAATAGAGTCCATAATTTCCAAGGTTCAAGGAATTCTGTACACCTCGCGGGTCAAGGGGAACCCTCTCCCTATAGGACTGGACAAGTTGGTGGAAAGATACATCTCCCTCCTAGACCGAATCAATTATTAATAAATTTATATATTTTATGAAAAAATTTAATCCAAGTTTTTTTTTTTTAAAGCATTTTTCGTGATTTAAACTTTATATATTGACCATTTGTCCCCTACCACTTTTATATTTACAAAAATGTTGTATGAATGAAATATAATTTATAACTAAAAAAAAAATATATATATAAGTAGAGAGTTATATGTACATTAAAAAAAGCCTATCTCGCGTACAAAATGACGCATATAATGGATTATAAATGCGTCAGAGACAAAGTAAAATTTTGAGAGGATACCTTGACGCAAATCTAAGAAACACATTATGATTTATTTTTTCATAATCGATTTATTATAGGTCAATACAGGCTCTGAATCATACGATGTATACTCAGATTGTACTGAATTCTGAATTGATAGAATGCAACCAAGGTCATTTTTGGATTTATCATCTAAAGTTTTACTAAACTCAAAAGTACTATTTTACTCTGAAGCGAACAAGTCATCTTCTACAGGCGAGTGAAGTTCATTGATACAAAAAAGCTATGAAATAAGCTAACAATACTCACTCCCTTTCTTGCTTTTTTTTACTGAAAACTTTGTTTTATTAAAAAAACATCAACATACGTCTGGTAGTAAATTAGATTTCCTTTAAATTTATAATTATTATTGAAGTCTGTAACGTCCACCATTTTGAAGAAATTTGCGGAAAACTATATTTTTACTAAATTTTTAAAACTTTGACCTCGTTGCGCGACCTCGTAATGTTGACCGATTTTGTTCAAACTTTGTATGTCGTCTTCTTTTATCACCAAGAAACAGAAAATTCACAATGTTGCTAACATTTCGAACATTTGAAAAATAAGAACAACCCTAATATATATACATACATTAGGGTGATTCTTATTTTAAGTTTTTCGGATTAATAGATGGGCTTCTCCTAAGATTTTACTTTAGTACATAGAGATCATCTTCTGAAAGTTTGAACGAAATCGAATAATGGGAAGTGTCGCTCAACGGGCCCAAAAGTTATTTAGTAAACTTATGTAGTAATTTGTTTTCGCCATTCGATCCCTCTAATATCCTTAATTTCAAATCTATTTTCAAACAAAATCAAAATGTAGGTATGATTATAAGGATTCCAAATCAGTTTTATTTTTATGTACATCCAAAATTGAACGAGAAATTTAAGTTTTGAAATAGTCATTTTATGGAAAATACCCCAAAAATGAAATATTTCTTTGTTATTTATAGCTAATTTTATCACACACAGCTATCGTATAAAAAATATTTTCATCCCTTCAAAAACCTTTCTTCAAGACTAACTCGAATGAGGATATCAATAAGCATTCATCATTTAAATGCTTAATTGAACCGAGGGTGTTCTTTTCATTGAGGCTGTTCAATACTGACCTTCCAATTTAAAGAGGTTATAACAGGGCTATTCAATTGGCGGCCCGCGGGCCAGATGCGGCCCGGACACGGCCAACATGTTTGGGTCAACATACACTAGCGAATCGAGCTTTTCTCACGTGAATGCAATTAAGAACAGTTATCGGTGTTCCCTAACAGACAACAAAATTCACCAGTGCCTAGGATTGCATTGACATCTTATGAGCCAAACATCAGAGATCTTGTGCAAAACAAGAAATGCCACTTCTCTCACTAAAGTCACCGGCAGCAGTGGGCTAAAATAGCCCTGTTCTGTTTAGCAGCCAGCCTCATGAACAATTAGAAATGTTGAGTTAAATGTTCTATTTTTGTTTGTTTTAAATAAAGGAGATGGAGCAGAGAATTGTTTGTGTACATTTTTATAGGCCTATTCACTTTTGAAAGCTAAAAAGGTCATATAAAATAGGCCTAATTTTTAAATAAAAATAGGCATAGTAACCATCGGCCTAATAATACTAATAGTAATACTACTAATGTTAAATAAAAACATAATAATATACTTATTGAAAAAAAGTGGCCGCAGAAATTTTGCGGCCCAGCTCAAGTTCTTGGATCCAAATGTGGCCCGCTTGGAAAACTAATTGAATAGCCCTGGGTTATAATAAGCTTGTGTACGTCTGTCACAAATCATATTTACTTATATATTAGTAGCAGCTCCTCCTCTATAAAAGAATATAAGGCATTTTGTAAGAAATAAAGCATGTAGGGAGTACATAATAATTATTATATTTTCACTTTGTCCTAGTGTGACTCAGAAAAATAAGGCCTTGAGTCTTTCTGCTTGATTGCTTAATGAGAATGAATTTGTAGAATACATTATTTTAATTGTATTATTGTACTTATATATATATATATATATATATATATATATATATATATATATATATATATATATATATATATATATATATATATATACAGGGTATAGAAGCAAAAACGTGGGACTCTTAAATAATGCTAATTTTCTCAAAAAAATACAAAATGGGGTGTTTATATTTTTTGAGATTCCAATTTATTAGCCTTTTGAGCATATAATGATCAATTATAAACAATCGTCAATTCTCAAAAATAAGCAAGTAGGACGCGAAAAGAAAAGGATCTCAGATCTGCTTGACGCAGAAATTGAGGGTGATAAAGATCATGGACATTCTCAAGTGCTCCTGGAGCCTCGTTTTCAAGGTTGCCAAGATGAAAAAGGACGGGGAAGGCTCGAGAGGGAAGCAGGAAGTGGTGGCACAATTTAAAAAGGACTCCGAGTTCCTGGAGAGACTGGAGAAGAAGATCAAGGAGGACCCCACAAAATCCATGAACCGCCTCTTCAATGACTTCTCTGTGGACCTCATGGCCATCACCGCCCGGCAGTGAGGGAGGATCTGGGGTTAACCTCATACACGAGGACTCTGAGGCACTTGTTGACGGAGGATATGAAGAGGAAAAAGCTCACAAATGCAAAAAGAAAGTCCTCACTCGGTTGAAGGGTAATGGCTCCATTGTAAAAATCTTCTCCGACAAGAAAATTTTCACCGTGGACCAAGTCTACAACAGGAGGAATGACCGGTGGCTTGGGGAAACAACAGAATAGGTACAGGGGGTGTACCGTACAAAACATGCGGCGCAGACAATGGTCCTGGGAGTCGTGGCGTCAAACGGGAATAAAATGCCACCCTTCTTTTCAAGGCGGGGAGAAGATTCGCAAGGAAACCTACTACAAGGTCCTCAGGTACACAGTTTTACTATGCTGAAGGCCAATTACCCCGAGGGAAAGTATGTGTGGACGCAGGATGGTGCTGCATCACACGCGTCGGACCTGTACCAGAAGTTCTGCACTGTCATTATGGCTCATTTTTGGCCGAAGGACATGTGGCCCTCTCCTCGCCGGATCTGAACCGTTGGACTTCGCCGTGTGGGGCGAATTGGAGAGGAAGACCAACAAGACTCCTCATCCAAATGTGGATGCTCTAAAGGCCACAATCAGGACGGAGTGGGACAGAATATCAGAGGAGTTCTCATCAACTCTGCAAGGTTGTCCGTCGCCGTGTGGAAGCTGCCATTGAAGCTGAAGGAGGCCACATCGAGTGAGAGTGCTCACAAAGGCCCTGTATATAAGTTTTGTTAAAATAATTAATTATTATTTAATTAAAATAAAATTATATTTATATATATTCATGTTCTGTAGGGGTCCACCACAACAAAAAGGGGTGTTAAAAGCACTGTACGTTCTTCTTTTTTGTGATTGATTTGCTTTTAAAAAAAATTATGAGTATCTTGACAGTTGATTGTGGATGATGGAAAAGGGATGACCCTCTTAAGACGGCTTTGTAAAGGGTATAAAACGGACTACAACGGAATACAATAAACTGGAGCTGGAACTCCCTCCTATTGTGTCAAAGCTTAACCACCTTCGTAAAAAAAAAGGGGAAAAGAGGGAGTCCCTAATAGGAAACTTCTCTTTCTTTTTGACGAAGGTAATTAAGCTTTGACATAATAGGGAGGAGTTCCTTCTCCAGGAATATAGTATTCCCTGCTGAATGTTGCTTCTGTATCGTCTGGGAACAGGAGGACTTTGAAATTATAGACATTGTAAAGAACATAGTTGATTTTTTTTTGTGATGTCTATTCTTATATATAATATAAATATGCAACATTATATATATAGAATGTTGCATATTTGTACATTATTTACAGGAGGAACTGTAATTAGGACATTTTAATAAATAGTTTGACGTCAAGAATTTCTAACTTTATACATTAAATACAGCATTATATGTAGGTATGTATTTTTACCTTAGGGGCCTACTTTGGAGGTCACTACGAGGAGACGCATGGAAGTGATGGAGATGTATTTTCGGCCAGAAACAATAAATGAAGTTCATTTAATCCTTCTGCGTAGAAACTGACAGTCTTTAGTAATCGGAGGGACAGGTAATAGTTCTTGATAGAGAAAGTGAGAAAACACGATGCTCGGTACCATCTAGCTCTTACGCACTTCACTACAGATCTGGTAGATATTATGCAGCAAGAATTTCCAAGGTTGGAAACACATGGGATTAATTATAAACGCTTTCTCTTATTTCAATATTCAAAATAAATATATTTGTACAAACGACCAGCAACTTTATTTCAAGTTATATAACACAGCGTACATTAAAAACCTTTCATATCTCTAAAAATGAACACTTCAAGAAATATTATCAACTCTCTTTTAAAACCAAAGGTTAGAGCTACTTTATTGGATCTTAATTTATAAACGTACAATTAAAGTCTATTGTCTTTATGGTGACCAATATAATTGTATTTAATAAAATACTCTTACTTTTGAAAATAATCCCAAAATGTATACCAATTAACTTAAGATGACCCAGAGCATCGACGAGGAAGTGTTTTGGTGTTTCTCTTGCTCACCCGTTCTTCTGAAGTTTAACATAACGAGCACATAAAAGAAGGGCATTTGTGATAATTCTATACTTAAATCCGGATAGGGAATAGTTCCTTAGAATAAACTCCGTTGGGATTGTTGGCGGGCGAAAGTCCATTCTTATAAAACCCCATACCTTCACCTGAAAGTCATTAAGTTAGAAACCCAACATTACTGTGCTTGGCGGGACCGAAGTCCTTTGGCCGAGGGTTGGAACCCCAATACCCCATCACTGTGCTTGGCGGGACCCGAAAGTCCATGGCCGAGGGTTAGAAACCCAACCCCATCACTGTGCTGGCGGGCCCCGAGAGTCCTTTGGCCGAGGGTTTGGAACCCCAATACCCCATCACTGTGCATGGCGGGATCCGAGAGTCCTTTGGCCGAGGGTTAGAAACCCCAATACCCATCACTGTGTTTGGCGGGAACCCGAGAGTCCATTGGTCGAGGGTTAGAAACCCCAATACCCTATCACTGTGCTTGACGGAACCGAGAGTCTATTGGACGAGGGTTCCCTGAAGCTAAGGAACTCCTCATGAATGAATGTTAGGGGTATGTCTTCTTTTCTGGAAATAGTGAGGACGAGTTGGGCAGGGACGAGTTGGGTCTAGGACGAATGGACAAGGACGAATTGGGCACGGGACGATTTGGACAGGGACTATTTGGGCAGGGACAAAATGGAAAGGACGAATTGGGCGGTTACGGTTTTGTCCTGGTAGCGTCACTTTACTTTAACGCTTTAGGTAAAACTATCTGAAATTTGTCCATGAGACAAAGTTAATTATAGAGAACATCACATGTAAAATGGGTTCTCGATATGTGTATTTGAGACCTCAGCATTGAGAAATTATATATTTACAAAAATGTTATATAGTATGGATTTTAGAATATAGCTTATAATAACAACTAAGTTATCTCCTTAAATAATTATATTTGAAGTCATCACACTTGACATTTTAAAATCCTACCTTTGTTAACTAAATCATTGGAAGTCTTAGACATAACATTGGTGAGGAAACATTAAATATGTATGCATTTACTTAGATGAAATGAAAGTGTCTTCATAGGTAATTGGCTCGTGTTGCAATTATTTAATAGGATTTTCTGCAAAAGTAAAAACATAAAACGACAGTAACATGACTCTAGTCATGAGAGATATAGCTACTCTGACAACTTGAGACCTATTAGCAAGAGATATAAGATACATACATGGAAGCGAACTTAGAGGTTATAAAATTAATAGGTGTTCACATCGACACATTTTTTATACGATTCGAGACTACCGCGAATCGTGATTGATTCTTTAATCCAAATTGTAATCAAATAATCGTTGATTTCCCTAAATTGCCACATCTCTTGTTTTTGGTTAATACGATAAAATGTATTGAAGTAACATTTTTTACAGTATATGGGATTTACAATGTCCTTGTATGAATCTATAGGACGTGACGTCCAATGGGATTTAGGCTATTGTTTAAAATACAATATTTGTTAAAATAATCTGAAATGAACTTCATATTCATGTGACAATTTTCTAAATAAATTAAATTGAAGGATAATTTATTTATATAAGTCATAGAAGTAATTATGAGATAAAAGTTTATAAATTTCAAGTAATATTTAAATTTAGAGTGATTTTGCTTTGATAAGTTATAGATGAATTATAAAATGCAATTAATGAATTGAGGACGCGGTTTATATGATCCTCATGATGGATTTGAAAAAGGAATGGACGATTAAGGGAATTATTTATTTTAGTGTTTTAATTCATTAAACTCAGTGATTTAAATGAGCAATGAACAATAATTATCAAGAGGTCTACCTTTTTGTTAATATCGGTTATTGCAAAGTTTTGTTTTTTAAATATATCGCTCATCTCTTATCATGCTAGTCCTAAAAATTGAGGAATGACAAACGATAAATTCAAATATTTTTATAATAATTAATAAAGTGTTCGTATTTTTATTTTAAGCCAACAAAAATAACAATATTTCCCAGTACCTACGATCTCCAAAACTCAAGTCTCCATTAACGGTTTTTTTTTACTCCGAAACTAATCAGAGGGATTTCAAAAGAAGTTTTTCAAATTTTATAATTAAAAGTAGATTTATATATTAACTATTCAATAATTATTCATAGTAGCATGTGTTAGCAATGGTGTTTTGTACAACTCTCTATATGATCATTTAAGAGTCCAATCCCACTGTATGGAATCATTTAACATGACGTCAAATGTAGCGTGCTGTTGTCGTTGTCCTGAGGTCAATGTTTATTTGATATGAGTGAATGACTCCTCGTTCACCTCCGCGCATCATTGCTCTTCTTCAGAAAGAAATCAGATACTCCAAGTCAGATCTGCCAAGTCATTCGATGAAGTGAATGAAGAATAACTCAGTCTTTTATCCAATAATCTTTGATCTTAGAAAGGAAACGACAACAGCCTACTTAATTTGGATTATTACAAAAGATATGCCTACATGGACAGCTATGGGAGAGGTTTAGTGGAAAATATGGATACTCATATTCACTTCATTCTTTATTTATTTCTTCCAAGAATTGAGAGGCGTTGCGCAATTGAATAAAATTGATACGCTGTTGGTTATGATTTGCTCCTAAAACTATCACTGTGTAGAAGAAGTCTAGAGAATACCTTTCCCTGAAGGGTCAGCATGACTGAGCTTGTAATCAGGAGTTGGTACGGATACAGTTATCGCTGATTAAATGTATCCTACACTCTAACGTCTGGCATCCCTCCGTGTTAGGATCCTCTCAATCCTGAATGAAGTGAATATGAGTGTCCATATTTTTCCACAAATCTATCCTCTAGCTGTCCACGTAGGCAATCTTTTGGAAGAACCCATTAATTTATAACATCATGTTAATTAGATGTGTATAATGTTATTGGATACTAGATTTGTAATAAATAAAATGGCGACAACGTAAAATAATCGAGCCAACCTGCGAAAATAATCGTATACATAGTACGTACCGCGTAAACATCTTATTTGTTGTACTACTCATTTTACAATCTCTGACATAAATAAATTACTATTTAACGCTTTCCATTTTTTAAAGATATTATGTACATCCAAGCAACAAAAAAACATACATGAATATATGAATCGGATTAGTAACCAAAAAGAATAATACTAGAATACACATTATAGGTTATATTAGTACACCGGAAAAGAATTATATCCCATTAATAAAATAATATTGATATAGAAAAAAGTTCACAATTAATAAAGATATCTTCAAATATTTTTCTGATTGGAGGGTGTCAACGGAAGAAATCAAAATAATTATCCAGCTCAGCACCATGATTTGCATTCGACCCTAGGAATTTTAATATACGAAGCTAAATGCTTTGCTGACGTTGCTAGTATAATGCCACTCAGCCCCTCTTCTTTAAGTGGTTAGTATAGTGTCAGCTTTGAGCTATAAGAGCTCTACTGTTCAAAAGAGTAAATCATCTTGTTTTCGGTGAGGCAGTAATTGTGTCCCTTGAAACTCCAAATAGAATGAGTCCCTTAACGTAGCCTTCATTCCCACTTTTAAGTCCTTGCAGATTTATTTGTAGGATGTATTTTAATATTCAAACTGCCTTGAAATCCACAAAGGCATGAAAATTGTTGTTCTAAAATTTTCCACTGTCTTTGCAGAGCCTGTAAAATTGTACGCAATCTGTTGAGATTTGTAGTTGAACCGTAAACCTCTTATCGTCGAAGGCTCCTCGGTATGATGATCTTTAACTGCCTACTTACAAGGAAGAAGATAAGGCAACTCGAAGTATATAAACTGAGGAGTATATTTTAAACATTTCAAATTTTATAAATATTTCGGGTACGGTTACTTCGATCTCCTACCTGAGCTAGAAACAAAGAGAAACCACACTTCAACACGGCCATCGTGCTAACATTCCTCACAAACCTCTCTATTATTGTACTTATTATAGAAGGATCTGGATCCGCGAGTCCATTGAGCATATTCATGAGCCGAGTCAGTGCTAGGAGCGACCACATTGATGAAGGAGCTCCCAAACGTCTCGTCTCCTCCTCCGATCATTGAGGAGGAGGATGAGACGAGACGGGGCAAATATAATGACTGGAATCATGCCACCCGTCCACTCCCATTCGAGAAATTTGATCCCAAGCAATGATGAATCAATGTAAACAATAACAATAATAAGAACAAGGCAGAACCACTCTGGATGACGAATACTTTTTTTCCTTCTTCTTCTATAATAAGTACAATAATAGAGAGGTTTGTGAGGAATGTTAGCACGATGGCCGTGTTGAAGTGTGGATTCTCTTTGTTTCTAGCTCAGGTAGGAGATCAAAGTAACCGTACCCAATATTTCTATTAATAAAGACAATAAATCTTAGATGGGTCACTACTGGTTTATACCGGATTAAGTTCAGTTGAGGTGGGGCGATTCTAGGAGCTAAACAAAAAAACTTTTCTTCCTCTTGAAAAGAAGACTTAAGCGATATATGTATGTTCCAGAGTCTATCCAACTCTTCCTGATAACTTGGTAACTACATTCATTGTATGTAAATAATATATTACACATAAGAAAACAAATTATTACTGCAAGGATATTATGACTTATTGGCTAGCCCAAATAATTAATTATTATCATAACAACGCTTTTAATTGGATTATTAATGCATGTTATGCATAGAAACATGATCGCTCTGATATAAAAGTTATGCTCCTCTAATCAAACATAAATTGCGTATGTAACGTGTCCTTTACATTCATTTGACGAGGTTTAGAATTGTTTAGATCAATTGTTGTTTTAAAGTCTTACTGTTGTATATAGTAAAGCAATTGACTAATTAATTACTGCTCGTGTCTTGTTTATCCCGTAAGTTTTTTTCTTGATATTAATTAATAAAAATATTGATAATTCCATGAATTATTATCATTTTAGATGATGCAATATTCATAAATTTATAACATCATTGAGCAAAATATGGCTTTAAATCAATTATAATTCAATTTTTTTAAACTTCATGAAATATTTATCGACTGGATCGAAGATATTGGCTCAAGCATTGCTTTGCCGTCATAAAATGCAACAAAGAGTTTGTCCCAATGACGAAGAATTAAGAAGAATAACAACATAATATTTCATTCTTCCATGGTCAATGAAAGATGGGTTTAAAAAATACCAAATAAATTTGTTGGAGTGGATTTTCCGGGGCGGAACATTTGCAATTGACTTCATGGATGAACTAGATCTGGTGCACACATGTTCTTCATAACCTATATAAGTATAATATTTGGAACAGGCACTGCTGACTATTTCTAAGGATTTGTCATCTGATAATGTATCATGGAATCGTTTCCAAAGCTATATTTCAATCATGATTTAGACTCTCAATTAATTGGTATTTGGCAAGCCTTGATTTGATTGAGAAGAGAACAGCTATTGCACTAAGTAGCCTGCTATAGTGATTATGAACTAAATAATTCACCAAGGGTGAGTACCTAAGGTTAATAAAAATTGAAACCGCCGTCTCTAGTCAGCCTAGCAAATCAGTATCTCGGAGGCAATATTAAATATAAGGGAATTGGATGAAGATGTTATAAAACTCGTTGCACTTCCTAAAAACAACTCCGATTATTTAAAGAAGAATCGTTGTTGTCAAGCCAGTCGTCCATCATTTTATAAAAGGTCGTTTGTTCTTAACGATAAATTGAACTGCAATGTTAATTTTTTGGTCGTTCCGTTGGTCGTCTTATTACTTTTAAAGACAGAGAAAAAGGGTCAAGATCATAGTCAAATCTATCAAATGCTTAAGAGATCTCCAGTTGATGTAAAAAAATAAGTCGGACTAGACTGAAGCTGGCTCTTTATTCTCTGCAGTATTAGACTCGGATATTTCCAATCCAAATCAGGGCCACACAAACTAATTATTAGCATTATAAACATACAAAATTGTCAAATACAATTAAGTAAAATATATAAGGCTTCTTTCTATATTGCTCCACCTTGAGACTTTTTGTATAAAATATTATCTAAGGTGCAAATGACATGACATTACTGACTCATGCCACAAGAAAATAATACAACTATTTTTTTATGTACAGGTAATATTACAAAAAAATAAAATAACTATGGAAGCCAGGACTCATATAATGATTAAGACAAATAATTTCTTTATTCGAAAGAAGTGCCCATACTCTCTTTGAATTCGGTTTAGTCATAGCTCGTAGTTAGGGTTCTCAATGCCCTTCGTAGTTGTCGAATCTCCCTCCTTCCCTCGAAGGGAAATAGTTTATCTGTATATTGTATCCCATCAGTCTTTTCTTGTGAGCATTCCCTTAACTTGACCCCGCTCATTCACTACGGAGAGATGTCGAAGTCCCAGGGAGTTGAAGAGGGAGTAAGCTCTTTTGAGTGAGAACTCTTCGTTGATTTTGAGGGCCGTTGTATTAATGTAGTCGGAGAGATCCACCCTTTTCCCCATGAGAGCAGATATATTATTATTCCAGAGAACTCCGTTCGCGTTGTAGAGAAGGCTTCAATCTCCTCGTAGAGAACCGGGGCACGATAGTGTCCATGGACTCTGGAGCCTCACGCTTGATCCACTTGACAATCGCAATGAGCTCGAGCCGCGAAATGAGCCCCACTTGAGATCCTTGATCATCATTCAGGACGGGGAAAGCACCATGACTTGTATTGGTCAGGACTTGAATGATATCACGGAGTGTTTCTTCCTTTTTGAGCGCAACGACGGGACTGGCCATGACCCGCTTCACAGTGTGCAGGTCAAGGTTCACAAGAGGTCGCGATATGCCCAGGGTTTCTTTGCACTAGGGTCCGTGACCCGTGCGACTGGATAGAGGAAGGGTATACATTGACCCTAGGAGAGCATGGTAGAGGGGATGCGTGAAGCGGTCGCCTGTCCATTTGGCGACCATGACCGTACACATGATGAGCAGAAGGAATGTATGTCATCGTCATTTCCACCATTATGATTGTGAGAGACACGGTCAGACGGGTGACACCCCCGAAAAAGGACACGGCACCTAGGAGTGCAGTGCGCCTGGGTCCAACCATTCATTGTATGTGTCTTGGAAGCTTCCGAATAAATCAACGAGGAGAACCCCTAAAAAAATAGAAAGTAAGCATAAAATAAATAAGTATAACCAGTCTCGATCTAGAACCAAAATAATGTCACTAGTTAAAGTTAGTAGTTAGAAACCAATAACGGTTAAGAGTCACTATTTTTTTTAGTAACGGAACTCATTCATAAAAGAGTAATTCAATTAAATAAGTGAAAAATAATACAGCACTGAAGATGAAGCTACAAATTTATTTAGAATCAGACTTTTAAGTGTTCGATGTCCATATTTTTTCCTACGATACATCTGTAAAAAAAACTAAGAAAAAAGCGATACGGCAAAATTTACATATTAAAATAGAAAGGGAACCGCCTAATTTACCAAAATTATTGCCTTATATGACTAGTTCCATAAAAAATAAGATTGTTACAAAATATTCGTAGATACACCCCCAAAAACATACCTAATGTTGTGAGTTTGATAACATATAATTTTTTAAAACCTTTTTAAATCTTAACTAACAATACAACCAATTTATATAACAATAATTTTGCTTTGAAATTAAATCATCATCCATGGTGGTGCATGTTAAGATTAAACTATTTGAATTGCATTCTTTTTTAGTGTATTTTGATTATTTCCGTCAAAATATTATTATTATTATAATGCAAACAAAGGCAATGTGCTTTTTTAACTTGCATCCTTCTATTTTTTCCTATGCTTCGGTTATTCAAGCAATAAACAACTGGTTATCATAAAACATCACTTATTATTAATTCTGTATGTGGTAGCAACAATACTATAATTTTAAGCTCGATTTAACCAATTTAAAATCACCTTTTATATTTTGATCAGAATAAACAGGAAATCTTTCAAATGTTCTGATCTCGAAAATGCAATAATACATTAAATGTCTATTTTCTAAAATAGGAGAATAGGAGTTTCAAAACTTTAGTCAATATTGAAATAATCTGAATATACGGAACATGGATCACTCAGTATTCACAGAACCTCGTTAATTACAATGCGTAACGTAACAAGGGGCTGTTTTGCACTAAAGTAGCCAAAGAAATGTATTTATTGCTAAATTTTTATCGTAAAATATATTGTTTGAGTGTAAAATACAAGAGTACGAATTTAGGTCGATTCTTGAATCCAAGGCGGAATCGAATTAAATATATGAGCCCATACCCTAGAACACACAACCACTTTAACAAGATATATAATAAGTTTTTAATTTTAGTTTTAGCTATTCAATTTTATTAATTTCCCAAAGCTATCGGCTTAAATATTTATTCATGTTTTATATCATTTCTATAAATTTAAATATACTTTACAATGAGGTTTTATTTTAAACATTTTTTTGCTATCTTATGTTGTAGTTTTTTATTATTTAAATACACTTTTATTATATTAAAAAAAAAATATCATATATATAACAGAAAAAAATATCAATTGAAAGAGTGGTTTCTTTAAAAGAACCTTTTAAAAGGCAGACATATCAAAAGTTTTTTAATAAGGACATTTAATGTCACTAAAGAACCATCAATACTTTTCTTCTCTATAATACTTTAATAAATATATCTTTAGGAAGGTATAATCGGTAGCTATTAAGTCTTTTCAGGATATTTCTTATTAAATACACTTCACAATACATACAAAGGAAGCTCTTTTGCATCACATGATATATTAGTAGATGTGCACTTAATAGGGTATATTTGATAGGAAGATTATCTCATACAACGTAGATAATGAAAAAACCTTTATGAGTTCACATGAGATGAAGTTCATTTATAAAGGATGAAGACAAGAAACTAAAGAGAAAATTAATCAAAGATATGCTTCTACGGCACACTAGTTAATTATTCTTTTTTAATAAAATATCATTTAGTAGAAACGGAAGTCTTTTGGATTAACTTAAACAAATATCCTTGAGCTGATGTTGCTATTGGTAAATATAAGCTATATATATATATTATTTTTATTTATATAAATAAACACAATATATTGATCCACTTAGCCATTGACGAATGAATTGCTTAGAAGGATGTGAATTATGGCATTTATGTATTAAGGAATTTGTTATTATCACTAATTGTTTGCAGTCATTCCATTAAAACCTAATTTGGTCGTTGAAGTTCACTTTCTTATACATTTTTGTTATAAGTCTCTAAAGCCATAAAATATTATTGATTAAACATTATCCAATGAAAAAATATTTATGTTTACCTAAGACTCTTCCATAGATCCCGCCAAGGATAAAGGAAGGAACGACAATCCCGGAGGAAATCCACGTACCAGCAGAAACACACGTAAGTGGAAAATAGATGATAAAAATGATGATTAGAGTGGGAACATCAAATTTATCCTTTGAAGATGTGAGAACAATCGTTTAACGGCTTCCTCTCCGTTTGAGAAGAGGAGGGGTGCACCTTGATCATAGAATCCTTCTTGATACTTGTTTGATTAGGAAATGTTCCAAGGGAGACGTTGTAAGTGAAAGAAGAGTCCATGACATCACTCAAGTCATTGTTTCCCACAGCCTGCTCGCAAGAGTTGGTGTGTATGTCTTGATAGGGCTTGTAGTGGCAAATGAAATGCTTTGGAGGGAAAATGCCCGTATCCAAACCGTGAGGCTGATGTAAATAACGTAAATGAGACATGGCTCCAGGACTTTGAGTATGTATCCGTTCCAGGTCTTTTAAGAGGTTTGAGATTATGAAATTGAGATCGCATACGGTTGATCTTGAGATTGAGGAAATTAAAAGTGGATCCCAGGATTCCTCCCAAGACTCCCAGTATAATGCAGGGGACCAAGGCCAAAATATTTATGTCAAAGGCTTCTTTATTTTGAAGAGTATCGTGAGGTCTGTTTTGAGAATGCCAAACTGCCCGTTGTATATGAACTGTGTAAATGCGGAATTGAGGACGTCCGTAGTAAAAGAGGAGACGAAACAACAGAAGAATATTGCCACAGCTCAACGATCCAATAGGAGGAGACTTCCTCCAGGGCAAAGAGCATTCCACCGATGGGTGCTCCAAAGGCAGATGCGATTCCGGCTGCTGCTCCAGCACTTATGAAGTTTCTTTGGTCCTCAGGGTTGCGAAGAGCTTAAATGCCGAGAGCTCAAAGTTGAGCAGCCTGGATCGGAATTGTGAGATGGAGGATCCAATGATGCTCCCTGAAAATGGGCAATAACAAAAATAAAATCAGGCAAAGAGTTTTCCTTGGTTATGAATGCTTTTGGAGTCTGTACTTTTGATAGCAGAATAACTCATCACAAACTACCATGGGGGAAAGTGTTTTTAAGTTCTAGCCGATACTCTGCATTTGAATTACCTTAATAACAAATATTTTATAAATATATATGAACCGCCTGATTTATGTCCTCTTGGCCTTGAATCTCTTATCAGTACGACGTTCTGGCTCACTTCATAAAACGTTTAGAATATTAACCAAGCACTACGTAGCGTAATATTAACGTAGTTTGGGTTTTCTAAAAAATTACGTCTGAACGTTAGTAAAAGCAAACATTCTCAGAACTTTATTTATTGCATGGATCAACTATATAACTATACAGCAACGTAAAAAAACAAAGCCTAAATAGGATAGTGTTAGGCAATAGACCGTGTTAAATTAATTCCACATACCTTTTATGGTCAAATGATAACTTAAGCCAAAGTTTGCAGAATTCGAACAAGTTATTTGTTTTCTTTAATTATTTTATTTAAGATTAACTTTATATTCTGCAATTGTGTTGTTTTGGTAAATTGATTCCCTGTTTGTTTCTTTTTAAATATGCATTCAAAACAATTTTTAGGTTTTATATTCATCGTATATTCTACATATATTAAACTTACCAATAAGTATCATTGGCGCCTCTGGTCCAACCGGAAGTCCAGAAGATACAGCAAACACACAGGAGAAAAATTTAACCCAAAGGTTTTTCAGTCCGAATATCCGCTAATTTGCGTTCCATTGAGGTATCCAATGAGTTCTGGGAGCCCTGACCCAACTGCATTTGGCTTTAAGATCACTAGTGCTGCCGCAGGTATCACCAAAACCAGGCCGCTCGTCACAAGGAAGCAAAGGCCAGGCTTTTTCATCCTGATAGTTGAAAGTGAGGGCGATGTGCCATTTGTGATAGGTAATGAGGTCTATGAGTTGATGCATGAGGAATCCCAAAATGCCCACTGTGAAGCCAATAAGGCCCATGACCAGCCATCGACCATGTCCCCCAACATGAAATTCCTCTCTGCAGAGACCAGCCACTCATGGTAAACCTTGGAGTTGGAAGGCCAGTAGTCCAGGCCCTCATAGCTCTGAAGGACTTTTTTCTCGGCCGGTGTGTAGATGTGATTACGGTTTTGGGACTCGAGCTCCCGTCCAAGGCTGAAGAACCCGAAGGAAACATCTTCCTCAGCCGAAACGAGAACTTCCTCCTCCTGTTCCTCGACGTGAATCTGGAGTTCGTAGGAGTTCTCATTATTATCATCACTCATGGCGAAGGATGATTCAAGAGGGGAAATATATTCAATCAATTAGGGGGTGTTCCTCTCATTATAGCTCACATTAATTTAATTACACTTTTATACAGGAGAATAATTGATAGGGCACTATAGTTTTCTCTGAATTGTTGAGAAGTCATCTTCTATTTTCGCCGCAGAAAAAAAACCTCCCCAGACAGGTACAGAGAAATAGCGCAGTTTTTAAGGTAAATAATATATTTGAAGACTCAGGTCAGTTAGAGAATCTACAGCCTGCTTTTGCCTGAGATAAAAGAAGGGAAGAAATCGACATGCATACATATATTGGCATAAGCATGTTGTATATTTAAAATTCATCTTCAAAGAGTGTATACAAAAGGATTTAAAGTGATGCTTAAACTGAATGAAGGACTTGTGAGTTCACAAATGCAGAGCCTTAAAATACATCGATATAACTATTATCATAATTGAACGAGGACGACGTTGCCCGCTATATAAATATCATAATTTGAAACACGATATAATCAATCTTGTGTATTTGTTTTGTATAACAGATTGGAGTCCACTATTGTGGAGCCTATTTTTTTTGGTCGATTTTGGTATAACACGCAGGAAGCTATGAAACACAAGCTTAGGATGCTTATACATGCGAGGATTGTGTATGTTTTTTAAATTCTAGCTGTATATAATTTCTTTCAAACCAGAACGTAGATAGAAATAGATCTACGCAGAAACTAATACGACAACTTAAACATAAATACATTATAAAAATATGCTCAAATGTTAGCAAGAAAAGTATTTATTACTTAAATTACTTTTGATTATAATCATTCAACATTATTTGTTAGTATAATGTAATCTTAAAAGGCTTCGAATAAGATAAAACAAAATTAAGAGGTAAGTTCAGAAGATCCTTATGCAGTAAAGGCTAAAATGGAGTAGCAAACAGATCGCTAAATGAATTTGCACAGAATAGCTAGTGAGAGTTCAACCCATATATGAGATTGAATGGAACTATATTGTAGTAGTTATACGCAAGGTTTAGATTATTCTAAGAATTGAAAAATCTTATAATGTAAGATTCATTGTTTTTTTATTTTTTGTTTTCTTTTACTTTGAAGAATACGACTTTTTTTGATGGACTTAATTTCTCATAAGAATAATTTCTCATAAAATAATAATATATTATAATTTTAAACATAATAATATGCATACGCTAAAAAATTGTTATTGAGGAAAGAAATATTTTCTGCAGTCCCGTTTTAATTTGCGGAATAAATATTAAATATCAAGTTAGCTTCGTTAAACAATAAAAAAGCAAGGCACAAGAGCGTAATGAGAGGGAGTTTTGAAGGAACTATTCGTTAGAGTTTTTTATTGTATATTTTTTTAGGGACTCTTCAAGTCTTTCTATAGAATTAATTTGTAGAAACACCTTTATATAAATAGTTATTTTTCCTAAAAATTAGCAGTAAACGTTATAGTAGAGGCATTTTATAGTTTTGAGGATAGTCTTATGATATTTTTATTATTTCATCTAAGTAGATTGGCAATATATATATATATACATATATATATATATATATATATATATATATATATTGTTATGTCCCTGACGTCACGTTGGAGGACACTCTGACGTCATGTATACTCTGTCTCTCTATTTCCTTTTCCTTGTATATATTTCCTCCCTTTCCTTCTGTGTCAATAAAGGAGTCTTCTAGTCATGACCCTCTCACACGTGTCGTTCCTCTTATTAGTTCCTGCCGTGCAATCTCATTGGCGACGACTCTGGGATATTAATATACTTATTATATATTCTCTCTAAAGGTATCCCAACACAACATCTGGCGACGACTCTGGGATTAATATACTTATTATATATTCTCTCTAAAGGTATCCCACACAACATCTGGCTGACTAGGATGGTAAAACTGTTACCCAAGCTCACTACCGCCGAGCTGCGTGCGGAGTGTCTCTCCATGGAGTTAGGTGACTCTGAAGAAGCCCTTAAAAGTCAACGGAAGCCTGAGCTCGTTGCACTTCTTCGTCACTATATCGAGTCGTGTGGGTGCGATCCTAAGACCTACGACTTCGTTCGGTCCCTACTCCTCCTCCTTCTGCCACGGACTCTCTCTCAGGAACAAACCGCTTAGGAGTGTCTCAACCTCCTCCCTTCGACATGTCCGCTCCTCGTAGAGGTCATCGATGGTCGTCCTGGAACGATGAGTTCCAGACTTTTCTCTCTCTCTGTGGGGAGCTGCCCCCAGAGCAAAAGAAGGCTCTTCTCCTCCACTGCGCAGGCCCAACGGTGCAACGCTGGCACAAAACCCTCTCCATCGAGACTAAAGACGATGAGGACTGCTACTCCTCCCTTCTCCGAGCCATGACCGAGGCATTCTCCCCATAGAATCTGTTCTCTACGAACGGTTCTGCCTCACTGAAATGAAGCAAGCCGTTGGTGAGCCCATTGACGACTTCCTTACTCGCCTTCGGGGACAGGCTAAATTCTGTCGGCTCACTTGTGCTTCCTGCCAGGCTCCTTATGAGGATGATGTGGTCTTGGGAACCATCATCAAAAACACCTCTAACCTTAAACTTCGCCGGTCTGCATTTGAGCGAAAGGCCATTAAACTGAATGAAGTCGTCCAACTGGGACGAGCACTGGAGTCCGCGGAAGCTCACTCTCGCGAGATGGTGGCGGAACATACTGCGATGGCGTCGGAATATAAAGGTCCGAAAGGTTCATGGCGAGCCAAAAAGAACGCCCCGCAGGAGTTTCATGCTCGTAAGCCGCCTCCTTCTCTCTCCCTTGAAGAAGGTATGTAAATTTTGCGCGACTCTTCACATTCTCAAGAGGAGATTCTGTCCTGCTGTGGGCAAAATATGCTCCAAATGTTCGCAATTGGACCACTTCGCGTCCTGTTGTACGAATGGAGTCTCCAACGCTATTGCCTGCAACTCCTCACTCTCCCCTCTCATTGCTCCCTCCAAAAGAGCATTCGTCTCCCTCTTAGTGGAAGGAAAAAGGTTCCATTCCTACTCGACCTGGGTTCAAATGTGAACATCCTCCCTAAGACTCTCTGTCCTAACTCTCGGATTCGTGGACCTGAAGGACACATTATGACTTTCGGTGGCGGCAAGGTCAAATCTAATGGGGTCATCTCTCTCCCCGTCTCTCTGAAAAGATGCCGCAAAGTCTTGGAATTCGTAGTTACAGATGTGAACCAACCAATCTTAGGTTCAAGTTCTTGCCTCGACTTAGGTCTAATCTCTCTTCGGCCTCCGAGTTATCTCTCTAACTCCACCTCTTGGCCAGAAGAGGACCTCGTTCCAAAAAAACCAAACTCTCTTCGAAAGAAGTTCTCTCCTCCTACCGCGACACGCTACTCTCCTCCTACCGCGCTACTCCTCTCTCCTCAGGTAGAACTCCTGCGGAACTACAACTCTCTCGCCCGATCCGGACTTGCCTAGATGGTCTCATTCCTCGAAAACTGCTAAGAAGTCCCTATCAAAGGATACTCCTTTCTGGTGCCGAAGCTTCCAACCCAAGGGCCAAAGTGGGTTCCGGGAAAAGTCTACGGTTCTATCGGCAATGCCCTATGGACCGTCCAGGTCGGAGCGGAAGTCCGAACGCGACACATAAATCAACTCCGCCCTCGCAAGAGTTGATTGGGGGGTGATGTTATGTCCCTGACGTCACGTTGGAGGACACTCTGACGTCATGTATACTCTGTCTCTCTATTTCCTTTTCCTTGTATATATTTCCTCCCTTTTCCTTCTGTGTCAATAAAGGAGTCTTCTAGTCATGACCTCTCACACGTGTCGTTCCTTCTTATTAGTCCTGCCGTGCCATCTCATTGGCGACGACTCTGGGATATTAATATACTTATTATATATTCTCTAAAGGTATCCCAACACAACATATATGAAGTGTCCATACTGGGAGTTATAAATACCTCAGTCTTAAACATAATAAAGGGTACACTTTCAGAGAGAGACAAAAAGAAACTGATTTATTCACAAAAAGTACATCTTGAAAAAAAGGAATTATAACAATAACAAGAACGGATTAATCTAGTAAATACAATACAATAATACGACGCACTACATACTTCCCCCCTAGATCAATTTAGGTTTTAAATTATGAATGGAAATTGATTTAGGCTTACCATTAATGTCTAATATAAATGATTTTCTAAGTTTTTTAATGACATTATACGGTCCGCTGTAATGAGGGTCTAAGGAAGGGCGAATTGGGGGGTTTAAAACATAAACTTGGTTGGATTTGTCAAGCTGTCGACACACTGAATTAGGATTTTTTGGACCAGTTTTGATGTTATGTTGTGTATTAATTCGTTTCTCTTCACAGGGTAATATTGTCCCGGACGAACGGATCTTTTCTCCAAATACCAATTCTGCAGGAGACAAATTTTCTCCGGACTTTGCAGTGGCTCTTAAATCTAGTAATATTTTTGGTAAAACTTCAACCCAATTACTTTTAGATTCCAATAGTTTACAACGTATTGCTTCTTTAAGGGTTCTATGTTCCCTCTCAATTAAACCGTTTCCTTCGGGATGATATGGTGTAGTGTGTATGTTTTTGATTTTAAAGCTGTTCATTAATTTTTCCCAGACCAAAGAATTAAATTGTCTCCCTTGATCTGTTGTTATATAGTGAGGATAACCAAACCTTGAAAACCAGTTATTTTCTAACTGGCGAATTATATTCTCACTACTCGAGCTTGACATTGGAAAAACTTCCAACCATTTAGTATCCCTATCTATAATTGTCAGAGCCATTGTTTTTCCATGAGCTCTGGGAAAAGGGCCTATTATGTCCAAATTAATATGGTAGAATTTCTTTCTTGGTGAAAGTATTTTCTCATATCGTACACATGGTAATTTTGTTATTTTAGCCATATCACATATTTGACATTTTTTAATATAATTTTTGATGTCCGAATTCATAGTCTTCCACCAATATTGACTTTGAATTTTTTATTGGTGTTTTTAATTCCTCTGTGAGATTCATTATGAAACATTTGGAGCAATTTGTTAATTTGGGATGTTGGCACGATAGGCCGTGGATGTTTTGCCCTAACATCACACAAAATATTTACATTTTCAATTTCAACCCACTCCGCCAATGGGTTAGTTAATTGTAAATTATCCAACTTTTGTTCTATTTGCCATTGTTTCCAATCTATAAAATCTATTTTTAGGAGGTTTATTCTAGAAAGAAAATCGGCCGGTACATTGTTTTTACCTGAAATGTGTTTTAGCAGCACATCTCTCTCACTAAGCTCAGCAAAATAACGATGATATTTAGAGGGCCACTTCGGATCTTTTGCATGCTGTGCCGTTATGAGCGGCTTATGATCTGTGAAGCAAACAACTGATCTCCCTTCTATAACATGACTAAAATTCCTGATTGCTTCCCTTACTGCCAAAAGCTCTCTCGCGAATGCAGAGTCTCTTTGTTCTCTATCCACTAAAGCACGACTAAAGAATGCTAGAGGGCGAAACTTACACCCTTCTCCTTGTTCCAGTACAGCTCCTATTCCCGTGTCGGACGCATCCACACACATTCGTAATTCCTGTCCTGGAATGTAATGTGCGAGAGTTGTAACTTTATCTAACCCATCCTTGAACCTACAAAAAGCATCAGTCAGGTCCCTATTCCAGGCAATTACAGTATTCTTTTTCTTATTTGCAATGGCTCCATAAAATGGTCGCAAAAAATCACCCAAATTGGGAATAAATCTCCTGTAATAATTTGACATGCCAATGAGCTTGTTCATTTCGTTTACTGTTTGCGGCTGGGATAATTGCTTTAATTTTGAAATTTTATGATGCATTGGTCTAATACCTTTGCTGCTAACTGTAAATCCAAGAAAATTTAATTCAGGTAAACAAAACTGACTTTTATCCCTATTAAAACTAAGCCCATTTGTATTTAAAAGATCCAATACTTTTTGAATTAATTGATGATGATCTTTTTCTGATTTACTGAACAGCAATATGTCATCAACATAAGCAAAACAACCTTTTACATTTTTTAATACCTTATCAATCATTCGTTGGAATGAGCTGGTGGCATTTTTTAAGCCAAAAGGCATTCTCAGGTACTGATAAAAACCACAAGGGGTTGAAATAGCAGTTTTTTCTTTGTCTTTGGCTAGCATAGGAATTTGGTGGTATGCCTTAATTAAATCAATTTTGCTAAAGTAATTAGACTGCCCTATTCTTTCGTTGAAACATTGTATTGATGGCATGGGATATCTATCTGCCTTAGTTATGTTATTCAGAAGTCGATAATCTCCGACCATACGCCAATCTCCATTTAGTTTTTTCACTAAATGGATCGGAGAGGACCAACACGAGTTAGAGTTTTCAATAATTCCTTGTCTTAATAATTTGTCTATTTCCTTTCGAATTATTTCTATTTTTTCTGGAGTGAACTTTCTTACACGAGAAACAACCGGCATCCCAGTTGTTTCTATAGCATGATATAGTCCATGTAAAGAATTTCCTTTGAAAGATTTATCGTGCAAAACAGGGTAATTTTTTAGTATTTCTTGTGTTTTTATACAAGATGTATTTAAAGAAAGAGAATTAATTTTCGTACCGTCCGGGACTAGCATTCCCCTTGTTACATCAACTAGAATTTTGAATTTACTAAGAAAGTCAAACCCTAAAATCCCAAATTTCATATCTGTGACGACAAATGACCAACCAACCTCATTTATGCCCGGTAGTTTAATTTTTTGATTTGAAACACCGTAATTCTTTAATGATTGATTATTTGCTGCTACCAATTTAATGGGTGAATTACGAATAAAAATATTATTTGAGAAGGGGATCAAAGACCGTTCAGCACCCGTGTCTACTAAAAATATAATTACATTTTTAATTTTAGTTATTGGGTCCATAAGATGAGCTTTTATTTTAAACAATTTACTATTCTCAATATAGGATTGAAATATATTACTATAAAAAGAAAATTTAGGGGGAGATTAAATAAAAATATTATAGATTTGGTAATTTTCGGGAAGATTAATTATGGAGGGGTATTTAACAAATGGAAACAAATATGAGGTGAAACACACTTGAATGAAGTTTTCCCGTACTTTAAATGATATTGACAAAGTTTATTGTAGTGAAGGTTCCTTGTGCGCTCACTCTTTGAGGGATGAGAAGGAGGGAGTGAGCCTTTTTTGTGAATTATATTTACCTCATCTGAGGGAGTGTCTTCTTGATGGTCCTTGATGATCTTGACACAATAAGGTCTTGAATAGCTCATCCTCTCCTCTGTTTTAGCAGACTCGATGAAGTCCTCATAGTTTAGTCTTGCAAATCCTTGGTTTAAATGTTGTCGAGCTGATTCAGGCAAACATCCTAACACAAGTTTTTTAATGAACATCTCCTTTAAGTCCGTTCCATCACGAGTCAATTCCTCCAGAATGTCACTAGCCTTAGTTTCCATCTCCAAGACGCACAAATTATCCTTGTTAGATGATAACTCTATCACTTCTGTGATGAGTTGTTGCTTAGAACCGAGGCATTGCTTGATCAGAAGGTCTTTAAAAGTGCTGTAAGGTTTTTCTGAGTTTGCACATCTTTTTAGAGCATATTCGGGCACTCTCAAAAGAACATTCTCAGGAACAGCACCGAGAAGATGATTGAATTTGGTTATTTCTCTATTGATCTTTGCCTGTTCAAACTGAGCCTCAATCCTGATGAAGTAAGCCGAAGGACGAAAGGGAGTAAAGGTGGGGAGTTTAACAGCAACGTGCTGGACTCCCGAATGAATCGTTGAATCCTCCTCTTTCACTGTCATAATCCTTCTCGGGGTCACCAATGAAGTGTCCATACTGGGAGTTATAAATACCTCAGTCTTAAACATAATAAAGGGTACACTTTCAGAGAGAGACAAAAAGAAAACTGATTTATTCACAAAAAGTACATCTTGAAAAAAAGGAATTATAACAATAACAAGAACGGATTAATCTAGTAAATACAATACAATAATACGACGCACAATATAATATTATATATATATATATATATATATATATATATATTATATATATATATATTATATATTATTATTATATATATATATATATATATATATATATATATATATATATATATATATATATATATATATCAGAGCTGCGACTACCGAATGTAAATCGGTATTCGATACTTCTGAGGGTAGATTTCAAATACTGAACCGATTATACGATATTCGTAGAAACTACCAAATACTGTAAACGTCAAGCATCCGAGCAATAATGATAGCTACATCAGCGAGATACTCGACATTCTCAGTCAAGATTCCGAAGATATGTGGACAGGAATGGGACTTCGCGGGAAATCTTATGAAATTTTTCCTTTCCAGTTCCGTGCGACATTTGAAAACATTGAACTTTATAATACAACAGTATGATAAATTCACCCCAAGAAACTCTTAACCTCTTTTTACAAAATATGTTTTTATGATGTAAGATAATTGTTTTACTTTTATAGTCCACCCTGATATGAGGGGCTTGTTTTTTTAATAGGGTCTGCTTTTTAACCATTCAATCTCTTTGTTTTTTTTAAGTAAGAGAGTAAAGAAATATTTGGAGACTTGTTAGAAAGACTGGTTTGTATATGTATATGTGTGTATAAATATTTTTTTTTAGTTTTTTAAACATTAGTGTGCAAAACCATTTCCTTGAGTTAATTTTCCCCTAGTGAAATTTTAAAGAAACGTTGTTTATCCCACCTTTGTCGCAAATTATATTATAGTGTATCGTTGTTCTTTTTATAATTGAGTTGATAGGTCTTTAAGGGGCATTTAATTTTTAACTACAATGTTAATTTATGTTTTTCATAATACAATTTGTCCTTTGAACATGATGAATAATTTATATATAACTTTGTATATAATTTATGAAATAAATAAAGACCTTGCTTTTGAGGAGAAAAAAATACCGTACCGTTTCTTCCGCCCAATCTGTGACTGTACTCCATCTCTATGCTGAACTATTGACGCTATATTTGTCTGGTGTGAGAGAACAAACAGTCTTGATAAAAACTAGATTAAACAGCCATAATATATTTTATTTAAATTAAACCTTTGTTAGTTGGATTTTTATCTTTGGAGGGAGAAAATAAGTCATGTATTTTTTGAATAAGGAATAAATAATATAAATAATTTGCTTCAACTCTTAAGTTATCTAACTTTGAAAAAATGTTATGTGCATTTAAAATACCATTTATCTTTGAAGAGATTTTTTAATCTACAGATACTCAGGAGATATAAATATTTTATCTCCTTGACAGATACTGATCAAATCCGTAGATTTATTATAGATTTACCGATCTATCCATGTTTTGATTGGGCACAAATTTTTATTGGCTACCAATACCAGTGGTATTTTATTCTATTTAGATTGTATAACGATAAATAAGCAAAATCAAAGTCTTTTGAGGCTCAGAGCAAAATATAATAGTACTAATAGTAAAAAAAAATACTTCAATGCTAAAAAATATACTCTAAAAGTTCTTATTATTATTTTATTTACATCTACGAAACGTTGCAATTTCTCATCACCAGAGGGGAGTGAAGATCCATAACAAACTCTAGAACCTACGTCATCATAACATTCTTTCAGCACTACTGGAGTAATTATCTCTTCTTTATTATTATTATTTTAACCTCGGTTTTGTAGGTTGTTTATTGGTTTCAACCATGAAATTAATGGTTAAGGCGATTGGCGGCGCTGGTTGTGAAATAAGTGCTTCCGGAGAAGATCGAATTGATAGGATTAAAGAGGCTGTGTCTTCAAAGCTTCAAGTGGATGTCAAGAACCAAAAGCTCATATTCGAGGGACGGACTCTTCAAGGTGAGGCCTTCATAATGGTTGTCCACTTGCTCCCTCCCTCAATATCTCTAGCTTTATATTTCTTTATTTATTTGTCCAGACTCTAACTTTGTCCGGGACTACAAGCTAAAGGAAGGCTCTAAAATCCATCTCATCCTCAGCGGTCCCAAGAAAGACTCTTCTTCTTCCCTTGTATCTCCGGCTGCTCAAAAGGAAGGACAGAGGCCGAGGCGCATAAAGACATTTATTCTGCACTTAGGAAGTACTTTAAAACCGAGGAAGAGGCCAGACGGGTGACAAAGACCTTCGAAGAGGTTTGTAAGAATGAGTTATCCTCTCTTGCAGTTCATAGTGATATATATATTTATAGAGAACCTTTTACAAATACATTGAAGCTTTCAATGCGGATACTTCAATAGAAAATAATTATTTAAAGAAAATTAATGCTCAAGTAATTAAAATAGTATATCTTAGTAAAGATAATTGTATTTATTAAGTGATAAAAAGCCAGACTTAAAAATAGGGCTATTACATTTGAACTACTTGAAATGAAAAAAACATATATGAATCTCTTTACAAAGTTTAAAGATAATTTAACTTAAGTTGACTGCAATGCTTCTTTAAAATGTATTTTTATGGTTATTTAATTACCGATTCCAAGTATTATACTGTATTAAAATTAAGTTTTGCGTAGGATGATCTAAATATTATATTTTGAAGCTTGGGATTGCCTCACCCAGCTTAATTTTTAATTTGTAATCAAATAAATAGTCCCAGAAGAAAGTTTCAAAACACTACTGAAGCTATCATAATAGCAAAATTGATCCTGAGTGCTCCATGATTGTTTGAATAACAAACAAATATGCGTCTTAGCTGAGGTCATGAGCGTAGTCTTAATGCTGATTGCGCCCTATCGAAAGGGGATGGCCAATATTAATCAGCTTCATTGAAAAGAGATTCCTAGATTCAATGAATTGATTTTAATGTTATAACACTTATTCCACCGGATTCTGCATGTCCATTTAATCAAACTTGCCGAAACAAAAAACTTGTCATCAGTGTAATTTGTTATTTCATTATCCTTGTGTTTTACTACACCTTATTCATTTATAAAAACAAAAATATTAGATATTATTATAAATAATTTGTTTCTCTCTTTTTGACTCTTACCAATAGGTTCTTCTTCGAAAACTATCCTACTTAAGCCTCGACGACATTGAGCGCCTCTGTACGAACCTCACTAACAGCAAAAAGATTATTTTCTAATTATATTAATAATATTATTAGTATTCCACAATGTATTTTTATCAGAACTCTATTAGTATCAAGAAGAATCGCATAGTCTCCCTGCTTATGTTGCTTATCACAGGGCTCCAAATCACAACCGCACATGGAGAAGAAAAAGAAGGATTTTGCAATACTAAAGGCGACAACAACTGTCGATGGGGCTCATACCTTTCCGCCATCAAGGCCGCGAAGGCCAATTATTCACAAGAGGAGTACACTTGTTCATCCTCATGCTGCTTCACAGAGCGTATTCATGAAGACTTGCGTCCCTTTGGGGGATCATTGAGTCAAAAAGACATTATATCCGCACGAAATATGGTTCCGAGTGCTGTGACATATATTATTCAAGACGGAGAGCTCTATCGATCCCCCAACTGTCTCTTTCCCGCGCGATGTAAGGGGATTGAGTATTTCCTTCATGCGGTGAAGGGAGATATAAAAAAGGACGTGGAGTTTGTTCTCGGAACGCAGGATTGGCCGCATGTGAGTCGGCATTTCTTAGAGACTTCCATTCCTCCTCCTGTATTTTCCTTCTCCAAGACCCCGGACTACTTGGACATCGGCTTCCCTGCCTGGACGTTCAAGGAAGGAGGCCCTGCAATTACTTCTTATCCTAATGGCCTTGGGGAATGGGATGAGATGCGAGAGCGGATACTGAGTAGGAGTGGAGGGCTCTCATGGAGGGACAAAGTGGATAAGGCTTTCTTTCGGGGTTCAAGGACTTCGAGTGAGAGGGATAATCTGATTTTGCTCTCTCGAGAGCGCCCTGATCTGGTGGATGCAAGCTATACGAAGAACCAGGCATGGAAGTCCAACAAGGACACGCTGGATGCTCCACCTGCCAATGAAGTGCCTCTTGAGGGACATTGTCAATATAAGTAAGTAGATCATCCGTATTGTACGGAGGAAATATTTTTATACCCCAATGTGCATTTTTTAATTTTTTTACTGCACTAAATATTTTATAACATGACTTCCAATTCGCTTAAATTTGAGTTAAAAGGAGGGAGACTGCAAAATATTAATTCTAAATATATTATCGTTAAATCATTGAGTAGAACAATACAAAAATTAAAAGCTAATTCAATCAAAACTACATTTAGATCACGGGTTTAAAATCAAGTCATGCGAAATGGACATTAAATTTTAATAAAATTGATTAGTTGTTCATTATTACCATGTAATATTACTACAGTAAAATGTTCCGTCAACAACTCAACAAGACAGTGCTAAACAGGCTCCCGGAAAATCATAGACTTAGTGTAAAATATATTACCGGCTTTATTTTGGCTCTTGTCGATCTAATCTATGAGAAAGACCCATCAGTCAATACGTATTTAATGGAATATTTGCTCCATTGCAGATATTTGTTCAATTACCGAGGCGTAGCGGCTAGCTTTCGGTTCAAACATCTCTTCCTCTGCCAGTCTTTGGTTTTCCACGTTGGTAACGAGTGGACGGAGTTCTTTTACCATGCCCTAGTTCCCTGGATCCACTACGTCCCCGTTCCATCTGGCTCCTCTCAGGACATGATCAGGGACCTCATTTTGTTCTTTAGGGCTCATCCCGAGATTGCGGAGGGCATTGCGAAGACCGGTCATGAGATAATCAAGAATAATTGAACAATGAGCAAGTGACCTGCTACTGGAGAGAGCTCCTCAATGCCTATGGAGACCTACTGACCTTTAAGCCCTCCCGGGACGCATCCTTTATTCATTTGACTCAAAAGTGATTTTTTTCCTGCGTCTTTTTGTTGGTTTTGTAAATAAATTGTCTGTTGAATTCTTGATTTTTCACTAATAAATGCCACTGGAAATATTCATTAGGATTTTGGGAAAGGGATATAGAATGTATCGTAACAGGATTACCCCCCCCCCCCCCGTTAATAATATTTCTTATTTCTTAAAGTCAATTTATGAAGTTCTCTATGTTTTTTTAATGACAAAATTGCATTGGTTTTTAAAACCTATGTTTCTAATATCGGTCATGTGTTTTATATGACCGATATTAGGAACACTAATGCAAAAGAAAACATAGTTTACTTCATAAGTGGACTTCAAGAATAAAAAATATTAGTAACGGGGGGGGGGGGGGTAAATGGCACGGTGGTGGTAGTCTTAAACTCAAATTGTATGAGTTTATATGGACGAAACCTCAAAGAATATAAATGTATTATTTTAATCTAAGAGAGAGGGGCTGAAATCTATTTAGAAAGAAATGTTCATCCGGGGAGGGTGTTATTGCTGGGCTCTTGGGTTGTTTTAATTTTTATGCACAAAGTAAAAATAATATATTAAAATCTCATTTTAATGTTTGATGTATTACATAAATGGATATTATATTTTAAAATTTTATCTTGAGAATAGAACTAAAACGGATTATATTTTGTCGAATAGAAAACATCACTTGAAAATAATCATTTTGAATATAATAACAACTAAATTTCGACATAAAGAACAGATTTTTTATTTCTAATGCTTTTTTAAAGATTTGAATTGAGTGACGTTTTAACAGTGGCTGTGAGGATATGACTAAAGACATGTCTGGTTTGGTGCATATTGGCGGTCTTTGTTTCCAGCTTAGAATACTTTTTCAATGTTGATTCTAGGCCTAAGTGAGGAGAAAAGAAGTAGAGAATTGATGAATTATGTTAGATGTATGATGATATTAGAAATATATTGCCCTAAAAAGGAACTAGGAAGAAATGACCCATAATAGAAAAAGAAGCACGGAAAAATGCACTAAATATATGGATATAATGGAAAATTGACACACCTTTTCAGATAATCATAGGAGAAAAAAAAGTTTTATAATAACTTGCTCTATTCTTAGGCAGTAACGAACATTTAAAAAACTCAGTGTGTACAATCTTTTTAGAGCTTGTCAGAGAGTGATGGAAGAGCATTATAAATGTATAGTTACGTTGGACATTAGATATAATTAATGTATGCAATCTACGTCATCTGTCTTTAGTTTGATACTCGGAAACATTGAATAATATTTGACCAAGATTTTAGCATGAAGAGTCTCTTTAAAATGGGCACAGGTTTTTGATATTTACCTAAGCTTATGAGCGCCTCTGTAAGTCTCAGGTGCCTGAAATTTTACACTTACTTGTTAACGTTTTATAAATGTACCAAAAAAAAAATAATCGGTGAGTTGTATTCAGTTAACATGGAATAGCCCAATTTAGACATTAAGAGCAATTGTTATCCACTCACCCGCCGTCGTCTTGACTAAATAAGTTCAATCAGCTTAAACACTAGTGCCATATTAAGAAACATCTATCAGCATTCATGACTTAACATTTAACCACCATACCACAATAAAGACACCTTTTAACAATAAGAACAATTTACTGGATATTATTTTTTTCTTCTGACTAATAAACTGGATTATAATAAGTATAATAATATAGAAATAATTATTCTTCAGGAATCCCCGTTGAATGGTAGAGGGATTGACTCATGAATTACGGCTCTACCGGCGATGATGACGTAGAGTTATTATCACATTTTAAGGGATCTTGAGGCGAGGAAGGCACGCCAAGGAGAGGGGAGGAAGGGATGTCACTTAGGCCTGAGGCAGCAGAAGCAGCAACGTCGTCATTCCCTCTTTCCTCGTTCCCCGCACTCATAGGGCATGTTGGCTGCTCCTCAACCACGGGACTAGGAGAAACACTCTCTGGTGCAGCAGTTGCTTCTTCACTTGATGGTGGACTCACTTCCGGTCCGGAAGATGACTCAGGAGGGACAGCTGGAGGAGGAACAATGTTGTTGTTATTCTCTGGACGACCCGTTTGAAAAATGACTCCAAACCGGAAGCGGAAGCCTCGGAAGTTAAAGTTCCTGAGGCCTCTGATACCAACTCCTCCTGTTGGTGGGAGATTGTTGTTGAGGACGTTCGTATTGTTGTTGTTGTTATTATTATTCAGGTTGTTATTGAATCGGTCTGCCCGGAAGGCCGGACCGCTCTCTCGGAAAACGATGTTTTGAAACTGCACTTGCTGTAGAATGGCGGGGAGCTCGTAGTGATGGAAAAAATAAATCATGGAGTGCTGGAATGGGACAAAAAGATGTTATGATTTAGAAAATTTTGATGGGACAGAGTAGATTTTTGGCGGGAAATGTTAATAGTTGTTAGTGGGAAAGTATAATGAATATTGGCGGCAAATGTTAATAAATGTTGGCGGGAATGTTGAAATGTAAAAAAATGTATTTTTAAAGTTAATATTTATAAAATATGTAACTATTCATGCCAATATTTGCCGATACAGATAATTTGACAAATGTACACTCGGCGCTATCAATTGGCAAACCGATACATCGGTTGACCTTCAATTCAATATCATGAATGCTCCAAGTCTAGGCAATAGACATTGTGTGGCATGCCGTATACAATAGACATTGGTCAACTGTCTTATGTCAAAAATAAAACACATACTAATAGCATTAGAATATAATATTAAAACATTAGACATTAATCAAGTCCTTAATAATATACGTTCATGCAAAATGGAACTGCGTAAAAATAGTATCCTAGGAAATAGAGGGCATTTAAAGGACGTACGGCTTCCATAGGAATGAAATTTGTCATAGTCACATGTATTAGCTTCTATGACTTATATAATTTCAATAATAATAAATACAATTAATGATTTTAAAAATTTATTAAGGCACACACAAAAAATCCACTTTTTAGAAATAAAATAAACAATCGTCAAATTAAGTCAGTAAAAAAAATTAATTGTACAAAAGCGACTTCGTCGTTTTTACTTTATGTCATGAAGTTATGAAAAAGTTTCTATATAAATATATATGACGATTCTGAAGATCAATTTCATACTAATTGACTATATGCATATTATTTAGATTAAAGATAAAAACACTTCTCAAAGACGAATTATCAAATGCTTAAAAGCAAAATACTTTATAGAAGTTAATATGTTTATATTACATTAAATGCTTAAGTAAGTTGCAGCGCCATCTATGAGGCATTAAGTGAATAAATAGGTCGATATGTTAATATGGTTTTTTGGTTCGAAAAGTTTATTGAAAACTCTACAAATTGAAGATGTAGAGCTGGAGTAATAAGTGATGGGTCATCTCATTTATCCAAATATACCTCATAATTCATTTTATGAAAAATACGTTGCTATACAACATAAATCATACTACAAATCGATCCTTGAAGTCAAATTACCTGGGTAAATAGCCACATCGTGAGTAAGGCAAGGCCAGAATATTGTCCATTGAATCGATAGTGGTATGCATAGAATGATAAGTGATACAAGTAGAAGAAACGAAGCCAGTACTTCCGGGTAATGGCCGTCCTATATTCAAGAAGAAGGAAAAGAAAGATAATTAAAGATTTCAATGCATGTTATAGGAAGGAATGCAAAGGGTTTTTTAAAATATATATTAAAATAGTGACCCTGAAATAAATGCGGTGCAAATCAATCATCCATAAGGTTTGTGTCACTGCTTCTATTTCAAAGATTCTTGAAATTTATCATTATGACTAATTGGAGGAATAGTCGATGGTTTGACAAATAATTGTACTAAATAATTCCTAATACTGAATAATGGCATATAATAAATCTCCTCAGCATTTATATATTTGTCAATAAAAATGCGTCTTTCTATGTATATCCAGAGGAAACAGTCTAGAACAAACGTCCAAGAAAAAAATGGCACAAGATATAAAAAGGCAAATGATGCCGCACGAAAAAAAAAATCAAATACATGAGTAGGTTAGTGTTTTTGTGGAATACATCTAAATATTACCCAAACTTCTAATCTATATGGCGTAAATACTTTATCTACCCTTAAAGTGATTATAATAACGCTATGCACTCGAAACATATTTTCAAATTACATTATGTATTTAGGCATTCATTTTAAGAGCTTTTATAGTATTTTATAGAAGGTAATACCTATTATAGTCAGTAATTTTGAATTAAAAGTAAAAACAACAAGGAAAGCATGAACATTTAAATGCAAACAATTCGGGGGGGGGGGGGGGTTACAATCATCAAAGTTAGTAAAACGTAGCTCTCCAAGAAGGATATCCCTTCTTACTTTCATTAACAATATAAAGATGTCATAATAAGGGAAATATAGTTTAGATGCGTTATTTTGACGGGGACAATGGATTTGTGTACTTTTCTAATTAAGCATATAATATTTAACAATTTTATTTGACTGTTATACAGTAGATTCCTTAAATATGTTCATATACCAAATAATAATCTTTCTTTTCGTTTTTAGAAATATATCTTTAAAAAATTACCTGCAGCAAATAGCATCATACTGGTCCGCTACCCAGACAATCAATATGATGTAAAATGCCGTAGTGGGTCCTCAAAGAACTCCGACATAATAGCCTCCATTCCTAAAAAGAGAAAATATTATTATAAAAACAATGATTACCCTGGAATCACTTTTCTGTTCATTCTTTTAAACTAAAAGTTGATTTTCATTCTTTTAAACTAAAAGTTGATTTTCATTTATAGACCAAATACTCAATAAGTATCAACCTACATAATAACTGGATTGCATACTAGACTCAATAAAGGAAGGGAATAAGAATACTCGAAGGCAGCCATTTAATGTAGCTTTTGTGACGAAATATCAGAGCTGGGATTCTGTAGAAAAATCTACCGCCGGTTCGATATTCGGTATATACCGAATATCGATCGGTATTCGGTAGATTTTATTATATATCTACAGTATCGATCGATATTCGGTACGGTAGATTAGAAAGAGAGATAAATTTATGTATGTATCTGCTTTTAGTTCTTCATATGCGTTCATATCGGACAGTTTATAACAAAGGACAATTAATACATCATTTGTTATTATTTATTAGAGATTATTTGAAATTCAATACATACTAATCTTACATAAATTATATATGTACTTGAATTTTGTAGGAAATGGAAGGCTATAGATTTTTATTTACTGTCTCTTATTGTCCGATATTAAATGCACTCTCAGATACTCTAGTATTCAATGCATAGTATAAGCTTATATTGAATGTCTATTCATGTATCTGCTCTATAATACTATAAGTTATAGTTGTTTATTTATTTTCGAAGTTCAAGTTCTTCACACAAGGGAGCGCTTGGGCAAAGCGACAGTTGAACGATATTTCTCTGCTATTGAAGGGAATAAGCTCTCTATATCTTTATGTCTCTATGTGAATGCTACAAAAGTCATACTTTCAAATATACCGTACCGATTGTCAATCGGTACGGTATTCGGTATTTTCTACCGAATATCGTATAATCGGTTCGATACTTGAAATTTACCTTCGGTAGTATCGAATATTAACCCAGTGACGTCATTTTAAAGGATTATTTTTTTTAAACATTACCTAACAATATTGGAGGATTTCCTTAGAGTACATTGTGTCAAGATTTGAACAGGCATTTTAATTCGCTTACATCATGAAAAGCTTTTTAGATAAAGGGGATTTTTTCTTTCTGGTGAGTATACACAGTTATTATATAGATCGGTGTGACTTTAACCCATCACTCACTCAAAAATGAAGAATAAAGGCAGCAAATCCGTTTCTTTGTGGAACAGAGGTACAGTATTCACCGCATAATCGGGCACCTGATAATCGGGTACCTCGCTTAATGGCATACGCCTCCCAGAAAGACTTCCAGTGCACGTCATTTTTACTGGATAATCGGGCGCAAGCCTCTGATAAACGGGACACATTTTTTTCAAGTGATCTTTGATTTATGATTAATGATGGATCTTCTCCGTCAGTTCACTCAGGAAAATGGTCTTCATGAACTTCTACCGATGGTCTCCAAAATTGAATCAGTCGTGTATACGCAAGTGGCAAATGCTAAAAAACAACGTACTCTAGAATCGTTCTTTACCCCAAAGTGAATCTGACATTTTATTTTGTATAATAACTGGCCTAATACATTTAATGTGAGGGATGCAAACAACAAAATGAAAAAAGTTGCCATGATCATGATGTTGGATGCAGTCAAATGTTAATAGGGTGCATTGGATGTCAATCTTTGTCTCACAGTTGTTTTAATATTTTATTCATAATTCTTTTTTAAATAGAACTGATGATGCCGTGAGTGTGTGGCGAGAGCTCATCGCGAAATCGGGCACCCCGCTTAAAGGGGCCGTTATTGCTACTCCCAAACCTGTCCCGATTATGCGGTGAATACTGTACTTTCATTAAACATATAGTACCTTATTGAACATATTATTATTATTGTGGTTTTTAAGACAGCTACAGAGATCAATTTAAAGGATGAATGGAGTGGTTCTTACCCACAAAGGCCAATATTTCCGTGAGAAGAGGTGCAGCCTGAAATGTCACTGCTGTATTAAATTCGAGTCTTTGTAACAATTCCATGATAAAAACGAATATTTGATGCTGCGAGTACCGAGATAGAGTTGAAATGGAAACGGTCTGTTAGTGGGAGAGGGAGGAAAAAGAAGATTTTTTGATTATTAGTTTATGTAGAATATGAGAAAAAGACTGAAGAGGAAAAAACTTACAAAGGCCATCATGATGAGAAATGCCAAAAAATAGGATGAACTGGATGTCCATCGACTCACAAAGTGATAATGAGCGGAGCTCACAACATTCCTAGAAAATAAACAAAAGGATTTAATTAACAACTTAACATGTTTGGGCAATTACTCAAATTAAATTAAATATATTAATCATTTCAAATTAAAACTAACGAAAAAATGCTTTGTAATGCTGATGACAAAGTTAATTTCTATTCCTTAGAAAAGTATAACTGGGAGCCCAAGAAACAAGTAATGAACATTGGTATCAATAATTAAAAAAAATATTATTTTATCCTTTTTGTTGTTGTCATAAGCCTGTAGTTCAACAATTTCATAAAACTTTCACCTTTCTTTCGATGCTCTTGTATGTGAAATATTTTAGAATATTCAATCCCAAACTACGAATGCATTACTTTTTACTTCTGGTCATTAGTCCATCGTCTTAATTATACCTCAAATATCCCTTGTTATCTTCATGTTCTGCGAGACTCTTGATGGATGAGATAAGTACATCGTCGTAGCCAAGAAAGTTCTGAAGAATGAGCTGAGAGAAAGAGTCTCCAAAGCAGGTGTTTCTGGACGGATCCAGAACGACGAGCTTGACGGTGATGTTAAGCTTCTCCCGTGTGCCCGGGGGGAGACGAAGGAATCCATGCTCGGAGCTATACTCGAAGATGTATTCATCCAAAGGCCAAACTGAAAATAAGAAATTGACGGGCCGTTAGAATATTAAATGGCCCCCAAAGCTACCTCCTGAACATGACAGTTGTAATATTAAAATAATATAATATATTGAACATAAGCCGCAAAGTTGAAAATCATAAGAAAAATATTCTAACATAAAAATTAATTAATATTTTTTCAATATGATTAAAATGGTTCTTTATTCGGACCATTAATAAATAAATTAAAATTCTATCAACTCAAGGATGGCCAACTTCACAGAACAACAACCTTTGTTTGTGTTCCCTTTAACCCTGTAAGACCCACTGTTGCAGAATTACAACAATTTTTGCATCCCCACAAAAATTTTTTTTTTGTTCAACCACATTAACATACTAATTTGGTCCTATTGTTCAGTCTCAGAAAGCCATTGGGTCACACATTTGTACATAAGGACTGCCCTCATGTCGAGAAGTCACACAACCTCCAGATTTTTGAGTGAGCATCAACCCCTTCATTTACTGGTCTAGATTTATCTGATTGAATTAAGTAAAATGCTTTAAATATTTTTTTGTGTGTTTATTACAGTGTCTAGAACGTGTCCATATGTATTCATTGTGGAAAATGTGCATTACATTTTATTTAGAGCTTGTTTTGTAAGCGTTGCAATATTACACCGTTGGGTGAATGTGGTAGTCACTATATTCCTATTTTGAGAGGAACTTCTTCAGAGGACCTTCCATTTACATTTTTTTTCTATATAACTTTAAACTACGCATGATTTATACATTCTTGCCTTATATTAGATTACATATTATTCCTCGGTACAGTGTGACGGATGTAATTGAGATGGTCCAAAATGGAGAGAGTGATGTGAAGTCAGATAACGATGCTTGTGTGGACAAAGAAAACCAGGAACCCACTGACTGCACAGCCAGGACATTGGACATTGAGCCCCTATCAAATGAACACATCAAGCCCCGTGACAGATATCGCTGGTAAAAAAAGGATTTAATCAGTCCCAATACTGATTTTTCTGGTCCAGCTCTCACAGATGATGCAACTGTCCTCCACACACCGCTGCAGTACTTTGAAATGTTTGTCTCAGAAGACATGATTCAAGCTCTGGCAACCCATACAAATGAGTACAGCGTTCGAAGTAATGGAAGATCTGTGAACACCACAATCAAGGAAATACAGAAAATGTTGGGCATGTACCTGAGGATGGGCTTGGTCCAAATGGCTGGAACCCGTATGTATTGGGAGACAGATACGCGGCACTCCCCAGTTGCTGATGTGATGCCCCACAACAGATTCCAATCTCTTTTGACAACATTACATTTTGTGAACAATTCAACAGTGTCAGAGACTAGAAAAGAGGGACAAACTCTGGAAACTCAGACCATGGCTTGAGTCATATAGAGAGAAATGCCTGCAGGTGGTACCCGAAGAGCACAATTCTGTGGATGCGATGATGATTCCTTTCAAGGGGAGGTTCAGCAGCATCAAGCAGTATATGAACTGTTTCTGGGACTATCACTGTACATAAATGTTCTATTGACTACACACTGATACCAGAGCTGTCCCAGACCCGGAACCCTCTTGGCATGTGTGTGTGTGTGTTTCTTTGTTTGTTTTATTGTCCAATCACTGCACTATGGAACTATTGATTACACTATGGAAATACTGACTTGAAATATGTCTCATTTCTTTTACTTCTATATCTCTATATTATAACATAATTGTATCTGTCAAAACTCTTTCCTGGTCATGTTAATCTTGTCGGCCTCAACTGACCTAGTGCACATTTTTTTTGCAACTCATAGAATGTTCTTTGCACAATTATCTTTATTACTCTACTCTACTAAGTTCTTGTTATTGCAATAAATAACTGTTCAGAACAACATGACTGAGGTTATTTTTCATGTTATACTATTCTGGGACAAAAGCAAAACCCTGCAAAAGAATCCTTAGTTCTGTATTGTTGTTCAGGCAATGAGTACAAATGCAGGAGATTCTGCTCCCCATTGAGCCCAACGTTGCAATATTACAACATTTCCGTAAAAACTTAACAAAACATATTTTTTTAACACATAATTTTCAGCATCAACAACAACATCTTAATGGTTGAAAAAAAATTGGGTGTTTTTCTATATCTGGGTCCTACAGGATTAAACAGCTTTTAACATAACAACACTGCACTCAATATCTTTGTAAAATAATTTAAAAGCTAAACTTTTGTTTGATTAGAGATTTGTGTTAAGCTCTAACTGATTCTGAATCTCTCTCTAACTTACTTAATTCACTGTTGGCCGCCTCCAACTCAGCGATTTCTTCCTCCAAAGTCGGATAATCCGTCTCGGACTCAATTCCTAGGATTCTTTCATCATTGGTATCTATTGAGTATTCATAAAAAAGGATTTAAAAAAATATAATATAGAATATAAAAAAAACATATAGCAATGGTCCTACCGGTAGCATTAGCCGAGTTCGAGGGTCCATCCGGTGGCGAGTCGTCCGGCTTTGTCTCCGGTGTTTGGGCTGGATCTCCGTATATATAGCTATCAAAAAACCTAGCAAATATACAAAAATGAAATATTCAAATATAAACGACTTCATACCGTGTTGTATTCATGAATTTGCATTCAGTGTTTAAGGTAAATATACACAAAAAAAACGCTATTAGGTGCTTTGCGGCTTCAGTACATCACATATTTCTTTATTGTTATCGATTCCGAGATTAATGTGCATATTTCAATCATATTTATTTTGTTAATTAAGAATATGCAAGGAATAAAGAGTGTATGTATGCATTTGCTCATAGCATCCCAACAAAATTTTCTCCGAAGAAGAAAAAAAGTATTGAAGCCCTCTGTATAAAGCAGCCAACTGCCTATAACGGTCATTTGAGCGGCCACTGTAGATAGGTTTGACCGTATATAAAATGCTTACCAACTACAAAGTTGACTGAAAGTATTATTTTTAATTTCAAGCAAATATATTTGAACATTTTTAACCATTCAAAATATTCAAATTACTTTCAATCAAAAGTAATTAAGAGCTCCCTAATATCAATAATCTTAATTTATAATTTAATCTTGTTAATGTTCTATGAAATCCTCTCGATAAAGTAACGTAACAGGTCGGCTGATAAGTCCCGAGACTAACTAAGAAGAAAACATTTTCTTGACAAAATTCGATTTTATTATTCAACATAGTTGCCTTCGAGGGCGATACAGTGATTATAGCGATCTTTCAATTTTTCGATTCCACTTTTATAGTAATCTTTCGTTTTATCCGAAAAATAGGCTTCTGTCTCGGCGATTACTCCATCATTGTCCTTAAATTTCTGGCCAGCGAGCATTCTCTTCATGTCTGCAAACAGGAAATAGTCGCTGGGGGCCAGATCTGGAGAGTACGGTGGATGGGGAAGCAATTCGTAGCCCAATTTATTTAATTTAGCCATTTTTTTCATTGACCTGTGACACGGTGCATTGTCTTGGTGAAACAACACTTTTTTCTTCTTCAAATGGGGCCGTTTTTCAACAATTTCATCATTCAAACGCTCCAACAAGGCTATATAATAATCGCTGTTGATTGTTTCCCCTTTTCAAGATAGTCAATGAATATTATACCGTGTGCATCCCAAAATACAGACGCCATAACCTTCCCAGCTGACTGTTGCGTTTTTCTTCGCTTTGGATTCGGTTCATCATATGCAGTCCACTCAGCTGACTGTCGATTGGACTCGGGAGTGAAGTGATGGAGCCATGTTTCATCCATTGTCACATATCGACGCAAAAATTCGGATTGATTACGATTAACAGCTTCCAACACTGCTCAGAATCATCAATTCGTTGTTGTTTTTGGTCGATTGTGAGCTCTCGCGGCCCCCCTTTGCACAGAGCTTTTGCATGTCCAAATATTCATGCACGATATGTCCAACGCGCTCTTTCGATATCTTCAGAGTCTCAGCTATCTGGATCAACTTCACTTTACGGTCATTTAAAATCATTTTGTGGATTATTTTTATGTTTTCTGGTGTAACCACCTCTTTTGGGCGTCCACTGCGTTTATCATCATTCGTGCTCACACGACCACGTTTGAATTCAGCAAACCATCGACATATGGTTGCTTTCGATGGAGCAGAGTCCGGATAACATTCTTCAAGCCAAGTTTTAGTTTCGACGGTATTTTTCCCATCAAAAAATAATGTTTTATTAAAACACGAAATTCGTTTTTTTCCATTTTTTTGACAATAACGAAAGTAGCTTCACTTAAAACGCAATATCTCACAAACTATTCGTCAGACAGCTGTAATATTTATGCATGTATGTTTTGAAGGTTGGTAATAGCTGACAGTCATATGAAAACAAATCCACTGGCGCCATCTATGTGTTAGTCTCGGGACTTATCAGCCGACCTTGTATATGTCAAAGGTTGTTTCAATATTTCCTTGCCTTAAAAACATATATTTATGTGATAAAAAATCAAAAGAATTTGTCAATTACCATGACCTTTGACCGACACGAACCAAATAACCATTACAGCCATTTGTCACCCTCTTGTAGCCACGGCACACTTTAAAACTACATAGTTTAATAGAGTTAAATTTTTGTAATGCATTTTTGTGCCTAACTGGTTCGATAGAACTGCATCCAACTGAATATAAATAAGCATACTAGCAATTTTTGCCTATATAGTTCCACAGAATTTTTCATTTTCATATACTTTTTTGAATATATTATTTAAAACTTGCTTTAAGAACACCTGATAAGCAGCAAATAATTCATTTTATATGAATAAAGGGGACGATGCGTTGTTATGGTACAAGGGATCTTTGTCACAGATGGATTCGAATACAACTATCCGCAGAAAGTGGGACTTTTAGGTTTATTTAGTTGGATGGGATTGCAGTATGATCAAGCTTTAACTAAGCCAACGCCATCCCAGAAGCTCACTATATTTGTCTGCACGAATTATAAATACACTTCGAATTCCAGCTATTTTACAATATTTGAGACTCGAATGAAAAATATCTGAGTATTCCTGTGGAGCAGGGATTTTTTGTGCCTAATTGATTCGACAGAATTACAATATAAATAAGCATTATAGCATTACAATTAGTCCATCAATCCTAGGATCTTATCAATGAGGTAGACTAAAAATGGCCATCCCCTCTCGGGATTCGAACATGTGTCCTCAACATTGAGAATTGAACACGCCTTAACACACACGGCTATCGTACCCCTTGATGAATCGAATGAAAAATATATGAGTATTCCTGTGGAGTAGTTAAAAAATACCTTAAAAGTTAGTTTAATCATGAATAAATTTAACACGTAAAACCTTATAAATACAAGGAGGTAGGAAGAATACAATTGTAGACATACGTCGTCGACTCATGAAATAATAATTGACATAAAAGATAAGTAAAGTATTTTTATACCATTTAAAAAATATATTTGAAATCCGTATCATATTTTTGGTTGTTATTTTGAGCATAGCTGATTCCTTAATGGCATTTAAATGTGAAGCACTATCAAAATCTACAATTGTAGATCAATGAAAAAATGGGGTCATTCAAGGCTGAGAGACGGGCTAGGTTTATTTCTATTATTATAGCTAGCAATAATGCAGAGATAATCTAAATTATTTTTTAAAGTATATATTTTTTGCCATTTGAGATAACTTAATAATTTATATTCGTGGACAATTTTTAAGTTTTGAGCTGTAATAAACATAGTTATTACAGTCATAAAAAACTCCATGTGAATACAAATAATTATATGATATATAATTATGCTAATTAATATATTTTTATGATTCCAGTATTAAAAACTCGGAAAAACTTCACGCCTTACATTGGTTTTATTACCTTATACAAAGATCCCAACAGCTGTTTTTATTGTCTTAGGGTAAATTTATGGCGTCTTGCTATATAGTTGTTTTCGTGGTTCCTATCATAATGGTATCTTCTTCTTTGTTAAAACCAGCCTTTTCCATATATTCAAAATCATCTATTGCTCCTGAATGAGGTATTTGAGTCGTAAACGAAAAACTTAAACATCGGGCTACAAAAGTAGCGATTCGATCACTACTGTACGAAGGGCATGATAAAACAGTCTTAAAGGGTGGATATTCATTTAAATATTTGTGTATTTTGAGGGTGTGTTTTTTGCCTATTTGCTTCGATAGAATTGCATCCGTATAGATATACATAAGCATACTAGCATTTAAATTAGACGTTCGAACCTGCGCCCACACCATTGAGAGGTTTTAATATTTTTTATAGGTTCCATATATTATTTTATGACCATCTGACGCTCATCTATTACTATAGCAACGTCTATTAATGGAATGCCATTTATACAGTGGAATTAGTTCATGGCCACTATTGAATGTCATACCCGCAGTTCTAAATTGAACATTCCCAAGTCGTGAATGGATAGATTTCCATTTTAATACGATTCTATTTTTTCTCTTTCGTGTAACGTCACCGTGAGATTATAGATTTGATTCTATTTCTCCGTCTTTAAAGTTGACTCAATAATCCAATTCTTTTAGTCGAGTGGATTGGAGTTCCTTGGATTGATTATTTATTATTGATTAGTTGTTAGTTGTGCGCGTTGTCTGTCTTACCCACTTCCAGAAAAGTATTTAAAGAAAGCCGAGAGCTCATCGTTTTGTCGATGCTTGAGCTGTAGCTTCCGCTCCTTCTCATAGGACATGGAGAGTGAGTAGTCCATTGGGGGTCCCTGCATGATTTCCACGCGTAGATTCCCTCCCGGGGCCAGGAGTCCTTGTACTCCTCCAAGCAGGACACGGGATTCCGACCAAAGTTAAAGTGGATGTAGATGAGCATCAAGAAGCAAAGGATGGCTTTGAGGAGGATGAGGGTCTCGATCAAACGACGGAGGGACTTGGGACATCCTCGGGCATAGGCCAGAGTGATACGGAAGAAGATCGTCTGAAGCAGGCGGTCCTGAACGTTGAAGAGGCCCTCACGCGGAAAGGCGACACCCAGGCCCTCCTCCGGGGGGTTCACATTATTTGTAGTATTAGTGTTAATTGGATTGGTGTTGTTGTTGGTAGGAGCTGTGGCATTGTTGTTGTTGTTAGTCGTGGCATTGACTGGGTCCACATCTGCCATGGAGAAAACTTACAACGATGACGATCCAAATACCGGATCCTTCTCAAGGAAGACAAAAAAAAAGATTCACAATATTTATTTGTCAAAATCCCTGCTCTTTTCCACTCAATTCTCTCTCACTGTAAGTTTCTCTCTCTCTCTACATCTCTCCTTCACTCTCTCTCTCTCTCTCTCACTCTTCCTCTTCGTTTTATGCTGTCAATCGGGCAACACGAAGAGACGTCATCATCAACAATCACGACTGCTCCAAGCTGCTTTCACAGAAAGCGCGCAATTCTGCAGTTTCACCATTGCATAACATACAAGGATGAAGGAGTAGAGAAAGAGGAAACCAATGACGTCAATGTTGGCAAGCAATGCAAAAATAGGGCTTGAGATGGGATAGAAACATGACGTCACTGGGTTTAAATTGCTTCTTGTTTTTTCTACTCCAATAGATATTGTTTATAATATTTTTGTAATCAAGGAATACTACAAACGAGTGATGGGTCACGAGCTTAAATTTACTACTCGAGTTTGGGCGAGTTGTAAGAAAAATGACTCGATTATTTACGAGTTTTTACTCGTAACTCGGGTTAAATTTAAAACTCGCGAAAAACTCGTTATTTGTAAGAGCTCATTTTTATTTAATATATATGAAAGGAAGAAAATTTGATACTCCCAGGAATACTTGTATTTCTTAGATCATCCTTTAACATCCTGATTGATATGAAATAATCATACATTCGATATAGAAGTTTTGGGTACGGTTACTTTGATCTCCTACCTGAGCTAGAAACAAAGAGAAACCACACTTCAACACGGCCATCGTGCTAACATTCCTCACAAACCTCTCTATTATTGAACTTATTATAGAAGAAGAAGGAAAAAAAGTATTCGTTATCCAGAGTGTTGAACATATTCATGAGCCGAGTCAGTGCTAGGAGCGACCAGATTGATGAAGGAGCTCCCAAACGTCTCGTCTCCTCCTCCGATCATTGAGGAGGAGGATGAGACGAGACGGGGCAAATATAATGACTGGAATCATGCCACCCGTCCACTCCCATTTGAGAAATTTGATCCCAAGCAATGATGAATCAATCAATAACAATAATAAGAACAAGGCAGGAGCACTCTGGATGACGAATACTTTTTTTCTTCTTCTTCTATAATAAGTACAATAATAGAGAGGTTTGTGAGGAATGTTAGCACGATGGCCTTGTTGAAGTGTGGTTTCTCTTTGTTTCTAGCTCAGGTAGGAGATCGAAGTAACCGTACCCCCATTTTCATTATATATTTTGAACAAAATTGTCTTGATTAAGACTAGTGGATCGAAAAAAAATACCCTCAAACACTAGATTGAGGCTTTTTGAGATAATTAGTAACGTTTCCAAGTAATTTTTATGAGACTGAAGATTCTTCTTCACTGAATTGTTCCATTTGCAGTTGCTTGAAAAGAAAAAGACATTCCAAAAACATCATTATTATATATGCATATAAAAAAGGGAGAATTTTTTTATTCACAGCTCAAATATCATATATATATAATTATATCAGGAAACGACCGGGTACCCGGCCCGGGTTTTTTTAACGTTCCCGTCCCGAAAAATTCTAAAAAACGTCCTGTAGCGCGAAGGAGGAGGAGAAATGACAACTCAGTGATGAAGTGAAAGAGTGTGTTTATTGATCTCTTGCCTGCTACTTATATAGCCGCCGGCAAGAGTACTTAAGAGATTAAGAACCTGATGAGGTGTGAGAAAGAGTGGTAGCTTGACCTGTTGTTAGTAAGCAGGTCAATCCGCTACAGTCCTCACTTTCTTTTTTTTATAGGATTTTTTTAAATGTCTCTTACAGAATTATAAAGGAACGAATATATTAAAGTCCCGGTGCGGATCCCGGCGAAAAAACGTATCCTGGTAGTTTTCTGACTTTTAGATGACGTATTGTTTATAATTATTTTATGATGATTAGTAAAGGAACAGTAAAATCTATTTAAAACAATAAATTATAACATATTTATTACATAAAGTACCACTATAAGACCGTGTCATTACTAATTATTATTGATTGGTCCAGACATATTATTTGAAGGGACGAGTTTTTCGTTGAATGAGAAATTTACACGTGGGTAACGAGTTTGTCTCCGAGTAACGAGTAAAAGCTCGTCGATTTCATGCACGAGTCGAGTATTTGAAGACTGTTTTACTTACTAAATAAAACTCGAGTATTAAAAAACGAGTTTTACTCGTGACCCATCACTACTAAAAACTAACTAGCTTCTAGTATTCCTTGTTTGTAATATTCTTAATTGATGCGTTTATAAGATAACTTCATATAAAATTATATACTTTTGGTAGGGTGATATCGTATTGGGTGACTGATAAGATAATAAACTTTGAGTAATGATAAATATACATACATTATTTGATCTCGGAAAAGATAATATGTCATATAATTGTTGTATATTGCCGATATAAATACATATAACCATATATTCATACTAAAATATCTTAAAGTACAACGCCAAGTAAAATGCAGTTAATTCCCTTCCCAAATGACTTATAGCCCTAATGAGCTAAATATATACGCAGAATGTGTCCACAATCATCAATCTCATTGAAGCAAAAACGTGATGAATGACCGTCCATATCCCCCCCTTACATAAGCCAATAGCTTTCCATTTCATACAACTCTTGAAATATATGAATTTATTTCGTCATTTATTTATAGCCATATTTATATATAAGACTCATAACGATAAAGATATAGAGAGCGTATTCCTTCCAACAGCAGAGAAACATCGTCGTTCAGCTGTCGCCTGTGTCCAATATAAACAAAGTAATTTGAACTACGACATCGTAAGTTGATCTTAGAGATGGAAAAATTTGTTTATATAGGACACAATGACGTATTTCTCTGAAGAATCCAATAAGCTTTTTTTATTCCTATGGCTTCATTATATCTCATTGGTTCACATGTCCTTGTAAACTTGTTTCCCTAAAAAAGGGTTATTTCATTTGCCACCTTCATTCAAAAAGGTCTCTCGGATGAAGATCTAATATAAAAAGTTACTTATGTAATGACGTCAAGGGAGATGGCTCTTGACGTCAAGGAACACATTCATTCTATTCATTCAGACATACTAAGCTACATAATGGTTTCTTGTATGACGCAAACGTTTCATAAATCCTCATAATATTCTTAACATATTGTATATAAGAATAAAATGGTTTAAATAAATAAAAGACTATTGAATGACGGAATTACTCAATTTATATTTTATAATAAAGAAAATATATGTAAAAAAATATAGCTCTTATCTAATTATAGCATGGGTTACACACTATTTTGATTATGTAAACCATTTTATTTCTATTCTTATATACAAATGAAAAATAGTATCACATTATATTAAGAATATTTAGATGGATATTAGGAAAAATGGCCAAGAAAAATACGAATTAGGAAGAAAATGGCCAAGAAAATACGAATTAGGAAGAAAATGATGCCGATGGAAAATGAGAATACTAAAAAAAATGGAGAGCTTGTTGTATTCTAAGGATTAAAAATTAGATATTTTGTGAATTTATGAACTCAAAATTTTATATCCATAGGTAAATTAGGTTCATGATATAATAATGATCAAGGTCATGATTAGAGACTATTATATAAAGTGGTTTAAAACGCAAAAAAATGGTTTTAATCCTTTATGCTTTAAAATAGCAGCTGATATTCTCTTATATATATTTTGTTGTTGGTAGATTAAAAAACATTTATTCTATACGTCTTGGCGTCAACTTCTATGATTCTAAACAGAATGTCTTGCACACAGTTCACACCTTAAAGGACTGCTGCCTGTAGTAATGGTTATCAAAATAACTATGATCCAAAGGCATGTCGTCATAATTGGAAGACGTGGAAAAGAGCTCCATATTTTGTCAAGAATCAGAAAAAGTACAACAACAACAACTTGCGCGCGCGTGATTGGTCCTTCGTGTCTGAGACAAAGCAGCCTAATCAGCCTTGAGAGAGGGAAAGGAGAGAGAAAGAGAGAGATCCCATGTGAGACAGGGAGGGAAATCCATTTTGATCCTTCGTAGGAGAGGAGGAGGAGGAGGAGTCTGCTGATGTGCTCATTCTTCCTCTTCTTTCGTCAGAGCTCTTCAGTTGCCACATGGGATTCTAAGGTGTCACACACTACTCACTCACTCACTCAAGTAAGCAAGGACGACTGTGTGAAGAGGATTGGATCAGTGCCTGTGTTTTTGTGTTCGCCGAGAGGAGAATGTTCACACGAGTTGTACATGACAAGTTCGAAGAAGAGTCCCTGTCCTGCTGTATGTGCTCCGCTGAACGACCAGAGAAAAAAACATAAAAGAAGAGATTTCTATATTCACGACAATAAAATAAGGACTCGAATTACCTATATATAGATACATACCCTACCACACCTCCTTCAACTTCAACTACTCCACAGAAAAAACCCTCTACTTTCTTTCCTTTCTTCTCGATTCAGTCATCATGCCCAAAAAGTCACGAAGAAACCCGTCCAAAACCGCAGGCAAGTTCACTCAATCACATATCAATGCGACGCCTCTCTCTTCTCCATAGGATTCTTGGATTCCAATACAATTACTTAGCTTCCTCCCAGACTGTCCCTCCCTCCCTCCACCTGGATGAGTGAGGAAGTGGTGGCTTTTTTATTGATGCACTCGATTCCTTATAAATAACAAATTCCTTTCTTTTCTTTAGTAGGCAAGGAGTCTTACGGATCGGACGACGACTCGGTGTTCAACGATAATGCCTCCGTCATATCACAGCTCTCAGACATATCCGTGCCCAACCGGGAGGACTTGAGTGGAGGTAATGGAATAGTGAGATGAAAGTAGTCTGTCTGTCTATCTGTCTATCTATCTTGTGTCCCTTCTTCTATGACGCAAATCAAAAAAGAGAATCAGAATCATCATCAAAGGAAGGAAGGGAGGGAGATGTGCTTTGATAAGTCATTTTCCTCTCTTTTCTTTGATCACGCTTTGGTATGAACTAATAGCGTACGTGGAATGTTTCATCTAAAAGGACATCATCTCCTTGAGAGACAAAAAAGAAGAATGTCTCCTTGATGCTAGTATGAAAGTCGTCATTTGACAAGAGAAAAAATGCATTTTTGATGAAGGCTGGACATGATTGTTCAATATATATATACATATATATATATATATATATATATATATATGTTTCTACGTGCCCTGAACTCTAGATATGAAGAGGGAAATCCCTATTTATAATGAAATATTTGGCTGTGGCCTATACTCAACTATTTTTATAACAAAAGTAGGGTATCTGACATAACAATAAAAATGTTAAAATACTCTTCAAAATACCTTTAATATCCTTTACAAGGATATTTTGATGATATCTATCTCCTCAATGACAAAGAGTTGAGCTATTAGTGGGACACACTTTCTATAATATCGTTAAATTTGCATTATCGACATTATGAACTTGTATAAATGGTATACTATGTTAAATAATAACTTTTTGAATCCTCTCCGAGGGCATTATATAAAGCTTCTTTACGCTTTACTCTATGGTTAAAATTGCTCAGGGCGTGTGATTAAACAAGCAGGATAGGGTTGCTTTAATTATGAATATTTGAGAAAATGCCAGAACTTCATATATATATATATATATATATATATAGAGAGAGAGAGTCTCTCAACTGAATATATTTGTTGAAATATAAATTTTTCAAATTTATAAATAAATTTAATCAATTTAGAAGTTATCCAGACTTTATGGAGTTCAATAATAAAATAATTGCATACCATTTCATTTATATATCAGCTTTTATCCACAAGTTCAACTCAGAATAGTGGAGGATGCCCAATATCACATAACTTTAAAAAGATAGCCTTTTGACAGCTTTGTTTATTGCAACAACTGAGTCCTTTGTATGGTGAGCAGATACCTATGGATCCTACTGCTTCAATTAGGTTATCTTTACCATTATATTAGCCACAAATTTTTACTCGGATATTTGTATAGGTTTTATGTAATATAAGCAAGTATATATGACTTAAATGTAAGCGTGCGAAAAATATGTGATTTCTTCTTCAGCTCTTGAATTCTTAAGAATACTTGATGTATCCACATTTTATGTGTGCGCTTAAAAATGGCGTGAAGTTGTGTTGCAATCATATATATATATATATAAGACTTGTTGAGGAACACGAAAATTGTTCGTCATTCTAAAAAAAGTGAAGACACTTTTATTAGCTTTTCCTTCGTCATTCTAAAAAAAAGTGATGACGTGTATTTTTTGTTTTTTAGAAAGGAAATTCATGATTTTTTTAGACGAAGGATAGGAATTTTTGGTTGTCGTTCGTCCTTTTTTTTGTCGTTCAACAACGACAAACATTTATAAATGAACGACAAATCAACTAGTCTTATATATATATATATATATTTATTTATTTATATAAATATATATATATATCCTTTAATCACTTTAATTAGTTTAAAAGGGTATTGAGATATTAGCTATTTAAATATTTTTGCTTGATTACATGTTTAGGTATATAATCTGGAAAAATATATATTTTTCTATTTGTTTAAAAACCAAACCTTATAACCCCTTCATCCCTGTTTGTAGTAAAATAATTATCTTTACATTTATATACAGTCAAATTTTCCTACCAGAAGAAAAAATAAGTACTAAACCTTCTGTGTTTGGGCTCCCTTCAATGGTCATTATAGTCTGTATATGGTATTTGGTAGTGATGACTTCTTTCGACGGGGCTTAGTCAATAACCACGTTTCTTCATAGAGTCCTTCACAGTATAAATGAATCGTACGTACAGGCCTCCATTTCATTTATTACTTTAATAGAATCAATATCTTTATCAGTACATCATAAATTAAGTAATCAATATGCAGTTAATTCTTGGAACAATTGCAGTTCTTTAATTGCTTCTCTTTTGACCTCTTACTTTTGCGCAGTTAGTGACAAAGATCTATGCGATTTATTTGTTACGAAAAAGAGGGGTTCCCGAAGTATATGAAATGGTTGGCATAGTAGTAACCAAGTTCAAGTTAAAACAATTTAACTTGAATAAAAACAAACCTTACTTTTTATCGAACAAATAAAAATATTTCAGTGTTACACACTATTATATTGTAGACGGTTTCACAACCAAAAGGTTTCATTTCAGTTGGGAAAAGGCTTGGGGATCGGCGATCAATTACGATACGCAATATATTATTTCTGCAAAGAGTGTTGATTATCATATCGCAAAAAAAACTTACTAACATCCTATCATTTTCATTAAAAATCACATAAACAGACAATAATGAAACGACTAAAATAAGTTTTTTCTCAATCCATTTTTCATACAACTCAAAATTCGGTGCTTGATAGCCCTGCATATTTTATTTTATTGCACTTTTTACTATACTTCTCAATTTGTTCAGATTGCAATATCGGATCCCTTACGGCGGCTGTGATCCTTGTATCGTTCTGTCCCAGTAAATATGGAACTACAATTTTTTGCTGAGTAACTTTAGACCTGATATTAAGTATACCTTTTTTTCCTTGAATAGTCTTGTGATACATGATTTATTTAAACGAATAAATCCTCTTGCATTAACTTGTTTGAATCTACGCTTTATTAGACTTGAGAAATGCTTATTTGCTATTGTTCAAAATTATTATTTAGTACTTTGTATTTCTTTGTGTATCATAAACAATTGCTTAGTTACAAACATTTTTGCAAAAGGTTTTTTCATTATTACAAATTGTGAGCTCTTTACTTATTCACTGTATTTTCCTGATGTATGGCTTGTGTTTAGGAAGATGTTTCACTTAAAGTTTTTTAATACGTATATTTAGAGTTATATAGAAGATAATCTCCATTTGAGTGCAAATTCCTACCGTTTTTAATAATAATCAGGGCTGTAGGAATCTGAAGGGGAATCAACTTTCTGGGCAATAACAACCTTTTAACACATATAACTAAGCTGATTCAAAGATTAGTTCCACTACCGCCTCTATAGGCTACTAAAAAGTAAATAATAACTCAAGTGCAGACCTGATGGCAACCTCAATGGATCTAATGTAGACTTTTTAGCTCAAGTAATTGTTTTTTTTATGGATCACGTTGATATTTCTGCAGTTGAAGGACACATGTACTCGGGTGGTCGTTATTTTCTTCTTCTTCTTCAAAATAGTAATTGTTTCCTTGTATTTGAAAGCCTCTTGTATAATATTTTATAATATGCGTAGTTCAAGGATTTAATTGGTATATTCTCTGCCAAATTAAAATATATTTCCTAGTATTTAAATATTAAAAAGCTTCGGTTATCTATGATTTTACTACAAATTGCGCAGAATTTGAGGGGCATATTATTTGCATATAATAGATGTTCATATCAATGCAATCAATAAAAACTTAGTTTCTCTTCAATTTACGCAGTTGTTGGAAGGTGCATTTTTAAGATAATAAAAATGTATTTTATCGAATAAATGGCTTTCTTGTTAGCCAGTTGCTTAAAAGGTAAAATGCACTTTTTAAAGATGTAAATAATTCACTTTTTAAAGATCAAACTTCTCTCCAAATTTACGCAGTAAACGAAAAGGAAAAATTCATTTATTTTACAATTTCTTAGTTCAATTACTATCGAGTTTCTATTGTTTATTGTTACATTATCATTGGTCAATATTCTCAGCAGTACTTTTAGTAGTTGAAAGAGTTATTTAATTTAGTTAATTCTTTGTCCTTATTTTAGTCTTATTGAAACAAAAGCTCTTTTTATCGTTTCTAGAAAGTTATTTAAGGACTATTGTATAATCCTTGCATATTTGTTTCTATAGAACTGCATCCCTGGGGATATGAATAAGTGTTATAGAAAAGTAAATTAGTCTATTGAACGCGTAGGATATATCTACTGAGCCTAGGATCTTGAAAGCATCATTTTGATACAAATTTACGTGTATATTGGTTAATAAATGCAACTTAATCATTCCGACTCTTAGTATAAAATGTTTATTCAACAAAATATCATTTTTAAATCCTTGTTTTCAGGTCAGATTAAGGTATTATCTTATTTTCTATGATTTGTGGTAGATTTTATTCCATTATGAATATATATATTTTTTTCTCAACACATTCATTTGACGAAAAAGTATTTCCTTTGTTTATTAGAAGCTAAGTGCTTAAATATGAACGTCAGTAGCAAAGGTGTTCAATTAATTTTGCCCTATTATTTTCTTCAAATACTTTCAAAGTCAATTAGTTCCAATGAATAATGGAGTGTGAACACGTACCTTTCACATGTGCTAAATAACAATTAGTAATGTGCGCGTTATAAAGTATTTTCGTTTATTCTACTGAGGAATATCATTTTGGCATATTTATTATTACTTTATGGATTTACCACTTATAAAACATTTTGTTTATTGCTTTTGTGATTCGGTTCTTTTTTGACTAGATTAAATATTTGAAGTCAAGTTCATCACCAATTAAATCAACAAGTTTGTAGATATTTTTGGCTGCCTTACATACGAACATATGTTAATAGAGGATACTCTATCATCACTTTATCGCCATTGATCGTCATGTATCGATCTACCTTTAGTTTTAGTTGGAATGCTCTATGTATCAGATTTTTAATTACTCAAGGAATTGGGAGATTGACTATCTCTTGGCACATAATTTCATTTCGTATCTGGATTTGAAGCTATGAAAGGATGACGAAATGTTCAAAAGTAGAAACTATTCATGTGATAAACACATAAAACTACTAACAAAAATATGAAACAAGATATGATGTTCTATTAACGACGTTTTTTCAATACTGGATTTTAAAAACGAACATATATATAGGATCCTTTCAAAATAAGACAAGACAAACAAAAGGTTTTAAATTCTCTTTATTGCAACTTTCATATTAAACGTATCTTAACAAATTTTTGAAGCCTTTTCGCAAAATCTCTTCACTTATCTCTTTATTTTGTGTCTATTAGTGAAGTACCTTCTTCGATTTTATAACAATTGTTTTCGGTTAATAAGTATCCAATTACTTACTGCACCTTAAAAGAATTGAACTGTTCGTTAAACCTTTTTACACATAGAACATATGTACATATGATGTAACTTGTGTTATCAAGTTAATATAGTGACGCTTTTTTCTAATCATCATTTCATCGCAAGTGTTCCACTAAAATTTAACTAGTATTTATTCCAAGAAGTCGACCTCCTTTTTAATGTTGTACATATAAATATATTTAGATAATGGAACGTGCATTACACCATTTTCTACTCTTCTAGGCGATGCTGCTTCCATCGAAGACACGAACGAAGAGCTTTTCGAGGAAAAAATCAAGGACGCCCTCGACATGGCCTCACAAAGTCTGCCAACGGCCGCGTAGCTGCCCTTGAAGGCCTCATCAAGGCCTTTTCCAAAAATACATCCCCTATTTTGTCGAAGACCGCTGGCTCACATTTTGTGACGTCATCGAGCGTGCCCTTAAGAAGGCAAAGCCTCCGAACAGTCTGCGGCCGCAAATCTGGCAGCATCCCTCACAATACAGCTAGGCCCCTCCCCAGCCGCCGAAGACGTCTACAAAACCCTCAAGCCCACACTTCTATGTGGCCTGCTGGACTCTGCCAATTCAGACAAGGCGCGATCAGCCATGGCCAACTCACTTGGCCTCATATGTTTTCTGGCCGGCGGGGAAATGGCGGAAGTTCTCGCCATTCTGTCCGTTATGGAAAAACTCTTTACGCAAGAAGGGGAGATACTAGCTACAGCTGCCGTGTCTTCGTGGAGTCTTTTACTCACCATGATCCCTTCTGATCGCGGATTTTCCCTACTGGAGTCAACTCTTGAGCCCTTGAGCAACCTCCTTAAGTCCCCAGACGTAGATCTCCGCATTGCCACCGGAGAGGCCATTGCTGTCCTCTTTGAGGTATCTCTGGAGCACGACGAAGATGCTACTTTCAGTAGCCTGGATGAGCTCTGTGACGATCTTCGCCACTTGGCTACAGACTCCAATAAGCACCGCTCTAAGAAGGATCGTAAGGAGCAGCGATCCTCCTTTCGCGACATCCTCAAGACCATCGAGGAAGGGACGGACTACTATGAGAAGCTCTCACTGAGCTCGAGGGAGTCTCTTGTTCTGGACTCCTGGGCGTCTAAGAAGCAGTATGAGTCCATCTGCAAGGTGCTTCTCTCTGGAGTGAATCTTCACATGACGGAAAATGAATTAATTCGGGATATTTTCGACCTAGGAGCACCCCTGCCAATCCTCTCCGCACATAACATGAACAAACCATCGAAATACGAAAAGGTAATAAAATTTTAAAAAGAAAGCCGGAAAATAATTGTATTAAACAAGGAAACGGTGGACATTGATTGGGAAGTTTTAATTTGTTGATTAATAGTATAAGCACTCTATACAATTGACTGTTATTTATCTTATTGCTATATAGATAAAAAATATGTAATATATTTTTTAAACGTTTAAATTATTTTTATAAGAGTAATTATGATTTATTACAAAGCGCAGCCAAACATTACATTGTTCCAACAAACATATTAGTTCGCTTCGCTGATTAGTCTGACGGTGAAGTTGTAATAATTATTATGTCGAATTCAATCGACAGCATATGAAGTGTGATATCGTCATTAAATTGCATCAACTGATAAACCTCCTTAAACTTACTTTTTAGCTAACAAGTCACAATTTACATTTATTATCATTAACACAACTCTTTGACAAATTGTATTATACATTCTTAAAATACTCAATGATGATTAAATAACCAAATACCTCATTCGCCTTTCATTTTATTTCTAGCAACTCATCAATAGTCAAGCCTTCAAACACCGTACGAAGACCCGTGGAAAGGAAAGAGACAAACGATCAGCCTTTGTCTGAGGAGAAAGAGAGAGAGGAGAGCCTTTAGGATCAATAACCCCCTTTTTCAATCGTATACTATTTTGATACTTTCCCTACCCCACCCCTCATGGTTTTTTTTACTACTCCAGAATAAAACACCTCAGAACATCACTTATAAAAATAGAAGAAATCTATATTAAAAACTTGGCAAAATGCGCAAAAGGATTATTCATTATATTATATACATATATATTGCATACTTAAGGTCATAATAAATTATTATTTTTTTCGTAACAGAAGAAGTTATTTTTACGCACTCCTGTGTTCATGATTGCTCCTAAGGCATACGGTCTAGGCATACTTTATGCCCTGTGGCCTACTTCATAGGGTGTTGTCCGCGCATGCACAAAAAAGTTTTTATATTATATTTCGCAAAAGGTTGTGCTTTTTTTTCTTCTTCTTCTCTCAACTCTTCATATAGCTTCGTTTATGTATATATATATATTCAACTCTCTCGCTCAAAAAATAACATGAGCGCTCAAGTTTGGGGGATAATGCAAGGATAAAGCTGCTGCCTTGAAGGGACGACGAGTAATACCTTTTTATTATTATTTCTATGAGGCAAGCAGCACACTTGAAAGAAGGAAGAAAAAAACTTGTCTACCCGACAACAGCGAGAAGGAATAAAATAGTTGTGAGGTGAATGGTGCCTTTAAACACTTCCTTGTCTCTCGACAAGTTCGAAGATCGTTGTTACCTTTAAAAAGAAGCTGCAGTATGTCATCTTCTTAAGTTTGTTGGATTACTTATTTGTGTTTGTGCAAAAAAAATAAAAAATAAGAGGATTATTATTATTATTACTGCTACTTTAAGGAAACCCGAAGATCCATTGTTTCTTCTTCTTTTCTCGGTGATCATCTTACACAATGGGGGAATCATTTACTGAGGATGGAGATTCTTCTTCTTCACGGAAGAGAGAGCGCATTATTCCCATACGGATATTAAAGTCCCCGCATGCCATGAATAACATCAGCAGCATAGAGGAGGACTCGGAAAGCATACTTGAAAATGATCCGTCCTTATCCTCAAAAAGGCACAGTTTATCTGTTGAGCTTGAAGACGGAACGTTCACGGAGACCCTTGGAACATCCTTTCTCTTAGATCATCCGAGGAAGTTCATACGGAGACGAGACACGTCATGGAGCAAAGTGTGCTCATCGAGGAAATTGAAAGGGTTCCTCTGACGGAGCCGATCATATTTCTGGAAGAGGAGGAAGATGCAAATGCAAAGACGATAATAGAGGAGAATGAAGAGGTGGAAAAGACGTCGTCGTTTTCTTCTCAGCAACCAAAAGAGGAAGTGGTCGTTTAGTACCCATTTCCTTGCCGAATGGAAGGCTTCTTGAGGGGAAAGTCGAGGAGTGCTCTGTGCCTATGCAACGACCTTCATCTTCTGCGTCTTCCGATAAAGAAGAAGAACCCTCTTATCAGCATCCTGAGATAGTATTTCCCCTGATTTCGGCGGGGATATTCCCAAATGGGACAGTTTCCCTGAAGCTAAAGACGTTCTTCCAGGGAATGGGGATGAGAAAGTTATCCCCATTGTCCTGGAAAAGTCTTCAAAACAATCTAAAGCATGCGAAGATCCTCCTCCGAGGACCTCACGGGAGATTATTATAACAAATAAAGATGATAAAGAGGTGGGTGAGTCCTCTCGAACTAAGCCAACCGTTCGCTTTAATGTCTCCGAGAAACGGGACTCCAATGAGCGTGAAATCCATCAGATTGATGAAGACATACATAAAATATGGAAGGAGCTTCAGGAGTTAGACTCTGAGCCCAGGCCGGGCTCATCTGTGTCCTCCTGGCCACGGAATAATAATCCCCCACCACGGTATCCTAAGCAGTCCCCCGTAACGGCTCATAGGGTATCAACATCCTCGATATCAGAATCTCCTAAGTATACTCCTATTCGAGACTCTTCGCTTACGCGACCCGGGACTATCCCCAAGAAAACGGCTTCATCCACCAATACTCCTAGGATTAGCAATACTAGTAATCCTTTCTTAGATGACTCAGAGTCCAAGTACACAGCACCCAATTCGGACTCTCTTCCTAGGAAGAGCTCCATGACCGTTGTCACGTCTTCTTACAAGCCCATGCCATCCTTTGCAAAGCCTCTTACCATCAAGGGCGGTGTCGTTAAGCCGGCCGAGTCTGAAGACCCGCCTGAAGAGGAGATCCAAAAGGCCCCAGTCACATTCATACCCACTCGATCTTCCTCACTCTCTTCCTCTCTGGACAAAGAAACACAAACCTGCAGAGACATCGGAAGAAAAGAAAACTGTGCCCTTATGTAAATCTCCTTCGCTTCCCTCGTCTTATTCGTAGAAAAAAGAAGAAAAAAAACATCCCTGCTGTGATATAGTTAGGCTTTGAATCATAGAAAGGCTCTTAAATCAAGTAATAACAATAATTTATAGTCATATTTCCTATTTCGCGAAAAAATATTTCTTTTTAGAGCATTGATGATATATCCCCCTTCTTCCAATATAATTATTTGTGACTTAACAAAAAGCGGGGACTTCTATGGGTGGTATGAACAAATTTATATTTGTGCGGTTTTTATATAAATGTATAGTTACCTTCATTAGCCACACATCCGTAGTGAGAAATCCCCTTTTACTCTTTCGGTTTAGCAGGTATAACTGCCCTACTCTTGTTTAATATGATATATATTTGTCAAAAGTATTTGTCCTTAATTTGCCAACTATATATATATTTATTAAAACGTAATTTACGCGATGTAAAGGCGATGTTTTGTTTTAAAATGAGTATAATCGAATGATATGTATTACTTTTAATTAATATAACGCCTACTTAATGAAAAAATATCACGTTTTAACACAATTTAATCCCCCTATAAGCAAATTAAGGACACACTGCTTTTTGAAAAATACTATATGAACAATAATTTGATATTAAAATAAATATGTATAATAAGGATAAAAAAGACAGGTTCGTAGTTTTTATTTCGTATTAATCTATGATATTTTCATTTAAAGAGTGCCTATATAATGAATATATATTTATTTGTATCTATGTATGTATTATGTATATAACAACAGTGTGTACAAAAAACAGAAAGCCTCGGATTTTGATTTTAAAAGAAAGCTGAACAGCACACATAGTTGAATTCAAGTACTACTTTTTCATATTTGTTGTTATTATTATTATTCCTACACAAAATGCTACATTTATTACTAAGAATACAATATGGCCTAGTATATATATATATATATATATATATAGTTAATATATATATATACATCCTTGTATTATTATTAAAACAAAACACACAAAATAATATTTTTAAATTATGTTAAAAAACATGAAGTGGCAAAAAAATAAATACTATATCAATTATAAAATTGCCAACTGAAAAATGGCGACGAAGAATGTATAAGTGTTATAATAACTAAATATTCAAACCAACGTTAAAGAATGATTGAAAATCATGGTATTAATTGAGGACTGCTCATACGAATGGCGTCTTCTCTTAAGAAAGGTTTGTTTCTTTGTGGATGTGTTTTGGAGAGTGAATGGCGGGTGTGAAAATAATAATATAAAATGCCAATACTAAGAGGCACATCTAAGAATGATGTCTCTTGTAGGATCATGATGTTCAATAATGTAGATATATATATGATTTATAAAATTGCCAGTAATAAATATATTTAAGAGTGAATGGCAATAAGAGTTTAGAACGTTAAAATTGTCAACGTATAGTGTTGTATCCTTCTTGGAAAGACGGTTTTTTTTGTTAAGGAGGGCAATAATAAAAAGACATATATGAATGATAAAATTGCCATTAGAAAAATGAAATTGTGAATGGTAAATTTATATATGAATGTTAAAAATTGCCAAACCTTCACGAAAGAGTGTTTATAAAAAAGAATGAATACAAAATTATTCCTTCTCATGGTAAGTTTGTTAGGGCGGAATTGAGGCCTAGAAATATATATACCTATATATATACACAATGTTACACAAAAATTGGTATTACAAAAAAAAGACTAGAAAATTCACTTTCTGATGAGGCCATATTTTCTTCTTCCTTTACAATTGATATGAATTGAGCGCGCAAATTAGTCCTCTACACATTTCTTTAAAAAAAACTCATTCTAAAAATACTTCTATGATAAATATCTATCTGAGAATTTGGCAAATGCTCTCAACAGCAGTCAAGGGAGAAGTGTCGCAGAGTTCTTTCATCCTTCATGGTAGGAGAAAAGCAGCTACACGTCCCTTGATCAGCTTCCTTGGCGAAACGAGGTGACTGACATTGACAGGAGGAGAAGTGCAAGTATGCCGCCGCTGGGTCTTGAGGCTGAAGAGGAGACTCCTGATAGGAGGGAGTATTGGGATATTTGATGGCATTGACTTCTTTTACGGAGTCGTGAGAGTAGGGACTCCAGGAGTCGAAGGGGCTCGGTCCGTGGGCATTTGAGCATCTCCCTTTCAACGCAGTAGCGGATGGTATCCAGTTGCCTGAATAAATAAAAAAATATATATTTGAGGACACCTACACACACACACACAAGAGTTAATGAGAATAAGTATAGGGGGGAAAAGGAGGTGTGTTCATTTTGATGTAGGAGGCAGAAGAACATATAAAACATGCATTCACAGCAGCTGCTTAATATTACTATTATGCTGGTATAATTATATAATTACTCATAGTCAATAAAAAGGTTGTCGAGATTTTTTGAAAGATGGATTATTATACATTTATTCACCTTAAACATCCTGTTTTGTCAATCAATTAATACTTTATATATGATATTTATTACTTTTAATTCATATGTAGCCTAAGCAATGAATATATCACGTGTTTTAACACAATTTAAATTAGTTATCCTTCAAGCAAATCAAAGAATATAATAATATTAACTAGCGTTGTCCCGATTATGGTTTTTTTTGCTCCCGATCCGATTCTGATCATTTAATTCGAGTATCGACCGAACCCAATCGCTTTTTTTTGCTCTCGATAGAATTTCAATCATTTCTTATCATTTTCCCGATCAGATACATTTGAATTCGAGTATCGACCGACCCAATCGCTTTTTTTTTTGCTCTCGATAGAATTTCAATCATTTCTTATCCTTTTCCCGATCAGATACATTTGAATTCGAGTATCGACCGACCCAATCGCTTTTTTTTTTGCTCTCGATAGAATTTCAATCATTTCTTATCCTTTTCCCGATCAGATACATTTTCGGTAATGCCTCAAGAAAAAGGGAAACTAAAACTCAATTAAAATATTCCAAATTTCTTTTATTACAATCCATTCACTGCAAATTGGACATATTCACTTTTTTATCAAAACAATTCCTTTCTAAATAAAATGTCGTCACTTTCAGAATGATGAACGACAACTTCAATGAAGGACGAACGGAAAACTACATTATTATATTTATAATAAAAAGGATAAAGCCGATATCTTTTTGACGATTCCGATATTTTGAAAATGATGTGATCGGCCCCGATCGATCGGTACATCTCTAATATTAACTACTAATTTGATATAAAATATAGAAAATAAAATTGATCTAACATTGGATAAGGATATTTTTTTCTGATTCGACCTATGACATAATTGGACACTCATATACACATTAAGTAAGCTTTATTTATGATATGCAATAATACAAAGCTATGAAGACTATTATAATGAAAACCATTCCTTGGCTAGTATTATTATATTCACGCAAAAAGGCAATTATTAAGGGATCTGATAGAAAATATCTCATGCTTTAAAAAAAAATCTTGAGAACATTTTCTTTTTATTATTATTGTTCTTGTCACGAATCAGTTTTATTTAAATCAATGTAATGTAACGGAATTTTAAAGAAAAAAAACCCGGTTATATATCATTTAAGGAAACATCTGGGGGGAATCAAGATCAATCCCCAACCTTTAATAAGAAGTAAATCTTCTCTCAAATGGCAAACCTAAGCATTAGATTTTTGTAGTGCTTCTCTCTCTTCCACCGTCAACGCATAAATGACTGAATGAAAAAAGGGATAAGATCAAGTTCCGAGTCATCAACTGATGAAAACAAAGAAGCGAAGGATACTAATTACTCCTTGAGGAGGAGTAAAAAGGTATACATACCAAGTCTTAAGGAGTGACAAAGGCGAAAATGACGGGGGGAAAAAATACTCAGTGACGTCTTTAAAAAAACTAATATTTTTGAAGGGTTTTAAGGTTTCATTAATTGAAGGAATTTCTTTTTTTTTTGGCCAGCACGTAAATTACTAGACAGAAAATATTTGTTTTCCAATGACTGCAAATTAAGTTTATATGTTATTCCATGTTTAGATGATAGACGGAATGCGTAGCCAGGGACTATATAATAACTGGATTCGCAAATGAATGAATAAAAAAAGAGGAAGAACAATGCACGAATCAACAGCTGAAGGGAGCCATATTAGAATCCCTTTTTATTATGAAATATATATATATTTCTAGAGTCAACGAAACAACCAAGAGAATACAAGGATGATTTTTATTAGCCTTGTAGCAGTCAAAGTCTAAATACCAAGTCTTAAGAAAGAGACAAATGGAGAAATGATAGAAGCAGTGACGTCATTTCCAGGGACTACTTTTTGTTGCAACATAACAATAGCATCACTGAACATTTATAGTAGTATTTTATTTATTTGTTCCAAAATAGCTAAATTATTTCATCACCAAGTGGGGGGACAGACATCTAGCTCAGTTAAGAGTTGGACTGAATTATTATTATTCTGTTGAGTGTCCATTTATTATAAAAGTTGGTGAAGCCTTCCTACAAAGAATAGTATTTACGGAAGTTATTTAGGTAGACAAGTATGTTAAAAAGATACTATTTCGCTATCTGATGGTCTTAGCATTTGAAAGCTATTAATTCTTGTGCAAGGGAGAAAGTCATTTTGTCATTCATGGTTTAATTGATAAAGTATTCTGTCAAGAGAACGTATCCCTTGTTGATAAATAATATCTTTAATAGACTATATTTTAATTTAAAATGTGGAACAGGTTCTAAAAAAAGCAGCAGAAGCACTTTCATCCAAATGCAAATAATATACTTGCACCCAAGAACTTGAGGGCCCAGATAGAAATCACGTGTCTTTTTGATTAATTCACACTTAATAAATGGTTGCTGACTCATTATCGCTTATTCTTGCATCCAAGATATCTACATACTCTTCCAAGATTGAAACCCATTTTAAACGTTCTTATTTATAATAATAATGCTATTATTTGTTTAATGTCCTATCCTTTACTCTTTGAGCATCCATAATGCAACTCATATTTGGTATCCCTCTTTATTTTGAGCACATACATTTTTATTTAAAACTCCTCTCATCATATGGTGAAGCAACTACAACAAAAAAAAGTTAATTGATGTTATTTTACTCAATACAATTTTCCTAATTTTGATTTAACAAATTATTATATTGATATTTTTATATGTACAAGATAAATAAAGACAGAAGAGTAAAAAAATACACCTCAACTTAGAAAAATGAACACAAATAAAACTTTTTCCTGGTAACAAATGAATAAAATGGTTTAAATTGACTGATGGCGTTTATTATTATTATTATTTAAATAGTTACTTACATGCAGTTTCTATGATTGAACACAATGAGATCAAAGCGTTTTTGATTGTTCATGAGTAGAACCTCAGGGAAGGAGGCGTTGATACAAGTGGAAATGGGTCCGAATTGATCACTGAGACACTCCATCCCTTGATAGTGCACGAAGGCTATAGAAAAATAGAGAAAATATTAGAGCCAGATATACATACATTTTGATCATGCAATTTTCTCTTTCATCATAATCATGGTAGTCTTACATGATAGACGCTTGGCTCTCTTTTGACAAAGGAACTGTGCCGTGGTTTCAATCATTGACATTGTGACGTTGAGAGATCCCTCATCCCCTGCATCCAGGCATTGACTAGAGACATCGAAAAAGTTACGAAGACATGGAAGGCTCTGAGATAAGGGAAGTCTGGAAGAAAGGTGAGGCGTTAATATACGGAATAAAGACGTGTGGCTTTCGGTTATATTGAAGAATAGAATACAGAAAAAATGAATAGAATTGAATAAATTGAAGAAAATAGTAGATTTCATATCTTCTTTTTCCGCTAAAAATAGCGTACTAATAACCAGTGGAGGTCATACAACAAAATACGGTACAAATGTATGTTTTTAGTGCTTACATACAAGCATGTAACTGCAGGAAAGTTGAACGAAAATGAAAAATGTAATATTTTAGTTCTTCGTTAAAATAACAAGTCAATAACACATATTTGTAGAACGGCGATAAAATGAGCCATAAACGATAATTATCGCTAAGTTCGCTTAAAATTAAGTCTAAAAAAGTTGTCGTTCATCATTTATCGCTAGTTACCAAATATGAGAAACGATACAGGCGTTAAATGGATTCCACCCGCCAGATATTGTTAATATTGCCTTAAACATTATCCTTTATGATATTGTAAGCTTTTTTTTTTGTTGCTACCGTTTTATGATTTAATGCAAGTTCAGTTTTTTAATGACTTTTTGCCATTAAAAAAAGTTATCGCCGAGACAATTGCCAAGTATTGTGTTGTGCTTTCTATAGGAGTCCGTATTAACAAGGTTAATAGTATTTTTAGGTCTTTAACTGCGATGCATAACTTCAGATCGAATCAATTTTGAGCCAATATTGAACATCTTAATAACTCCAAAGCAAACACAAATGGAATTAGAAGTAACGACAGTCTTTTTCAGAGAGAATTTTGAAATAATATTTTTGCTTTGTTGGTAGCTAAATGGCGATGAAAGGATTGATGAACGATAATTGTCATTCATATCAAACTAGTTATTGTTTACTAAAAGTGTTATGAAAAAACCCTTCATCAGTAATCCAAACTCCAAGTATCCAAAAATGAGGAATAATGCATTTGTGTAATGGATGGCGGGAATCTCCTCAAGCCACTCACCCGCAGTACTTGACTAAGACCTCAAGACTTTCCCTTTTGAGGCCACCCTTTCCTCCCTGAGAGGTCCTTTGCTCCAGGGCACACTGGATCTCCTCAAAGTCAAAGTTCTGCATGACGCAGTAGACCAGCTCCTCCTGAGACGAGAGCCAGGCGTTCAAGAGTAGTTTGCCGCCCTTGCGAACGCATCTAGAATAATAAAGAAACAAATATAGATGAAGGATATGTCAAACTAGATTATTCTTCAATATATCCTTAATTCAAAGCAATTGCTATGAATTATTGACAGTATAAAAATGGAATATCTTAATTAAACAAAAATGACTGGGTACCCGGCTGTTTTTTGAACGTCCAGGCCCGGTGTCTAAAAATCACCGGGCCGGGACTTTAATATTTTCGTTCGTTCGTCATTCTGAAAGTGAAGACATTTTTTTAGATAAGAAATTTAAGTTGATATTTATTTTTTTTTCTAATCACGTCATCACTTTTTTTAAAATTAATTTTAAAATATTTTTTCTAAAAAACGTCGTCACTTTCAAATGATGAAGGATCGAATATATTATAAAGTCCCGGCCCGGTTTGGTCCCGGTGTAAAAAAGTGTCCCGGTCGTTTCCTGATATATATATATATATATATATATATATTGTGGCTGTTGCCAGACTATTTAATCCTTAGGATCATATTGACAGTTGAACTACAGTCATATAGGATGCATTTATGGCAGTAGCGTCGAGACATATCAAGTGCATCCAAAATTGTACTCAAAATATTCAAATTCATTTCCATACGAAAGGCAGAGAAGAAAGAATGACATCAGTTCCACTATTGATTTGTCAAACCCATTACTTAAATTTCTAAGCAAAAAGTGAAACAACGATATTTTTTGTTTATATTACTCTTTTGCTAAAGAGTGGTTGACCGAGAAAAATAAGATATCAGTTAGGCGAATAAATTGTCAAACGCATCATGTACTTCGTATTTCTTTGTCTTTCATATCTAAAGAAATATTATTATTTTGAATTTAATTTTTAATACGCTATTTAATACTCATAGGTATTTTCTTAGCGGTCCACAACTTCAAAAAATATATGTGCAAAAACATTTTTTTTATTTAACAAATCGATTTTTGAATTCAAAAAATATTTTTATGCTCCATTTTTTAAAAGGTCTTTATTTCAATTGTAATTGTGGATACAAAGTTATAATAAGGGCGGTAGAATTGTGTATAAAAATAATACATTTAAATAAACATTATAGTTTACCTACCAAAATACCTAGCTACAATAAGGACATATCAAAGTGTTAAAAAAGTTTCATAATATACATACTAAATAATGTTGACAAGTTATAAAACAAAGTATAATATAAAATTTAAACAAAAATAATAATAATTTAAAGCTTTTGGTAGTAGCAGCAAAAATATTTTTCACCATTTTCTTTAGATTGCTAAATATATCTGTTCATCCAACTGAAATTCACCAAGGCGATGGCGTATTTCCATGAAAAAACCCCTTTGATCGGGGATTTTGAGGTCAAAATGGTGTATCTCGCCGAAGCCGAGATAAAAATACCCCACAAAAACTCCCCAGACGTCATTTTTCCCCTCATACATTAAAAACTTACTTTTTAAGAAATGTAATAACTAACCAAAAGTTTACCCTACAAATTATTACTGAAGGAAAATATATTGCATAACATTCTTATCAAACATCCACTCATGATGGTAAAGGATTCTCGATTGCGATTAATAAATTTACCCACTCAAAACACCACTATTTCAATCCAAGTTTAATATTATGGAAGAATCAAACAAAGTTCCATAGTTGAATGGCAATTATTTATTTGTTTGAAACAAAATAATGTAGCAAAAGCAGTGAAGCAAGTAGGTATATATGATTGATGGACAATATTTTATGTCTGGATTTGAATACCCCCCCCCCCCCAAAAAAAAAAAAAAAACCATGACGATATTCTGCGTTGTAAAATAAAAGAATGTTTTTTTAATAGATAAATTTATTCGGAAAACACAGCATTGGATTGTCAAAATATTAATCCCAATCCCAGGTTGTGTTTTAACAAGCTAGGTCCCATGGATATCAGGGTAAATTGATAGATTAAACTCCAATTACACGCAGTTTCGGAAGCCCGAAATATGTGGATGTCCACGGTTTTTGTTCTTCGTCTAAGAAATAAACAAAGCATCAAGTCCAAACCAATTCCTAATCGATATTTAGTAATTGCACATGAATAGAAATGCTTCATAACCAAGTATCTTGACTAAGATTGTCTTTTTTAAATAGAGAACGGATTCGATAGAGCTAATCAAACCACCCTATATCCGTGTGTTCTTATAGCCAGATCCCTATAAGAAGAGTACCGACAATAGATTGAAGCGTCGTCACCTGGCGAAAGAGCATTACGGCTCAAAACAACGCATGGAATCAAAACAATGATTATTGTTACTATGTTATTGCTAGGATAAATAAATCAGAATCTATGACATAACATTTCACTTATTGGGGGATTGTTCCAAAGGAAATATAAAGAGAGTAATTCCTCGGGCTCCTGAGATTTGTACAATCCACAGCACTACAAGGAGGCATAGTTCTGTTTTTTAAATAGATCTTTGAAATTTATATTGTTTTTATACTTCGAAAATTATCTCCAAAGACTTTTTTTACAACTCCCTCGATAAATTATGAATGTTTTGAGCCTGACTTTTTGAGTCAGCTGCTACAACGACAGCTCTTATGACGTAACTCTACTTATAAGGCTCTGGATATACACAATCAGTAGATTATTTATATACAAATTTATCAATGGACAGCCGTATCGGTTGCACAAATCTATCACTCCTTTGTTTCTTATAATATTGAGATGGTTTAAAGAAATGCATAGCAAGTGCTTAAAATATTAATTTAACAAAGCTAACATTTTACAAGATATTAAAGCTTTATTGTTGCTGATGCATAGAATAATATAACAAACAAATTATGTGATTATTGGATTAAGTTATATTATTATGCTTTATTTTATTCAAATATTAATAAAAATATTTACAATTAAAGACTCAATTAAAATAAACAGAGCAAAAAAAAACCTTTTGACAAAATAAAAATTCTTTAAAAAATATATTGATATTCTTACCGTTCTTCCCAATTAATAAAGTCGTCCTCAGGATGCTGCTTCAAGTCGTCATCTCGAAGACTCCGCCCATAGGGTTGAACTAAAAAGAAATAAATAACATGAGTTTTATAACTAATATTCTACACATTTAAATCTATTTGACTGGCCATAATGTTATTTAGAACCAATTGCAAGATATATATATCCCCTTTTAAATGTCATTAGAGGGGTTTAAATATTTAGCATGTAGCAAAAATGGGTAGACATGAGCTTAAAAGTATCTTATTGTATGCTTGGTAAGTTGTGTAATGACGTGCTATATATTTAATAGAAATATAATTTGTGAAAATATTTTATTTGTCATCAAATAAAAGGGTTTGAATGTAATAAAATATTTGATGATTGGTTAGGAAAATATGTAGAGGATGTCATTGAATCAGGGTATAAAATGCAATCGGTAGCGTGGGCAATTTGTGTATACATATAATAATTTATGTGATGTTTGAGTTAATGAGTCAAAAGTTTTCTTCATCGAATAAGACGAGGAGAATGACTCATACATAAACAATAAATACCAACCAAGAACGGAAATTGTTGAGACACTAAATCAATGTCATACGGGATATCTTCTTAAGAAAAAATGAAGGGTTCAAATACTTTCATATTATAAGGCATATGTATATATATATATATATATATATGTATATCAGGAAACGACCGGGACACTTTTTTTCGCCGGGACCCGGGCAGGGACTTAAATTTTTCAAGCCGAGCTGGGCCAAAACCGGGCCGGGACTTAAATGTATTTTCGTTCCTTCGTCATTCGGAAAGTGAGGACGTTTTTTTTTATAGAAAATAATTTCCTATTATTTTTTTTAAATAAAAAAGAATCTTGAAGAAAGTGATGACATTTTTAAAAAATAATTTTTAAATAATGTTTTTAACAATAACAATTCGTTTATAAAAAAAACGTCGAAACTTTCAGAATGACGAACGAACGAAAATATTAAAGTCCCGGGCCGGGTACTCGGTCATTTCCTGATATATATATATATATATCTATATTAGGGCTGTTCTTATTTTTCAAATGTTTGAAATGTTAGCAACATTGTGGATTTTTTGTTTCTTGGTGATAAAAGAAGACGACATACAAAGTTTGAACAAAATCGGTCAACATTACAAGGTCGCGCAACGAGGTCAAAGTTTTAAAAATTTAGTAAAAATATAGTTTTCCGCAAATTTCTTCAAATTGGTGGACGTTACAGACTTCAATAATAATTATTAATTTAAAGGAAATCTAATTTATTATCAGACGTATGTTTGATGTTTTTAATAAAACAAAGTTTTCAGTAAAAACAAAGCAAGAAAGGGAGTGAGTATTGTTAGCTTATTTCATAGCTTTTTTGTATCAATTAACTTCACTCGCCTGTAGAAGATGACTTGTTCGCTTCAGAGTAAAATAGTACTTTAAGCTTAGTAAAAATTTAGATAATAAATCCAAAAATGACCTTGGTTGCATTCTATCATTCAGAATTCAGTACAATCTGAGTTTACATCATATGATTCAGAGCCTGTATTGACCTTTAAGAAATCGATTATGAAAAAATAAAATAATATTATATATGTATATATATATATATATATATATATATATATATATATATATATATATATTATATATATATATAACAATTTGGTGCTAAATCTAGTTATGATAGCAAGAAATCCATTTAGTTCTTGTTTTGTAGTTATATCCAAAATTAAACGAGATATTAAAGTTTTTAAATCCTCATTTTCATGAAAAATACCCCCAAAATACTGTTTCTAAACGTTAATATCTCGTTTAATTTTTAACGTACATAAAAAACAAAAGCTCATTTGGAATCTTTGAGACCTTATCTACATTTGTATCAAATTATGAGGTCATGAGAGGTGATCGAATGGCGAAAAAAAATTACTATATAAGTTTACTACATAACTTTTGGGTCCGTTGAGGAGACACTTCCCATTATTCTATTTCTTTCAAACTTTCACAAGATGATTCTATGCACTAAGGAAAACCTAAGGGAAGCCCACAGATTAAAGTATATTTGAACTCTTCCATACCCCAAACCCTAAAACAGATTGGGTTGTTTGACCAAGAAATGAGGGAGGCTTGATAAAGTCAGAAATATGATCATAAGAGACACTTCGCATTGAGATAAGTTCAATATAGATAATTTATGCGTCAAGACATCAACTCTGATAATTACAAACGAGAATGATATAAAATGTATATTTTTAAAATAAACATAAAATTCATTTTTTTAAACACACCACCAAAGGAGATTATATTAGATGTTTTAGTTGATATAGAGTATAAATTTAGGATAAACTGCATATATCCCATATGAATGTTTGTATCGTTGAATGTGATTGAAAACTGCATCAATTTTTAAGTTTCGCAATACTTAGATCTAACGATCTTAGAACGAAATTGTATAATCAAAATAAATAAATTATTTATATGTTCTTCTTTGTTAATTTGTTAAAATTGCAATTTATATTACAAGATATATATTTAAATATAGCAAATAACAAAAAACCGCTTGTTCTGAGGAATAATGAATAATTACTGCTTTTATCACTCGTTATGTATATGTTTTTAGACCAACTAATTCTAGCTGATTACTTATTTTTATACAAATAACTAGAATGAAATAAGTGAGTACACTGTGATAATATTTAAAAACGGAACGTTTCTCAAATACTATATTCACCAAACCTTATTCCATTTTTTAAAATACACATTTTATGAGTCAGTAGCAAAGAAAAATATAAAAGAACTAGAAGCGCAACGCGTCTGCCGAAGGAAAAACATGAACAACAGAAGAGAAGAAAACTTAGTAACCATAATGAAGAAGGAAAACTGAGATTTTTATGTAGTACGATTTTAAAAGATTCGCTATATTTTTTTTAATATTAGTCGTATAATAATTTTTGTAAAATAGAAAATATTATTGATATATTTAGGGAAATCATGGTAGAATTTTAAAGATATGTAATTATTGTATAAATATATTTGCATAACATAAATAAACATGAGAAAACAATGTGATAGGTTTTTAATAATATTAATGAATACTTTTACTGTCCTTTGAATAATACTGTTTTATCATGACTTTTTCTTATGTAGTCAATAATTTTATATTCGTCACTCTTCCTTGATGATAAAGTCTTATTCGGGAATAAGTTGCTGCCAAATCTTTTATGAATTTATAAACGTGATTGTTTGTTGGGCTAACGTCTAGCATATGTTCATTAAGATCATTAAAAACCTACCGTTGTTTTTCACAAATGTTTTGCAAAACTTGGGCAGCAATATGCAAGTGAATTTTATCTTTCTTTAATAAAGCAGCTTTGTCAATGATTAAAAAGTGACAAAAGACTCTTTCCGCTTCTTGACAAAAAGTTATTACATCTTATGATGGATAAATTAAAATCTTTTAATTAAAGGATTTGCATTTCTTCTTCACTCCTCTTTCACTTCATTTGCCTTTCCCTTTTCCGTTTGGTCTGGGCATACAAAAACAATCATGTAATCCTAGCAGTATGACTACTCCATGACGTCAGTGTAGAACGAATATATATACATATATAATTTATATTTATATAATATTTATTTTATTATTTATTTATACAAAACACACATACATATATATATGTATATATTATAGATAGATAGAGAGATTGATTTATATATAGAGAGATAAATATAATCGTTCTCCAGTGACGTCATTGAGTAGTCGCACTGCTACATGTTTATTTTTGTATTGCCCAGACCTTATTATACAGACCTTGATCTGAATATAGGAGAGTCATACTCTTACTGAAAAAGGTTCTTAACTCAATTTGTTTACATTTTTGTGAATCTTATGAGGTCAGCTGTGTAACTCTATTGAAGGCAACACAGCCAATACTCCTTTCCAGCCTGCATTGCGCTTCTAGTTATTTATATTTTCTTTGGTCAGTAGTCAGTTCATCTTTTATTACCCAAGAAAATAATATTCTCTTGTTTTTAAGTACGTCGAATAAAGCCAAGTCATTTTAAAGCCTTTGAGAAATAGAATATTTGAGCTTAGAATAATAAAACAAGGAAGAGAAGGCGAAGGAAATTGATGTGAAAGCTAGTATTTAGTGGTTTCATTTACTCTTAGAAGGACATATTTTTCACGTTACGCTCTTAGAACTTCCGGGCTATAAAGATATCATATATTGAAACAAGGCGCCGTTTAAAAGAAATGTATGACTCCACAGGGAATTAATAGCACAAATATATGGAATCATGAACCTGCAGCAGAGTCCTTCTCTCTGCTCCTATATGTACCTCCATTTTCCGTTTTATATTTAATACAAACTGTGAATGAATGTTTATTTCTATAAAAAGAGGTATAAAAAGAAATACCCTCTTACAAAATCAATCAGTTTAGACAAGATAACCGAAGGTCCTTTAACCCTTTGGTACAGATCAAAGAGGTACAACAGATTAAATAGTCATTGGATGTTAATAACAAATGTTTCTCGTTAGTCACGTCCTAGTTGCTTAAAGGAATCTTTAGGGCACTCCAATGATTAAAATTAAAGACGGACAGCTATGTGTTTATCTGTATTGTTCAAAAGTTATATAGCTATTAAGTCATCGATATCCGGTGCACATATATATCTAACCGAATAACTTATATAAGTATTCACTTTTTATTTTAGGCTGACATTTAATTAATATTAGTGACGTCACACAAATCAATCAATGGAACAATAAAACTTCATTGAGCTTGCCTTGATCACTGGCAGCCATTTTAGTGATTTACTTGCCAGAGCAAAAGTACTGTTATGAATGCAATTTTCCAAGTTTAAATGCAAAATTACCTTATTAATAAGATCGATGAGATAAATAAATATATTTTATGTCGCATTAAATGTTTATCTTAAGTTCATAGCATGTACACCATATTTTTTAAACAAATATAAATATAAACATCTTTAATAATTTATCTAAAATAACCACGTGTTTTAAGCTTCGGCATTTAATTAGATTTTTGCATAGTAATTTAATGTGGATTTTTTTTCTTCAAAATTATTTGAAGGGGGAAAAGAGGGGGAAAAATACACATCAAACTTGAATACATCTCCTCTCAACAGAAGAACCCTTCATCTAAGAGAGAAAGCAAATAAATTGAAGAAAAGAAAAAAACTTCATATATTTGTGTGTGTGTGCGCGCTTTTTCAAGGATTGACACGTGAAAGGGGGGAGGTTGTCATGGTGAGAAGGACTCTTTTATATACATATAGTAGGACTTGGGGATTTTTATATAGAAAATATATTTCGTCAAATGATTTCAAAATTGTTATTATTTTTATTTGGCATACCTATATGTAGTATACTAGATCGGTCAATAAGTCCCGGCCTTGGAAAGAAAATAATATTTTTTTGCCAAAATTATTTTTATTCTTCAATATAATCTCCTTTTAGGTCAATACATTTATTCCAACGTTTTTCTAACCTTTCGATTCCACCAGCGAAGAACGATTTCTCGAGACCTTCAAAATTCTTCTGTTTCGGCTATCACATCATTGTCTGAACGAAATTTTCTTCCACGAAGCACCTTTTTGAGTTCTGCGAATAGCCAGTAGTCACTGGGGGCCAGATCTGGAGAATATGGTGGATGTGGTAGCAGTTCGAAACCCAATTCGATTAATTTTGCTGTAGTTTTCAATGACTTGTGACAAGGTGCATTGTCTTGATGAAAGAGCACCTTCTTCTTCTTCAAATGAAGCCTTTTACTGCGATTTCGGCCTTCAGACGGTCCAACAAACCAATGTAATAATCGCTATTGATTGTTTTTCCATGTTCCAGGAAGTCAATGAATATAATTCCACGGCAATCCCAGAAAACAGAGGCCATTACATTTCTAGCCGACATTTGGATTTTTGACGCTTTGGACGGCTTTCTCCGTCAACACACCACTCAGCAGATTGCCGTTTTGATTCAGGAGTGTAGTGGTGAATCCATGTCTCATCCATTGTGATGTATCGACGAAAAAATTCCTTCTTATTTTGCGTAAACACCCCCAAACAGCTCCTCGAATCATCCACACGTTGTTGCTTTTGCTCAGGTGTTAGCAATCGCGGCACCCATTTCGAAAATAACTTTTTCATATTCAAATATTCGTGTATGATGGTGAACACACTCCCTTTTGACAACTTCAGAGTGTCAGCTATCTCTTGCAACTTAACTTTTCGATTGTCCATGATGATTTTGAGGGTTTTTCGACGTTTTCCGGGATAACTACCTCATTTGGCCGGCCAGGGCGTTCAGCATCGTCTGTGTTCGTACGACCAGATTTGAAATTGGTGAACCATCGTTTGAGGTTGTTTTGGATGGGGCAGAGTCCGGGTAGCATTTTTCAAGCCATGCTTTGGTTTGAACGGTGTTTTTTCCCATAAAAAAACAATGATAAATCAGAACACGAAATTGCTTTGAATCCATTGTTTTAAGTCAAAGAAGAGCGCCGCACTTATATCGCTGTAACTCAATGAAAATCAACATAACGTTATGAAATTTTGGAACGATCCTTTTGAAAGTATGTGTTTCCAAAATATTATTTACATTCTTCCTTTTGGCGCCATAAGATAGGCAGGCCCGGGACTTATGACCGATGCAGTATATACTATATAATAGATGAAATATGAGGAATCCATTCGAATATGATATTGATGAGGCCCTAGTAGAGACGATTTGCATTTTAAAGGATGTGAAAAACAGCATTTAGGTGAAGGATGTCTTATCTTATAACTATTTTTGCTCATCATTTCCGCTTCTTTTTCTTTGCACATATACCGTTTGATAAAAATAATCTAGTTTTCATTAAGCATGACCAACCCATTATTCTTTAAAGTTCTTTTGATCAAGATATGCTTATAATTAATAGATACGTCTTTTTATAGAAGAGCCAAATGACAAAATAATACGTTTTTTATAAAAATTGGCGTCAATGAAAGTCCATCGTAATCATAACAATATTGATATTCTTTTCCATATATTTGAAAAAAGCTTAATTAACACTATGAGAGATCAACATCATTTGTTGATTATGATTAAAGCGGGTCGTCATAAATTAGCAAACAAAATTAAATATACTTTCCTAAATTATCAATAAAATTTTGGAACTTTCTCATATATATATATCAATATTATTATAATAGATATATATATAATATATATATATATATATAATAATAATATTATGTATATATATATATATACAGGGTCCCCCGATATGAAAATTGGCGCCGTAAAAACTCTTTCTCACAAAAATTCGATTAACATGTTATTATATAAAGATATTTATTTCAAATAAAGTGCATTTGAAAGGTCAGGATGTCATCATAGGATATTTAAATAATTCCCTCAGCGCCACTAACTTTCTGTATGCGGCCCCTGAAAGCGGCGCAGGCCTCCTTCAACGTCTCACTGTCCATAAACCCATCTACTTCATGATAGAGGTGATGAGGGAGGCCTCATATTGTGAGCACCTCTATAAGTCCGTCCTTTAATGGGCCATAGACAAAATAGTTCATTGGATTAAGGTTTGGGCTTCTGGGAGGCACCATCTCCTTCCTTGTTCTGGTTGCAGTGGTTGAAATCTGACCCATTTGCATCTATACGATATGCGACGCAAATCTTCTTTCACAAAATTTTGAATGTTGTTTCTCAACCTCAGCTCCACGGCAATTGACAAATAAAGCGGGTGGGGGTCTTCATCGATGAAGATCCCACAAAGTCCATGTTCCTGACCTTTCTTTTGGACAATTCCGACCTAGGCTTCGTTCTAATCACTTTACGTGAATCCTTGCAGTCCTCCAGGGATTTCCACAGTCTTTGGATGCTTCGTAGAGGCATAGAAGTCAAGCATGACATCAAAATATCATGCCCTTCATGCTAACCAAGATTACCACCCGGCGCATCTCCGTTCTCCTCGCTGAAAACATATCCTCCAGATTGCTGTATACGTCCCTCATATTGCTTTGAATCAGTTGTCTGTATAGCTTAAACCAGTTGCTTTCTACTGAACATAACTAGGCCTCTATCTATCTAAATGACAAAGTTACACAAATTTTAATTTCGCGCCAATTTCATCGGGGGACCCTGTATATTATATATATGTATATATAATCATATGTTATCAAATACATTAAACAAGAAGCCTTGCCAAGAGGAGGGGAAATTCTACTTATAAATTTACATATTTAATAAATTTTTTGGAAGCCTAACTCGTGAAATCCGAATACTCATTTTTAAATAGCCGATTTTGAAAAGGGATAGATGAAGAACAACACTGTAATTAAGCAATAAAAAGATATTAATGAATTAAAATGTCAATTAGGAGTGAAATAAACATTCCATTTATTTGGAAATCCATTTTGTGATAGTTATTTATTTCTGCCTGAAGATGGCGTTTGATCATAAAGAAAACTTCTAATACTAAAATATATAGATTGAATAATAGTCTAATCTTCTTATTTAAAAAGTGTATATGGCTGATTGCTTGAGGTTCATTTAATGGTTTTTAAATAGTAATAAATCAAATGCGATTCATTTCCAAAACCTAAAAAAAAAACTACTCAAAAAATAGCTTTATCCTTTACTACTAATGACAACAACTTTTGGTCAATCTCCCTTGATTGAACGAAATAAATAGATACTAAAAATGAGGACCTTTGGAATCTAAATCTGGAATTACTTTTTGTTTGGGACATCTAGAGTTTTGGATTTTTTAAACGGTCACTCTATGAGGAAAAGAAGAAAACTAATAGATTTACATTTTTTCATGATGAATTAAAGATTAAAAATGGTTATTCAAAGCGTTTTCCTGCGTTCAAGGTCCTGGTATAAACTCAAAACTTGTGAAAAGAGGTTAAATTTGGTGAGTTTTAAAGTGATGCAATCACACCTCTTGGATTTTTAAGAAATTCTGCAAAGAAACCAGTACCCATAGTCGAAACCTTGTATAATCACGTTAAAGTAATGCTTTATTAGCGAAATCATTTTTTAACGATATATATCAGCAAATAAATATATAAAATAAGAGTTTCTTACTGACATATTTTTTAAGGTTTGGTAACTATTTACATTCTTACCACCTCAAATATGGCAGGAGCTTCGTATATTAGGCTGAAAAACTAAAAAAGTGAATGAGGTGACTTCAAACGGAAACCTGGGAGTGGCCGGATGAAAACTTTGATCACGTTATTTTCAAATAACACCTCAAAAGTAATCCAAGTAAGTCAATGACCCTCCAGCTAAATATTTGGGCCTTTACAAGGACCACCCTGAATAAAGAGATGGATGGTAAAAGCCTTAAGCTTATTGAAAGGCCATTATTGACTCAAAAATGGCCAGAAAGGAGACTGCAATGGTCCAAGAAGCTTTTGAATTCTATGAAATCAAACGGAAGTCTTTCTTCTCAGACGAGAATAATTTCACGGTTGATCCCGTCATTAATCGTAAAAAAAATGACTTTTAAAGATATACAAAAGGATGAACTGAAGGTTTCAAACAACTAAATAACACCCAGCTTCTCTGATGATATTTGGTCTAGTTGCATCCACGATACCCTGTAAATTTCGGACTTGCTTCAGTGAATTACATAAATTTAATCCTCAAAAGTCATCCCTTTGATCAAAAAGTTGCAAAGTATTTATATATTATATATACATACATATATATATATCACAGCAAGATGAGGCGCTTGATACAGCTTCCAAAGCAGCTCAAATCTTCGTGCACAAAAATCAGTTAGATTTGAATCTTTTGAAATTCTCCATATCGGTGCACGTAAAAAGATAGGGGCCAGTAAAAAAACATATAAAATATCTTCCGTATATAAAGCCTGGTCTTCTGCCCAAATACAGAAACCACTGGAGCGAGTTGAGACGGCGGAAGGGAACATGAGGATTTATTTTTCAGTGATTTCAAACATATTTTTAACAATAAATTGTTTCTGAATTTAATAATAGCCTATGTAGGGTCTAATTACTTATGTCATTAAAGTGTCCTTTATTTAATCAACACCCGGTTATGTATATATATTATATGCATGCAATCTTTTTTAAAGAGAATAATTAATGTGCTCTATAAGGGCGATGTTTGCGTGTGTGTGTCATAAGAGATCTTTCAAAATAAAAGTCTCCATACATAATTAATGATGTTGTTTGGCAAAATAGGATCAAAGGGAGATAACTTGATTGGTGTGAAGTAGTATATATATAAATAAACTTATGTTATTATTATTACTTTTACTGTGTAGGCAGAAGGAGTATTGAAATGAAAAAAACGGGGAAAAAAAAGAGCCTCTTATAATATAAAAGAGTACAAAGGAGGTGTTCCTAACTGGCCAGAACGCCAGTTAGGGACTGTCCTATTAGGAAACCAGATTTATATATATATATATATATAGTCAACTTCGCCCGAGTCGATTCTCTCGGGACTGTTACAAAAACAATCGACTTAGGCGAAATTCTAGTTACAATTTTGATTGCTAAGTCGAAGAAAAATTCGATATATGGTAGGCGTGTGTGTGTGCCTCGCTCACATGCAGTCACAAAATCATATAATTTATATTCTAATTTGGGAATGATCACTTACACACGTGGTGGTGTAAAAGAATTTATCGAGGCCCCCTCCGAAGGTTAATTATCAGATTGGATTACCTTTTAACCATCTGTGTCTGCTCCTTGTAATACACAGTGTGAACGGCAGGCGCAGTGCATGCGGGCTGTGTTTTGGAAAGTGAGCGCCCTATTCGACTTATGCGAAGTTATTTCTTGTTTAGTAATGTGTTACTGTCAAAATACATCTTCGACTTACAAAAAAATCGACTGTACGATTTTTATTAAACACATGTCAATGGAAAGAAAAAATGGGACTTTTGATTATATTCGAGTTAGGCGACTTTCGACTTATGCAATTTCGACTTAGGCGAAGTTGACTATTATATAATATATGTTTGTGTGTGTGTATATAATATATATATCTTTTAAATGTCATAACTGAAATATATTTGATTTGATAATATTTATAGCAAAGAATTCATACATATTTGGTAAGAAATTGAAAGAAATAAGCTATCAACGTATTTATAAATTTAAGGTGTCGCATCATTACTACAAAATTGCTGACTCATTATTTTTTAAATAGTATGATGAGAATGAAATGCACTCTTGCTTATAATAATAATAATATTGTCTTTCCTAATAAATAAAAAGTTTATGCATTAATTGTATCCATGTTGTATAAAAAATAAAATGCCCAAGAAATAGTTTTCAAAATTGGTGGATGGATCATGAAAAATTCAAGGCCAAATTTGAATGATGTTATAGTTTATCGTTCATCCAAATGGATATCCAATCAAAATATTGCTCTATGAATATTGGCAAAGATTGTCCAGCTGATTATCTTACATTGAAAACAGATCACAAATCGATAAGTTTATGGCGAGAGGCGATTGATATTCAATAGATAGACCAGGGGTCGGCAACCCAAAATCTTGAGAGACCATAAGGACCAAAAAATGGGTCAGGAGCCACAAAAAAAATTCCTTATATAACCTTATATGGTGCACATGTGGTCCTAAATACTTTCTTCCTCCATCTTTTTTTAACCCTTACAGTTTTGGAAAAAGTCCACGAGAGAGACTAAGGTAGCTCTAAAAGAGCCGTGGGTTGCCGACCCATAAGATAGACAATAGATTTTTTACTCGTCACTCTGATAACTTTGTGTTTTGATAAAATACCGCTATCGATTGCATTATTTCAATGGATCACTAAGGGCAGTTAGTTAAGTGAACTTCAATCTATTGATCAGAATCTTTATTCACAAAATTAATTTTACTTTCAGATTCTTGATTTCACAACAAATAATTTTACTTTCAGATTCTGGATTTCACAACAAATAATTTTATTTTCAGATTCTTGATTTCACAACAAATAATTTTATTTCAGATTCTGATTTCACAAAAATTTAATTTATTTCCAAAAAATACTTTACTGAACAGATTTTTTATCAGATATATATTTATTGTAACCGAATCCCACCTCATTAATATACAAAGAGGAAATTATGTTGTATGAACACTACATCTTTGGAATCAGTCTTTTTGGTGAAAGCGCTGCGAACGAAAGTAGTATTTATACATTTTACGAAAAACATCCCTAAATTCACGCTTTGATTATATCTTTTTTATTACAAAATGTGATGATACATAGAGTAAATAGGCTAAACCTATGTTTAAATACTCTAAAAATAATGGAAGAAAAGGCCAATGAAAACATAAACTAGGAAAAAATGGCTTATATAGAAAAGAAATGATGCACGGGGAAAATATAGACGAAATAATGGGTAGGCAAGTACATATTTGAGTGGAATACGCCTAAGTAAATAACATGTATATCAACTCAATTTAGTAAGTAATATAAAAAAAATATATCATTTTTATTTTTTGCAAAAATAAATCTTCTTTTTAACTTTAATTCAAAACAACACAAATATTGTATTGCTTTCTCTTATATAACATACATTCCGACATGCACATGAGTGTGAATGACGGTTTCAGCGATATTAGAAGCATTTGAATAGAAAATATATAATAAGGAAATATTCTATGCTAATTCGGACACTTTTGGAACATGTTTTTTTAAAATAAATTTCAAATAATGAGAGAAAATGGAAGTTAATCAATGATTTGTCATTTTGTCCTCAGACACACTCTACAAAAAAGCATATTCTCTTACTATAAAAGCCATATGAGGTTTTTTTCCCTATGGATTAACAGCTGATTAAATTAAATATTTTTGTTTGTTTGTTTAGCTCCTAGATTGGACCAACCTCACAGGAACTTAATCCGAAATCAGCCGGTAGTGATACTCTCTAGGAGCTTGTCTTTATTATTAAATATTAGTTATATATGTTTAAGTATTTAATGATTTGAAAATGAAATCCTCGAGAGATAAGCGTTGCTCCCGAATCTCCCTCAAGTGCCATCATTTTTGCCATTAATGGCGGACAGTCAAAAGTGAGGACGATACGGAAGTTTCTTCTTCCTCCTCGCAAGTCGGCAGATTGGAG